>JAJEJO010050575.1:773745-1083684 GCA_020662805.1 Glaucomys volans
ATAAAAGACTAATCACATCAAAACAAAAGTCAGAAATCAATATACTTGCCATGGAACAATTGCAAGTATTATACACAGAAGCCAACTTCCTCTACCTCATTCCAATTTTGACTTAATGCAAAGAAACTGAAAGTTGTATTAAAAAATCAGAGAGTGACTATTCTCTGTAATCAGTTGAAGCAAAACTAGAGTCTATACAATGCTAGAAGCACAGGCTGAAAACCAGATAATCTTCATGTTTCAGTAGTTAGTCCTATCCTCTGAGCCTTTCCTATCCCTCTCCCCATCCCTAATAGACATATCCTATCAACTATGCATCCCTTTACATATATTATGGCATGAAAATGAGGATTTCTTTTCCTTTTTGTCCTAGGTAAACACAAATATAAATTACACTATTGACTGTTAGGATTAACAAAAGGGGTTACTATTAACCAAATGGGTTTCACAAAAAATCTAGGATTTTTAATATTTTTTTATAACTTAGACTTTTTCTAAAATCACCAAAATAGTAAATTCTACAAATCTATAAAATAAAACTCATTAAAAAGGTTTCTACTTAATGTTAGAAATATCAAAATAATCTTTAAATTCAGATGTGCAAGATTGTTTAAATTGTTTTACAAAATTACCTTCTAAACAAAACTTTGAGAACAAACATCTAAAGAATTTATCTAACTTATGAAAAAGTACTGTTAATTTTATAAAATTTTAGTAAAGGGATACCTGAAATACCTTTGTTGTGTGTAAAAAAAAAAAAAAGAAAAAAGAAAAAAAAAGTATGTAGTTATGAGGTCATATAACTATGCCCAGACATATCCATGAGCACAGTTCAAAATTTACTTTGTATTATGCTAGGGGCTTTGTCAAGGGTTAATATGAAAAGGTCCTTGCCACAGCTGAACACTATTATGTTAAGGACAACAGTCAGTCATGGAGAGAAATGGTTATAATGCAAGAAATGTGCTCTGTCATATGGGTTTTGTGGGAACACAAAGGAAGAGGTCCATCATACCAGTGTCTTGCTAAGTATATCTGTGTAATTGATAATGCTCAAGTGTACAGTCTTCCTGTACCTCTTCCTTTCTTTGGGTTATAAAAGCGTGAATGCTCTCTAACTCCCATTACAAATTAGCCAAACCCTGAAAACACTAAGTAAAGTTAGGATTAGCAAAAAGAATTGTCTCCAGATTTTCAGTACACAGTAGTGGTAAAAGGATAAGATGACACTGCTATTACTTGGCAAGTTTACAAACTGAGCAACATTTCAGAAGTAGCAAAAGTTGCCCACAGAACCTTCTAGTCTGGGGCTTGCCACATATAGCTTACACTGGTCTGTGTTTGCTAATGTTCATCAAATGACAGGAATAAGGTGAGGGATTGGAGGGAAAAGAATCTAGGGTTCCTACTGCCAAGATTCAGGCAGCAACAGGGGATATGCTATGTGTATCTAGTTCTAGAAATAATCCTTCCTGAAGTTCTCCCACTTCCTAGGAGAAAGCAGGGAGTCCAAAGATACTGCACATCAGCAATCCTGCCACCCTCCAAACAGTAGCTAGTCTAAGAATTCCAGTTTAAAGCAGAATGGAGTATGTGGTGAGTAAGTCAAGGAACCTTCAATCTCTTATCTTACCGTACACTCAAACAATAGCAACTGAAGGGCACTGCTACCCAGGGATGGTGAGTGGGGAGGACTTGAGGCACAGTGGCTTGTAATTCAGTCCATCAGTACCTCGTCAGTACTATAATACACTGTGCAATACTCAGCAATTACAGGATTCTCTGTTTTTCCTGTAGCAGGTTTCAAGATCTTAAAGGTAAACCCAATCCAGGATATATTGCTATAAAGTCTGCTAGTTCCGAGACAACAGTACCGCTGCTGCAGCCAATGATTCCTTGGCATACAGACACATTAAAATGATATTGGCAGCAACACCAGCTCTTCTCTTTCACCCTCCTTTTGCTAAATCTGCCTCTGAGTTTAGACAGGAGCTGGATGGTTCATAATCACCCAGCAGCTGCAGCTGAGCAATACGCAGCCTAATTGTGGCACTGGAGCAGCTGAGAGGAAGAAAAGAGATAATACATACCCTACCACAGGCACAAACAAACTGCTGCACACACTACTGATAAGACACCAAAATACTTTAATAGGAATAGATTATTACCTTTAAAGAAAAGTAGTTGAAGCTTGCTAAAGGACTTGTATTTATACTATAAATCTATTTAAATGTGAACTGAAGGTGACCTAAGCCATTTAGGGTTCTGAACAATGGAAAATCTTACTAAAACTTCCTGTAAATATTCACACAACAAAACCAGCAGCACAAACATTACCTTTATAAAATGACAAAGTTCCTGTGACATAAGAATGTGGCACAGATATGATCTCTTCTTTAACTCAACAACAATGCAAAGCAACAACATCAACATCTAAAGCAAGTAAACATTACACAAAGCAAGTAAAGTAGCATAAGCAATGATTCTCTGCATTTCTGAAACTCCAACACTATACTGTCATTTGCTTTCTTTTGAGAAAAAAACGAAACAAAACAAAACATATTCTTCCCCCAGGGACTATATATCTTCATAAAGTTTAAATGTAAACTTATTTTACACTGAAAATTTCACAACATCCTTAAGACTATTGAAAGTAGGGCTGAAAATTACTGATCTAAAGAATTACTGTTCTACAAAACTGAAAATAAATAAGACTTCTTAGTTTGAAGCCACAAAGTTCTGTTTTGTCACTTTACCTACTTTTCTGAAAAATAGGGTAGTTAACAACAGAACAGTATCCATTCTTCAATAAGCACATTTCAATTACCTATGTCACTTAAAATAAATAAAATTTAAAAATATGTACGTATGAAATTAAAACCTGTCTTTCATCAAAATTAAAGTAGTTAACATACTAAAGAAAACTCAGAACTTTATTTCAAAATTCTCTAATTATTGCACATTTAGAAGTGAATATGCAACATTTTCAAGGCAGTTTTATACATGAGCCAGTCTATGACAATTATGATTTAAGAAGTCTAATCCTGTTGGCAAAGGAGAGTCTAGGCAGTGTTTCAGCCCCTTATTTACATTACACATGGGTTTCTTTAAAAAAATAAAATAAAAATTCCAAGTGAAATAAACAAAAAAGCACATAAATGTACCACTTAATGAATTATACTAAGGCCAGCACCCCTGTGACCACCACCAGGTTAAAAGAACTTTCCCAATCAAAATCTACTCCATTCTCCCATCTTTACTTTTATTAAAATCACTTCCTTGTGGGTTTTTGTTGTTGTTTAAAACAAAGTTTTATCACTCAAGTTTGCATTTCTAGACACCAGGGCTTAGTGGTGCTTTTCAAAATTTTTGATTAAGTTTCTTTCTTAGAAAAAATGATGCCTACACTGCACTGACTCACTAGATTGAGAGCTAAAAACTATTCACAGTAATACATTACTGCTTAAAATGATGCACACTTCAACTCTGAATAGAAACAAGTCTTGTACTAGTAATATTTCATATATTGGGTCACTGCTATTCTTTTAGCATTTTTGTCATTATATACAATAAGAGTTTCATTTGCACAAATATTAATTTTTGCAGCTTGAGAATTTTTCAATCATGTATTAATATTACACTTTGACCATAAGACAAATTCCACCTATCCGAGGAAGAGAGGTCAAGGCTGTAATTTCACTTTCGATTGAAAAGAGTCAATTTTGTGGTTTTTGAAGTCAGCAAAAACTAACTGCAAAACTAAAGCTATTATAACATTATGGTGGTTACACCAGAGTACATATTTTAAGAACCCTTTTATCTTTTAATCCTGGAAATATGGATGTGAACTATCTTGTATTTAGAATGAGATCAAAGGCAATTGTCCTTGCTTCAAATTTAGGACCCTCTGAATTGCCAACCAGCATTTAATTTCTTCACTAAGGTTTAGCTAGTATTCAAAAATTAAGACACAATTAATAGTTAACAGAGCAGGGTCTCACATATTTGTAAGAAAAATAAAATCGCTGGCCTGGATGAAATACAACTTTCTTCCAGTACAAAATATGACTATCATATGTGATGCATACAAGATTCTTGGCTTCTAATTCAAGACACCCCTTCATTATCTATCCATTCAAAATGCTTCCTGTCCACTCTGAGCCAAACATTGTGCTAGTTACTGGCTGTAACACATGGTCACAAATACACATTTAGTAATATTTTCCTTAGAGTGTAATTTAACTTGAGAAACTTGATAAAGAAAGAAACTAACAACAGTATGGTTTAAATACACTTAGAATTACCAAGATACTGTAATTTTACAGTTACAAAGAACGAATATACTATCATCATATCATACATACGTGAAATCATCTAAGTGAAAACACACACCAGTGGAACATACATACATAATAAATGGCATGGATGCAAAGTTATGGTTCTACTGCAGACTTTTACTTGTCTTCATAATTTATAAAATATTTGACCGTCTATTATTCTATGACTCTTCAATTATGCAGAATATAATTCAACCAAATCCGAACTACGCTGCGTCCCACTCACTACTAAACAAAAACGAACGCAATCCCTACACCAGACATGATTTTCCAAAAGCTTCCTGAAACAACTCTGCCCCATACCCAATAAAGCAAAAGCTGGAAACAATTATCAAGAGGAAAAACACACTTTAAAACAAAATTTTCCTTAACACTTGTGGACAGAGAACCAAACGTGAGGTGGGGTGGCAAGGTGCTGCAAAAGCGGACTCAGAATGATCCACTTCCCAACCCCCAACCCAAAACAAAGAAAAACTTTAAACATGTTGCGGTTTTCAATCAAACCAAGCGAAGCTAGAGGCTCACCACTCGCCCCACACACCGTCGTCCTCGCTCCCTGCAGTTGCCACAGGCGTCAGGCGACACTCCAACAGACCTCCGCCTCTAGCATAGAAAGGCCGCTTCTCCCGCCCCGGCACCAAGCATGGGGGCAAAATAAATCTCGCCCGGTGGTCCACGCCCTTAAGGATGCGGGGTTGGGGGTGTCCCAATGCTCCGAGGACCCCAAGTCTGACTTGGGCGGGACCAGGAAGAACGGGACCCGGACCACGTCGGGGGGCGAGCAGGTAGCGCGGGCCAGGAGACACGCCCGCCGGCTGCGCCAGGGGAGGGTAGAAGTTTCTCCTCAACTTCCCGGCTCGGGGCCGACGGGGGCAGGGAGCGGCGGCGCCTCCGGGCGCGGGCGGGCGCCGGAGCCAGGGCCTAGCGCTGCGGGGCCGGGGTCGGCTGCCTCTGCCCACCGGGCCGCGCCGGGTCCTTACCTGCCCTCCGGCCGCGCTCGCATGAGTTGCTGCGGCGGCGGCTCGGGGCGGCGGAGAGGGGGCGCGAGGAGGAGGCGACGCCCGCGAGGCCCTCTCCCTCCTCCACCTCCTCGGCGCGGGGCGCGGGGCGGCAGCGACGACGGCTGAGCCGGCCCGGGACTCGTTACTTCAGGAGGAGGGAATTCCCGGGCTCCCCACCCCTCGGCCTCACTCTCACCTCCTCCCCTCGCGGCCCCGCCCCCTCCGCTCCTCGGTGGGGGCGGGGCGGGGGCGGGGGCGGGCGCGGGGCGGGGGCTGCGGCTACCTGCGCGCGGCCGCCCGCTTACCGGAACTCGCGCCGCGCGGGCCCGACTCTCGCGCCTTCCGGCGCCGGCGCCCCCCGCCCCTCTGCGGGCCCACAGCCGCCCTGCCGCGGTCCGGGTCGGCGGCGGGTCCGGGTCAGTCCTCCTGACCCAACATGGCGGCGGGGTCCGGGGCGGCGCAGGCTGAGGGGGCGTGGGGAGGAGGCGCTTCTCCACCCGCGGAGCAGGCCCGCAGCGCCGCTGCCCACCCGCGGGCCCGCGGCTAGGCGGCTGGGGTGCCGCGGCGATTGGATGGGGCGCGCCGATTCTGCCCCCGCGTCTTTTCTCCTCTCGCTTTGCTCCTGGGTCCGTCGTGCCGAAGGCTTTGGGCTTTGTTTTCGTGGGGGAGGACGGGGTTGAGTGTTTTGGTTGGTTATTTGCTTCTCAGTACTACGCTTCCGCACCCTTTGTCGTTGATAGTAAAATCTCAGCCCAGCCGCGTGAGCCAGGAAGGCGTTGCTCACACTCTCATCACCACCCTGGTCGCCGTCCAAAAACGTTCGTGTCTGGCCTCTTTCCGAGGCAGGGATCCTGTCCCTGTCCCGGGAGCTTCCTGTTGACTGTAGGTCGAACCAGCCTTGCCGGGAGGGGAACCTAGCTGAGTCCTGCTGGCGACTTTACCAAGTCGGTGGCTTTCGCTTATCTTTGGACAGCGTATACTCCTGTGATCCTGGCAATGTCCCCATGAGGGAACGGGACAGGCATTATGACCCCACTCGATAGCTGTGGAAACTGAGGCTGGGTCCTCAAAAAGTGGAGCATTCACAACTGGAATTGTATTCCTATGAATCCATGCACCTTTCCCATTTGCCTTGCAGAAGTGGAACGGTCCGGTAGGAACCGGGGTAAAGACCAGGGTTAGTCAAGGTGCAGATGGCTTAAACATTGAGGCTGTTTTGCAGAAGTCACGTCTGTCTTGTCAGACTCTTACTTTCCGCTTTGTGTTTCCTGTTTGGTGGGACTATCAGAATTATTAATGTGGGACTGTTGGTTTCCTTTGTGGTTTTAGAGAAATTCAGAATCATCTTTGGTAAACACGAAATAGCACAATCATCTGGGTCAGTGTTCCGGTGTTCTAGGAACTTAAGGAATTGCATATAAGGATGTGAAAATATATTTATGAAGTTCACTAAATGAACCAAAGTAAGCATAGGCATCCACGTTAACAAAAAGGTGCATGTAATACGGAATAGTGCTTTATTTGCTATTGATGCTGTATTGATTTGCTATTGGTGCTGTATTTGCTATTGATGTCTTGGACTTTAAAATTTTCCAGTAGATTTGTAATTTTTTTTTTTTTTTGGTACTAGGGATTGAACCCAGGGGCACTCTACCACTGAGCCACATCCCCAGCCCTATTTTGTATGTTTTTTTAGAGACAGGGTCTCACTGAATTGCTTCGGGCCTCGCTAAGTTGCTGAGGCTGGCTTTGAACTCGCTATCCTCCTGCCTCAGCCTCCCAAGTGCTGGGATTTCAGGCCCGGCTTAGATTTGTATTTTTAAAATTAAAAAATAAAGTCCTTGAGTTGTTGCCTTTCTGAACTTATAGAAAAAGTAGAAATACTTTTGTTTTCCTAAATTCTCCGTCTCAAAAAATCAGATTTACAATACTGTTTATGCAGCTTTGAATTTGTTTCTGTATGGAGATTAAAGGTGGTGTCAAAGTATCACCTACAAGTTATAGGTTAAATTGACTTGAATTTGCCTCTCCTCGCTTTCATTTTTTTTGTTATTTTTTGTTTATTACTTCAGTCCCTGTTTTCCTTTTTCAAATAATCATTACCTTGCTTTAGTCTAAATAACTTGTAAAATTTTGTCTTGCACTCAATGGCTCACTTATTTCCAGGAATATTCAAAACAGTTATTTTTTAATGGGACAGAATCTGTGAAGTCTTATTTCAATTTTGTATGCTAGACATTACTTTTAATGAAAATCTTTTTACTTGGGAAATGGACAAGGGAAGATTTTTGCTCCTATATGTTGCTCTCCTGCACACCATAGAGGTCTGGTGTTGTATAAGCGTGAAGGAGTGACAAGGGACCTGTCTTGAAATGCCTGGGGGAAAGTTTGACTGTAAGAAAACTAGGGGAAAGCTTTAAACAAATAATTTATGAAATATATTTGTTAGCTCCCTATAAAAGCAAAATGTTTTATGTTTATTAATGCTTGAAATAATTTGGCTGGAAGTTTGAAACATTGAAAGTTGAGCTGGTGCTTGTAATCTCCCTGGAACCTGTGATTCTGCCAGGAAATTTTTTAAGACAAATTTCTTTATATCAATGAGTGATCTGCTCCTGCTTCCATCAGTGAAGCCATGAAGATGATTTTCTTTTCCTGATAACAGCGGAAAGAAAGCCTGCGGCCCTGCACAAGGTGCATGCACCATGCAATGCCTCTGCCCTCAAACAACCATCCCCACCACCATGCCTTTCAAAATGCCTCCCACCACTCAAAGACTAGATGTCCTCAAGTTTACTTGGTGCCTGAAGTTATCTGTACCACCGTAGACTTGCCAAGACTATTCATAAGCCCAATTAGGAAGAACTTGAGGACCTCTCTAAGCAAAGATTTGGAGGATCAGGCAAAAGTGAGGTATTTTTCTTTGAGTATTAGACTCATAGTGCCAGGCTTAGTGAAACAGCACAGTAACCCATCCATTTCTCTGCATTTGGTGTCTTTGTTCCCTCAAGGACTGGGGCTCATGAATCATAGTTTTTTCTTTCTTTCAGTTGGGCAAAAGCTGTTGAAGAGAGCCATCCATAGATATATAGAAGGACATGTCTGACAATGAATAGATGTTGAAACATTTCTTACAATTAATAGATTTCCCAGCCAGCAATTACATGAAGGTCAGCAAATATACCCCATCTTCTTGCTTCTTTTGTTGCTTTTTCTAGCTTTTAACTTTGTGGCTATTACCTGGTTCACAATCAGAATTTCACCCTGTGCCTGCTGTGCTCAGCTCCATGACTATTTTCGAGTAGTGTAGCCTTTGCTTTTGGCATTTACTTTGAGATCATCTCTTGGTTTATTCTCTGCTTTGGTTCTTTCTGGTTCTCTTGCTCTTTGGCCTCAGTCATGTTATATCACCAAAACTGCTAATTTTAACTCTGCCTCCTGGTGCCCACTCACTATTCCTAGACTTACCCACAGCTTCAAACTTTTATACTCTGAATTGGTTCCTCACTCTACTCTCTGACTGCAGTTTCTAAGCTAGATGGTCCTGTCACGTGACCTATATCAAGCAAAATACAGCAAATAGTGGATGACTTTTGAGTGTATTGGATTATTTTCGGAGAATTAGTCCTCTATGAATAGGGAGAGTATGGACCTGTGATCTTAGTACCTGAACTACTAATCCCAGGCTCCAACCTGGAATTTGGATTTTAAGGGAGTGACACAAAGGTGACTCACATTATTCCTGATGGCCATGGTGGAGTTGAGAGTCCAATGGCAGAAAGTGAGTGCAGGGGTAGGGAGTTAAGTTGCAGGAGGCAAGAAGTGTCCAGAGCTGATGATACCTGCATCCCAAACAACTTACTCCAGTAAATTTCTTTTCTGCTTAAATTAAATAGGGGCCCTTTCTGTTCTTTGCAAATAACCATGACTTAGTCTCTCCTACTGATTGTACTGCTGATAGTCAACTCAAGTGCTGAAAGGACAGCATCTCCTGCCACTTGACAGAGTGGGGTTGGGGGCAGGTGATGGCGGAACTAGTTTTCATAGAGAGAGAAGGATGAATCAGATATATAGCCAGAGGGAAGATAAGAGATAGCAGGCCCCTGATGCTGAGACTCATATGCGTTGTGCCACATGTAATACATCAAACCTAGAGAGCTCACAATTCAGTCCCTCTTTTCACCTACCCATGTCAGGCATGGCTTTAAAATTATAGCATAGCAACACATTTTCTCCTAGAACACTAACTCCATCTTCAGAATCCTCAACACAATTCAGATAGGAATCACCCCAAAATTGGAGTTAAAATACATTGAAAATCATTTGATTTGATCTGCCCCAATAGGCTGGTAATTTCCTCCTCTGATCTATATTTGCAATTCTTACAGCCATTTCCAAGGGTTTGTCCTGTACTTTTCTGCTCCATTAAGCTGATGTGTAGTCAAAATATGTCAGTGTCTCTGACACTGAGTTAAACACCACTAAAATTGCTACCAGATTGCTACTTTCTGGAAATCTTTACAAATAGGTTATGAAAAGTAGAGCACAATTTTGCTTGAAGGCAAAAAGTTAAAGTTAGAATGTTTGCCTGCATCGATAATTTAGAAAATAAACTTTGTATCAAGTTCTTTAAAGTTAACTTGCATTGTTGAGTGTTGTGGCATTGGCCTGTAATCCTAGCTACTAAGACTAGGATCACAAGTTTGAGGCCAGGCCAGGCCACTTAGTGAGACTCCATATATAAATAAACAAATAAATAGGCTAGGGAGCTATGCTTGTGGCTCAGTAATAGAATGCTTGCCAAGCACAAGTGAGGCCCTGGGTTCGATCCTCAGCATCACATAAAAATAAAAATAAAGGTATTGTGTTCACCTACAACTAAAAAATGAATATTTAAAAATAAATAAATAGCTGGGGATATAGCTCAGCTGGTAGAGTGCTTACCTCGGAAGCACAAGGCCCTGGGTTCAATCCCTGGCACTGCAAAAAAATTAAATAAATAAATAAATAGGCTGGGAATGTAGCCTAGGGTAGAGCACCCTTGGGTTAGATTCAGGCACTGCAAAAAGAAATTTAAATTAAAAGAAAATTGTATCATGAAGCATAAAGGTTACTTGATATTAAGCAACTTTTTATAATATGCTTTGCAAGGTGACACTGTGACTACATTTTTAAAAAAATGTGTTCAGAGTAAGTCCATGCTTTTAAAACCTTGTTTTAATCTTAAAGCTAAACCTGCTTTTTGTAGTTTTTGCCTGTATACATTATTTTTCACCTATGTGTCTGACCAAATTTTAAACAGACTCACCAGCTCTTAATATTTTTTGTAGATCACACTGCTTTCAATCTTTTAGTGAAATGTATTCATTCTTCTTTGACTTGTATGTGAATGGGGCCTTTTTTTTTTCTTCTTTTTTTGTGGAACTGGGAATTGAACCCAGGGGTGCTCTAACACTGAGCTAAATCCCCAGCTCTCCCTTCTTCCTTTTTTACATTTTGAGACTGGCTCTCCCTAAGTTGCCCACATGGCCTCTAACTTGGAATCTTCCTCCTTTAGCCTCCTTTACTTGGAACAGAGTTTACAGATATGCACCACTGTGCCTCCAGCTGAGTAGGGCTTTTTATTACTTGAAATTGCCACTTAAGTTCTGTCCTTTCTGTGGGAATCACATATGCAAGAAATATTTAATATAAGACCCATATTTTGATGATAGTGTTTTTGGTCACGTGAGTGAATTAATCAGATAAGCAATGCAGATAATAGAATTGATAAAATACCAGCAGCAGCAACAAGAAAAGCAATGGCTAATAATGAACCCTCACTGCTGTGCCTTTACCTGTATAATTCACTAAATCCTTATATCATAACCCTGGAGGTTGGTAGTACTATTCCTATTCACAGACTGGAGCCTTTAGACTTAGAGAGTTTAACAACAATGAAGGGAGATGCTCCAAAACCTGTTCTACTGAAAGTTGTTATGATTACAAAAAACAAATTAGTTTTTTCCTTTCCACCACCAGAATTTTTTATTTCTTACAGTGCTAGGGATCAACTTCAGGACCTGGGGCATACTGAGCTACATCCCCAGCCCACAGAAATTATTCTTAAGTGTTGTATCAATGACCATATAAAGTAGCACTTATTTTTGCAAATTTTGGAATAATAAAATGGGTAAATTGCATTTTTAATTAGAAATTTCTTAGGAAATGTGAGATTCTATAAACTCAGAAAATTCTTTATATTATATTCCTAAGACAGGATTAGGGCAAACTTAAATGTATAAGGCTAGCTTTAAAAGAATAAATTCAACTCAGGAAAAAAAATGTATTAAATCTAGCTTTCTGTGGCCAAATTTTATTTTTATATTGTGTGCATGTGCAAATACACATGTCCCATCATTATGTACAACTGTAATGCACCAGTAATAGAGAGGGAAAAAATCAAGCTTTCCAGAGATTATTTTGCAGCTCTCCACTCAACCTTTCATTGACAACCTCCCTAAAACCATAGTCTTCAAACAAAGAACCAAATATCTGGGAAATGATCATGTATACAACATAAATGATTACCTTACCAAATGCAAAATATCTGTGTTATCTGAGGCTTACCTTTTAATCTGCCAAGTGTAGGTAAGTGTAGTTAAGCCTTGCATGATAACCATAACTCTTAAATATGATATAGAGACTATAATTGTTAATAATAGCCCCATAAAAGGTAAGATTTTTAAATATTTTAAAAATTAGCTTGTTCATTTATAAAAAAATCTAGAGTGTTTTCCAATAAATTTTGTATATTTTGGTCTATATTAAAGCAATCTTATGAAATTGGAGAAACTGGAGATGAATAGGACATGTTGAAATCCAAGGAGTATAAATATTCTTAGATTTTCAAAGACTTTGTTAGGGCCTTTTTTCCCCAGAGAAAATAATAACAGTTCTATTAATTTTATTTTAAAATAGTTTTCTTTTGGAGCTTTTCATTAGAGATTTATAAAATTAAGTTTTTACAGCTTATACCTCGTTTGGTTAAATGTTTTGGGGGGTTAGCTAAAAGAATTACTTAAAAAAAGAAGCTATCTTCTAGTTTTATGAATATTTTTAATTTTTTTGTAGTGAACTAACCTTTAACCATTTCAAATTATTTGAGCCCTGAGTTCTAATGATCAATGTGCATGAGTGTTTTTGCTTATGAATACTCAAACCTATTTTTACTGAAGAATCAACAATCATGCACAGAAGATTCAAAGTATATATAATGACTCTTACAGTTTAGAGGATGCTCTTTTAAAAATCCAAATGTCACTGAACTAGAGTTTTCCTTATGGAGACCAGATAATTTTGGCATAAAGTAGAAAATTGACATTTTTGCTCATTTTATGTAAAATTAATTCCAAGTTAAAATAGAAACAAAGCAAGAGACTAAGGAATAGAAATTTTGAAAACCACAGACAGGAAAATTTGGTTCGTTCTATGGTGAGTGACTTTAAAAATTTTATATGAACTGTTCATAAAAACATTCAGGTTCTCCTTAAACCTATTAGGGACCTGTTGTATAATTGTGGATTTTATTTAACCTTGACATAGAAAAAAAAATTCCCCCTTTTATAAAAGGTTCCAAAATAAACCTTTTCTCTGAAGTCTCACATACTCTCTATAAAAATTACCAGTCTCATTTCCTTCGAGATGATGTGCTGTACATCCAAAGAACAAAGCATTTCCTGAGTCTGTTTAGAGTACATAGGACCCATTCTTAAGTGTTTACCATGTGCCCTGAAGAACCTGGAAGATATTTGACAAAACAAAAACCCCAAAGAATACAGAAATGTATATGAAATCTCGAGATGGTTAATAGCACAGAACTATGCAAAGTCCTAGCAAGTATTTGATAAATTTGATAATAAAGACATACAAACACTTAAGTTTTATTTACCTTAAGATAATCAGTTAAAATATCCACAGAAGGCCATGGCAATGCAATGATCTTTGGACTCTGAGGAATACATAAATTCTGGTCCCACTGTTAGTGAGTATAGAATTTCTTTTTGGTGTGATGAATATATTCTAGAATTAGTGGTGACAGTTGCAGAGCTTTATGCAACTCAGCTATACACTTTGAAAGGTGAAGTTTCAGTTAGTGTAAATTTCTCTCTTTCTGCCTCTCCCTCCCTCTCTCTGTCTTTCTCTCTCTCTGGTACTGGGGATTGAACCCAGGGGTGCTTAATCACTTAAGCCACATCCCCACCCCTTTAAAAAAATCTTTTTAGTTTTTTTTTATTTTGAAACAGAGTCTTGTAAGTTGTTTAGAGCCTTGCTAAGTCGCTGAGACTGACTTTGAATTTGTGATCCTCCTGCTTCAGCCTCCTAAGGTTATAGGTATGTGCCACTGCTCAGCTGTAAATGATATCTCAATTAAAAATATTCTGGGTGGGGCCAGGCGCAGTGGTGCACTCCCATAATCCCAGCAAGTTGGGAGGCTGAGGCAGGAGGATAGAGAATTCAACGCCAGCCTCAGCAACTTAACAAGACCCTAAAGCAACTCAACAAGACCCTGTCTCTAAATAAAATACAAAATGTGGCTTAGTGGTTGTGTGCCCCTGGGTTCAATCTGAGGTACTCCCCCCAGAAAATTCTGATCCCAGAACTCTATGCCCCTTTGTAGCTCTATAATCAAACATGAATAAGTAAATTTCCCAATTTCTTAGGACTTCAGTTTTCTCTATTGTAAAGGAAAGGAATTGTGTTAGACCAATGTCTTTTGAACTGTGGGTTACATTTCCTTAGTGACAAAATCAATTTAGTGAGTGGCAACCAACATCTTTTTTAAAAAAGAAACATCAAAGCACACTGCACAAACTCAGTGTTACTTCATGAAACTTTCATTTCCATGATATATGTATGCATACTGAATCATGATGTAAAATGTATTTTTTCACCATTAGTTACAGTCAAGAAGTTAGAAATCTAGTGTATTAGGCGATTTGTAATGACCCTCCTATGGAATTTAGTCAATTTACACTTCTCAATTTAGTAGTAGCAAATTCATTTCATTCTGTAAAACTTGGGGGTAACATTCTTCGTACACTTGATCTTATAGCAGGTTCTGAACTTTCTATGTATTAACTCAGTCTACACAACAAACTGAAACTGTCAAGCAGAGAATTATTATAATCTCTCCCAACCCCTTTTTTCAGCTCTCGAGATCAAACTCAGGGCCTTGTCATACTAGGTAAGAGGTCTTCCACTGAGCTACATCCCCAGCCCTAATCATTCTCTTTTTATAGACAAGGAAAATGAGAGAAAGAGAAGTTAATAACTAAGACAAAATCATACAGCTAGTAGGGGTGGAGCTGGAAATTGAACCCCAGATAGTTCTAGAACTAGCATTCAACCACTATGGCACACTAAGATTCTGACAATAATTTTTTTAAAAAAGTTTTAAATTGATCTGCAACCTTTTAACCTTTTCCCACTTATAAATATGTACTTCGAGTGGTAAATATCATTAAAAGATAAGTTTTCATCGATAGGAAATAGACCATATTAAAGAAAGAAAGAGGATGGGGAAGGCAAGAATAGAGGAAGGATAGATAGCATAGAGGGAAGGGAGGGTTGGGTCGGGGTGGGGGTTAAGAATAATAACAATGAGACAGACATCATTGCCCTGTGTACATGTATGAATGCACAGATGGTGTGACTCTATTTTGTGTACAACCAGAGAAACAATAGCTGTACTCCATTTGTGTACAAATGAATCAAAATTAAATAATAAAAAAAAAGAGGATGGGGGAGGGATAATCATCAAATCAGTTTAAGGCCATCAGCTATTTCACAAGGGCCCTCTGTGGAGCACAAGTTTTCAGTTGGAATAGCAGAAACTTCTCTTAAAAATAATTTAATTTTAAAAGAAATCTGTATTAAAGAATGTTGCTTTAAAAAAAAAATCCCTCCTGTAACTCCTTTGTTTTATCCTATTATGAAGATTATAGCTCAGTGTGCTTATCAAGTGCTAGGTCCTGGGTTTTGAGCCCAGCACCCAAAAAAAAAAAAAAAAAAAAAAAAAAAAAAGATTTCTTCAACTTTAGTTCAGCTGGATGTGGTCACAAACAAACAAACATGTCCAATGTTTTTCCTCAGACTGAAGTTGTTCTAATTTGCTTCCAAGGAAGGAAAATGATAATAGCATGCATAAGAAATGGCTAAAAGAATTTAGCTGAATGGTAGAAGTCTATGCAATTAAAAAGAAAAACTCAAATGGCAAATTGTCTTCCTGGTTTTGTTTTGTTTTGTTTTGACAATGACTGTATTCATTGGTGTACCCACATACCCACTCTTCTAATAATTCAGCAAACAAAAATTTTTTGTTGTGATACCTGTTTCTCAAGTAGTTTCCAATCTTTTGGCAAGACAAGTTAGGAATTTATTTGTTACATGCTCTTTAGTAAGTCTTTGACTTACTAGTGTATAAACACTAATGAATTTAGATTAGTTTTCGTCATCTGTGAGACTACCCTGTTTTAGTTTTTGCTTTTTTACTATGCGTACACTGAAACTCAGTTAAAATCATTTGGTGGTACCAGATCCAACTTGAATTAGGCCCAGTTTTTCTGGACCAAACAGTAGTTTTCCTCACTGTATGGTTCCCCTCCCCAATCATACCTCCAGACAATATATGCATGTATTTAGTATGCATTTCATTGTTTCAATTATTTGAAATAAATTGAAGATATTTACTTAGTCATCTCCATTATTTAGCTTTCATCTGTTATGGGATTTATATTTTACTTTCATTGAACATTTAGTCTAACTGGGGATTTATTGGACATTTGATTTGGCTCAAATTCTGAACATATTTAACAGTCCCAGAGAAATGTTTTACATTATTTCCCTTTTTTAAATTTTTACTTTCTGGTGCTAAGGATTGAACCCAGGACCTTGAGCATGCTAAGCATGCGCTCCATTACTGAGCTACACTCTAGCCCCATATAATTCCTATAATTCCTTTTTATATATAAACCAGCCTACCTTTCTTTCTTTCTTTCTTTCTTTCTTTCTTTCTTTCTTTCTTTCTTTTTTATGCATTGCTGAGGATCGAACCCAGTGCCTCACATGTGCTACGCAAGCACTCAACCACTGAGCCACATCCCCAACCCTATTTTGTATTTTATTTAGAGACAGGGTCTCACTGAGTTGCTTACTGCCTCACCTTTGCTGAGTCTGGCTTTGAATTCAAGATCCTCCTGCCTCAGCTTCCCAAGCTATGATCCCTTTTTAATGCTATAAATTGTTAATATTTTCCCCTCCAGCATTGGGGATTGAATTAAGGATTTTTGTTTGTTTGTTTGTTTTTGTTTTTTGCCACTTAGCTACATCACCAACTCTTTATTTTTTATTTCAAGACAAGGGTCTATGCTAAGTTGCCCAGGCTGACTTTGAATGTGTGATCTTCCTGCCTCAGTCTCCCAAGTACCTGGAATTACAGGCATGTGCCACTGTGCTGGGTTAAATGTTAAATGTTACAGCTGCTGATACCTCATAAACCAAAACAATGTAGTTCTTTAATTTTGCAAATTTGTCATGAAATTGAGAGAAGAATGGAGGGTTGGGCATATAGTTCAGGGGTTGAGCACTTGCCTAGGATGTGCAGTGAGGCCCTGAGTTAAATTCCCAGCACTGCCAAAAATAAAGAAAGGAATGGAGACCCCTGGCTGAGTTTTGTCCTGTTTTATTTTAAGCTATAATCTTATACTTGGAGCAATTTTTTTTTGGTGTTTTTTCTTTTCTCTTTATTTGTTTATTTTTATTCTTAGTAAGTATACACTTCAATTTCATTTGGGAACAGGAAAAATGTGAACATTTCAGAGTAATCCTAGTAAAGTAATACGTGGTACTGAAAAATTTTTCATTATCTTTTTTTTTATACGTGGTACTGAAAAATTTTTCATTATCTTTTTTTTTGACAGTGACTTAGAGCAATTCTTGAGAAAATGATTCCCACAAAGAAAGTGATATAGAGAAAAAACACTTGTGTAAAACATAAAAGGAGAGATGAACTTCTGATTAACCTGCTTTTGTGAAAATCAGATTACAAATTTATTATAGGTATAGGGAGAACACATTTAACAGATATTTTAGCCAAGTAGGAATTATGAATAATCAGTGTTAAGAAGAACTTAGAGTGACTATCCACATACAGACTTTTTGGTCATTTGTTTCACATTTAACAGGTTCAGGCAAATCACTAGGATTTTATGTCATCATAACTCATTAGTTCTTTACAGAAGACCTATAAACTTAGGAGTGAATGAAACAAGGATCCCTTGTTTGTGAAAAAAGCTCCTTTCAAATTTATGCCAATGAAAAAGAATAGTTAGGTGTCATCGTGCATGCCTGTAATCCCAGGAACTCCAGAGGCTAAGGCAGGAAGATTGCAAGTTCAAGGCCAGACTCAGCAATTTAGCAAGGTCCTAAGAAACTTAGTAAGACCCTGCCTTAAAATAAAAGGGCTGGGAATTGAAAATGTAACTCAGTGGTAAATGTCCCTGTGTTCAATCCCCAGTATTACCATTAAAAAAATAAATAATCCCTGCAAAGCACTTAAGGCACAAGTTCTATAGTCAGTACTTACCACCTGACGTTGTCGTTCATAGATAGAAATATTTATCAGTCATTGGATATACATTCCTTTCAGGTAGGAGCAGAGACCCTAATACCAATAAATAAATAAATAATAAATAAAATTCTGATTTATTGCTGGCAAGTGCGTGGGGGACAGGACACACTTATATATTGTTGGTGTGACTGCAAATTAGTACAACCACTTTGGAAAGCAATATTAAGATTCCTTGAAAAACTAGAAATGACACCAGTACAACTTATGACCTAGCTATCACATTTATTAGTATTTGTCCAAAATAACTAAAATTAGAATACTATAGTGATAAATGCGTACGATATTTATAGCAGCACAATCCACAATAGGCAAGTTATGGGACCAGTCTAGGTGTCCATCAGTGATGAATGGATAAATCTCTCTCTCTCTCTCTCTCTCTCTCTCTCTCTCTCTCTCTCTCTCTCACACACACACACACACCCCCACACCACAATGGAGTTCTACTCAGTGGTAAAGAAGAATGCAGTAATGTCATTTGCTGATAAATGGATGAATGTGGAGAACATCCTGCAACGTGAAATAAGCCAGACATAGAAAGTCAAGGATCAAATGTTTTCTCTCATATGCAGAAGCTAAAGAGGAAAAGAAAAATGGGATTTCATGAAATTATAAGGGAAATCGGTAGAGTATAAGCAGGGGACCAAGAGGGAGGGAGAAAAAGAGGGACGGGGGAAGAACTGGGGAGTGAAATTGACCAAATTATACCAGGTGCATGTATGAATGCAGTGCTTTGCAATTTTATATATAACTATAACACATCAAATAAAAATAAAAAATAGAAGAAAGACTAACAGTTGAGAAATAGGATCGGGGGAAAGAAAGGAGCAGGACTGAGGATTGAAATGGAGAAAACTATGTTACCTGAATTGATGAATATGTCAAAATGAATATGACAGTACTATGTGTAACTATAATGCACTAAAAATAGATTCTTCTATGTGAAAAAATTCTAATTTATGGATTTTCAAGAAAAGGAAACTGAGCCTTAGGAATGTTAATTAAGGTTGTGGTTATAAGGAGCCTGATTCATAATCACATTTCTCCACTGCCTCTACAAATTAAAAAGTTTTTTTATTTTGCAGTTTTCCTAGTACTTATTTCCTTAATCACATATCATCAATACATTTCAACTACAAGTAGTAAATGGTTTAAGCATTTTTCAAAGACTGAATTTAATTCTTAACTATAGATTAGAATTGTTACATAAAGGAATACTTTTGGACATTTGTCAAAAAGAGATTTTTATTCTCAGCAGATGTTGATTAATTTCCTTATCATAATTACACTTTTAAGATATTTGGTCTTTTTTTTTTCCTACTTAGAAACACAAAACAGTTTATATATGACATTTCCATTTTCAAGTATTTTCTTCATTGTGCAGCTTGTGAAAAATGAGAAATGAAATCAAGTGATTTTCCAGTTTCTCATACT
The DNA here is from genome assembly GCA_020662805.1 of Glaucomys volans. NCBI lineage: Eukaryota > Metazoa > Chordata > Mammalia > Rodentia > Sciuridae > Glaucomys > Glaucomys volans. Next base: position 793,185 of record JAJEJO010050575.1, read on the forward strand.
GAGTCAACAACAGAAAATCATCACAGTTACTCAAGAAATGGGCAAGAATCTGTGGGACATGGTGGCACATATCTGTAATCCCAGCTATGCAGGAGGCTGAGGCAGGAGAATTGCAAATTCAAGGCCAGCCTGGGCAATTTAGAGACACCCTGCCTTAAAACAGGCAGGTTTGGGCATATAGCTCAGTGGTAGAGCACTTGCCTGGCATGCATGAGGCCCAGGGTTCAATCCCTTGTCCCACACAAACACATGGGGGGGAAAAAGATGGTTATTGTATTGGATGAAACAAGAAATAAAAGAATATCCCCTGCTTTTTGAAGTTTAACAGTAGAATATTATATATAAAGATGAGTAATAGTTCATTTTTTTAAAAATGCTAATGTACAGCATTAAAAATAAAATCTTAGAGCAGGGGTAGATTAAGAGGCAGTTTATAAGAGCTTTGAAGAGGCAGTGGGACACATTGCAGGAAGACATTAAGAGAAAGCTATTCCAGAGATGGAAAAGGAGGGCATAGCACACTTTGGATCCAAAATGTGCATGAAATAGAGTCTTCCAGTATGCCAGAAGTACATGATTTGTGTAGGGTAGAGTAGGAGGTGAGGTTGTTTAATGAGTCAACATTTACAACTCTTCCACTTCTAATGTGGATTTTTCTATCAAATGCCTTCAACTCTCACTAGTCTGAACTTTTAAAGGCTGAGGACTTTATCTTATCTACTCTGATACTTTCAGCACCTAACCCAGTATTTCCAGTGACTAACCCAGTTCTTTCAGTGCCTGGCACAGAAAAAGCATTCTGCCTGTATTTGTTAAATAAAGGAACAAACGAATGAATGAGTCTCTGACAGATTAAGTGAATTACTCAAGTTCAAACGACTAGTAGGTGATAAGAGTTATGACTGAAGCAAACTATTTGTTTTTACACGATTCAGACAGGAACAAGGAAAAGTTAAGAGTCATTTCTCTATTTTCCCAGGCTGTTTGGAAAATTTCTTGGGTGAACCTTAAGAAGCTTGTGTTAGGGTTCCCCAGAGAAACAGCCAACAGGATGTGCATATACCTAGACACAAAGGGCACAGGTTTATATGATTACAGTAGCTGAGAAGTTCCCTCTGCAGGGTTAGTCACCAAGCTGTACACTTGCGGGGGTAGATGGCGTAGTTCTGGTTGGAAGCTGAAGGCCTACTAAGTAGGAAGACCTGATGTTTCAGTGCAAAATTCAAAATGGAGAAAAGCCATGCCTCAAACTGTAAGGTAGTCAGGCATGGGTTATTCTATTTCACTCAGGCCTCTATTCAGGCCTTCCAAGAATTGGATGAGTGGGGTGTGGTTGGAGCATTCCTGTAATCCCAGCAACTTAGAGGCTCAGGTAGGAGGATGGCAAATTTGAGGACTTGGGCAACTTGGTGAGACTGTCTCAAATAAATAAATACATAAGTAAGTAATTTGAAAAAATTAAAAGCAGGGGCTGTGCAAGTGGCTCAGTGGTAGAACACCCCTCATCCAGTCCCCAGTACCTGGGGTAGGGGGATGAATGGGGTGATGTCCACCTACAGTGAAGGAAGGCAATCTGCTTTATTCAATACACTGCTTCATATGTTCTCTTATCCAGAACACCCTCGTGCACACATCCAGAATAACTTTAGACCAAATGCTGGGCACCCATGAAATTAACTATCATAAAGTTTTACCATTGACCAGTAATGTACTAAGTTGATCATCTCTAATTGCTTCCACCAAAACCTCATAGTCTATATATCGAATGAATTAATTTTTGCAGTGCTAGAGATCAAACTCAGGACCTGGTCCATGCTGGGCAAGTGCTCTACCACTGAGCTACAGTGCCAGGCCCATGGTCCATATATTTAGTTCTGAACATCTGAGCATGTATGTACACACAATTTCTTTTTGCTGAGGTTGGATAGCATGATGCTGAAGAGCACCTTGCTGTGTTTGAATTTTAGTGTGTGACCTTGAGCAAGTTGCTTCTCATGTTTCTGTATCCATAAGTTGGTAATTATTTCTCAATCATCAGGTTGTTGATTGAGAACGAAATTTTAAAAATGCATAAAGCATTTCATACAGTACATGGTGCAGAGTAAATACTTAATAACTGATGACTCCTGTTTAATGAGAAATATTAAAGAAAACTTAATGAATATGGCAGACCACTACTATTTCTTTGATTCTATGAAATAAACATTCTTCTAAAATTTTGACTTATATTTTTTATTTTAAGCATGTAATAAATATTTCATGCCTAACATTCTTGAGGGCCAGGAAAGAAAAAGTGGTTTCCGTTAAGATTGTTTGTATAGTATTTATCCTGTATTAAAATTTAAAAATTTTATATCAAAGGAAAGTGGATATTCTATATAACACACTGATATCAGGAGATTCTAACCATGGTATCTGATTTTATAATGCTCTGTAGTATCAGGGTAGTTTGGTTCACCAAATGGATATTATTCACTCCAGATGTTACCTTTCCTCATATTAAAGTCTTGGCTTTGACCCTGTTACTATAACATATTTTCCTCTGTTGATATGATACTATATTATCTATATTATACTATATTACTGATATTATACTACATATTCTGATATTATACTATATATACTGATATTATACTATATTACTGTATTATTTTAAGCTTGTTCAAAAAAATTGTTTTTCCTCTTTGAATAGGATCATGGCATGCAGCAAAAGGAGAAAATGTGATTCAGTGTGGGATCTGTATCTTTCACACCTATTTAAGACTCATTTTTTTTTTTTTTAACGGATTCTTGTTAAATTGCCCAGGCTGGCCTTGAACTCCCAATCCTCCTGTTTCAGCCTCCTGAGTAGCAGAGACTAGAGGTCAAGAAATTTTTAATTGAAGTTATAATCTTGACAAGATAAAATAATTAGAACGACAGTAAATCTCCCAGTGGGATGGTGTAGTTACTTTATATCATAGAATAATTTTCCCTTGCTGTTCATCCCCTCAGTCTTTAAAGGAGAGTAAATTTTGGTTGTTTCCAAAAATTCCCAACTTAAATGGCTTCTTGGCAATTTTGAGTTCAAGGATCATATTTTTTACTTCTTTGCCACCTCCTCTTATGGTACCTAGGACAATCCTATACATGTGGAAGATGCCAAACATATTCTTAAGCAATGAATACAAAAGCGATATTAATTTGGAATAGTCCTAGTAGAGTCTGGAACAGTGCAATGGGAATACTTTCTTTGTTAAAAGTAAAGATGAACAGAGGGCTGGGGCTGTGGCTCAGTGGTAGAGGGTTTGCCTGGCATGTGTGAGGCACTGGGTTTGATCCTCCGCACCAAATATAAATAAGTAAATAAAATAAAGGTCCATCGACAACTAATAAAAATATATTTTTAAAAAAGATGAATAGATACCTCAATAATGGCACATCAAAAATGACAATCCTGCCAGGCGTGGTGGCACACACCTGTAATCCAAGTGACTTGGGAGGCTGAGTCAGGAGGATCGAGAGTTCAAAGCCAGCCTCAGCAACTTAGCGAGGCTCTAAGCAACTCAGTGAGACCCTGTCTCTAAATAAAAAATACAAAATAGGCTGGTTCAGTGGCCGAGTGTCCCTGAGTTCAATCCCTGGTTCCAAAAAAAAAAAAAAAAATGACAATCCTGACTCGGGGTGGTGGTGGTGCACAACTCTAATCCCAGAGTCTTGGGAAGCAGAGGCAGGAGGATCACAAGTTTGAGACCAGATCCTCAGCAACTTAGTAAGACTCTGTCTCAAAATAAAAAGAGGATGTAGGTTAGTGGTAAAGCACCCTGGGTTCAATCCCAGTAAGGGGTGTGTGTGTGTGCAGCAGCGGGTCGGGGGGATGATCCTGTGTATCAATTGGTGAAAAACAAGAAATAAGAAGAAAATAAGGTAGGGGCAGGCTCAGAGGCAGTCCATGAATGTAAAGACAAACTGACCAGGAGACCAAAGACAGAGTGCAGTTAAGCAAAGCGGGAATGATGTCATCAGAGCAGCAATAGAGGAAGATGGTTTGGGCAGCAGCCTTTGAATAGACTTTGAAGAAAAAAATTAGAAAGAGGGGGAAAAGGAAACAGGAAAGGGAAGTCTGTTGGGAACTCAGCATGACATTTGGAGTGGGTGGGGAGCTTCCTGTAACAGCTTGATGTTTGGAACATCTGGTCACCTCTTATCCATATGAAACCTTAGAAACTTCAGCCTTCTCATCTGACTAGGGAAGAAAGCATAGGGATTCGATGACCACTTAGTCCTTGCCAGTAGACAGGAAGATCTAAAGAAAGCAAAAGTACAGATGGAAAACACACTCTTTCTTCCATTGAGAACTCTGCCACTAATTTTCTCATGTAAGTATTCATATTTGTAAATACATATGCTATATATATTTTTGGAATATTAATTTTTATATTAAAATTGAAGTGTAAAATCTATTTTAAAATTATCTCAAAGGGAGAAAGGTAGCCAACCAATTCATGGAGGAAGCAACTGATTTCAAAGCTAATGATTTTCACTCCCCATTTTTCTATTGTATTGTTGAATTTTCACAGGAGGCCATACCTTGCTTCTTTTCCAGCATTGGCCAAAGTTTTCCACAACTCAATTGTGCCCTCTAGTGTTTTCAGTGTTTAGTGAAGCCACAGATAGGATCGAACTTTTCCAACAAATGGGGAAACTAATCACCACCCCCACATTATCATTTTTGGTTTCTCACTGTATTAGTTTAAGTATGGATATGTTATGGTAACAAGTAAATCCACAAATCTCAGTGGTTTAAAGAACAAAAATTTGTTTCTCAGAAACAATGCAGGGTGGGCCTTTCTATAAGAAGCAGTGTCTTGAGGCTTCCTGCATCCTGTGAGATCTACCAAATTCTCACCTGCAAAAGGTACCATGATGTGAAAAAAAATGGAGGAAACATACTAGCTTTTACCTGTTTCAGCCTCGAAGTAACACACCACCCAGCTACTTTCTGTCTTTTTTTTTTTTTTTTTGGTACTGGGGATTGAACCCAGGGGCACTCCACCACTGAGCCACATCCCCAGCCCTATTTTGTATTTTATTTAGAGACAGGGTCTCACTGAGTTGCTTAGGGCCTTGCTACGTTGCTGAGGCTGGCTTTGAACTCGCGATCCTCCTGCCTCAGCCTCCCAAGTGCTGGGATTACAGGCGTGCGCCACCATGCCCAGCGACTTTCTGTCTTTTTTTTTAAGGTTGGTTTTTACTCTGTTGCCCAGGCTGGTCTCAAACTCTTAGGCTTTGAGATCTTCCTGACTCAGCTTTCTGAGTAACTGAGACTACAGGATCGTGCTGCTGTGACTGGCCTTATGATATTTTTTGTTGTAGTAAAATATACATGACATAAAATTTACCATTTTACCTTTTTTCTTTTTTTGGCAGTACTGTGGCTTGAACCCCTTCATTGAGCCACATTTAATTTTTTATTTTTATATTTTATTTTGAGACAGGGTCTCTTTTAAGTTGTGGAGGCTGGCTTTAAACCTGAGATTCTCCTGCCTCAGCCTTTCAGATCGCTGGGATTACAGGTGTGTGTGCCTCAGTGCCTGACTTCAATGTACTCATGTTAAAGTGCTTTTAAGGGGCTAGGGATATAGCTCAGTTGGTAGAGTGCTTGCCTGTCCAGCACAAGGCCCTGGGTTCAATCCCCATCACCGCAAAAAAAAAAAAGAAAAAGAAAAAAAAGTGCTTTTAAATTCAGTGACATCAAGAACTTTCACACTGTTGTGCAATTACCACCATCATCAATCTCCAGGACGAATCTTCTCATTTTTCAGGACTGAAACCTCTTGGGTTGGGAGTGTAGTTCAGTGGTAGAGTGCTTGCCTAAAGTGCCAAGCCCTGGGTTTGGTCTGCGGCATGCTACCTGCCAGAAGACAAGTTCATATTCATAAATGAATAATTCTCCATTCTTCTCTCCTTCCAGCCCCTGACAACTATCACTCTAGGTCTGTATGAATTTAATTACTCCAAGTACCTCAAATAAGTGGGGTTGTACAATATTTATCCTTTTTCATCTTGCTTATTTCATCTAGCATGGTATCTTCAAGGATTATTCATATTGTACCGTATGTCAGAATTTCCTTCTTTTTTATGGCTGAATAATATTCCATAATATGTGCATACCATATTTTATTTCTCCATTCACAGTGACCCATCTTCAACAATATCATACCTATTTTGTTTAGTCAATCATTAATACATAGTCTGAGTGCTTTGTATAAATCTCTAATGCCTCTTGATTAGAGGGACAGAAAGTGGCTCAACACATGGCCATCTGTGTCCTTGCAGCCTATATATATTTCACATAGCTTGCCATTTCGACTCTTCCCAGGGCCTTTTCGCAAAGCTCTGCTTTCAAAGGAAGCTGTCTTCACTGTACCTAAAGCTTCTGGGAGAAAAGAAACCACAAAGCTTGGTCTCCACCACAAGCAAGTTATATCATGAACCACTTCCTTTTCTATCCTGATGTACTAAAGGCTGGTTTTTAAGTTATTTTAAATGTGGAGGTGCTGTAGAATCCTGGCCCTTCACCGGCAGCCTCATCACATTTCTGAAAGTCATTATTCTATCAGAATAATTCTATTGCTAATACATTACTAACCATCATATCATAGTGACGGCTACAAGGCATTGTTCTCATTACTTCACACACACTATACACGAGGATGCTAGATTTTGAAATAGAAAACACAGGAGAAAAAGCAGGGTGGGAGCGGTGAAAATGACAACTTGAGTCTTGGACAGGTTGGGTTTGAGATGCCTGAGGGAAAGCAGGTGTCGAGTGGAAGAGAGCTAGTGGGAAGTGTGATCTGAGCCAGAGCTCGGGAGCACTGCCAGGGAGTGCTATGGAGCTGGACTTGGGAACTGATAACACGTAGGCAAGAGCCGAAGCTGTGCTTCAGATGATATTTTTAAGCAAGGGAGCTAGAGAGAGAATACTGAATGGCCCTTTAGTCCAGCCCCAGCTCTGAGCAGAGATTTAGAAACAGGAAGAATTAGCCAGGCAAGAAAGCAGGGGAAGGTCCTTCCAGGTAGAGAGAGAAAAATGAATGGTGCAGAGGCTTGAGGAGGCAGTGGGACCATTTGGGTCACTTCCTGTCTCTGCGAATTTGACTCTTCTAGGTTCTTCCTAAGTGGGATCATCCCATGTTTACCCTTGTGTCTGCATCACTGAGTTGCTCTTAACCCTGGGCCGTGCAGCAAAACTACCTGCAGAGATTTGGAAACTCCAAATTCTTGGACTCTGCAGCCAGAGATTCTGATTCCTGTGGCCTGAAGCTGGTGTCTGTGTTAATCAGCTTTTACGTTGCTGTGACCAAAACGCCCAACAAGAACAGCTTAGAGGAGGGGAAGTTTATTTGGGGTTCATGGTTTCAGAGGTCTCACTCCTTTGCCGGCTGATTTCTTGGCGGAGAGGCAGCACAACACGGGGGAAGGGCCCAGTGGAGGAAAGCTGCTGAGCTCACGGCAGTGTCAGGAAGCAGACGGAGAGGAAGAGGAAGGGGCTGCAGGAAGAACAGTGCTTTTAGGGCATGCCTGCAGTGACCCACCTCCTCCAGCCAGGCTCCTCCTGCCTGCAGATGCCATGCAGCTAGCCAGTTTAAACTAGGATGGACTGATTAGGTTTCAGCTCTCAATCCAATCATTTCTCCTCCTAATACTCCTACATTAACAGGAGCTTTGCAGGGGCGGGAGCACATTGTATCCAAACCATCCTGCCTTTTCCATACTAGCAGTGGAGTTTGGGGCTAGGTCACTTACCTTTTTTTTTTTTTTCAGTACCGGGGATTGAACTCAGGGACGTTCAACCACTGAGCCACACCCCCAGTCCTAATTTTTGTATTTTATTTAGAGACAGGGTTGCTTAGCGCCACGCTTTTGCTGAGGCTGGCTTTGAACTCGCGATCCTTCTGTCTCAGCCTCCTGGGCCGCTGGGATTACAGGCTTGCGCCAAAGCGCCGGAGAGGCGGGATTCCTCGGTTTTTCATTTGCAAAATGTTTGGGGCGGATTAGATGATATTTCGCCAGCAACTCTTCCTTCAGGTTGGAGGAAGAGTTGGAATTCCGCAGCACAGCTGTGCCGTGCTCAGGAGCTTTGCGAGCGCCACCTTGTGGAAGAAACGAATAGTGCTGTCAATAGGCCAATCTAGATTTTGGAAGTATAGAGTGGGGTTGGTAGTGGTGCTTTTATTCACATCAAAGAAGATTCTCTCCGAGGACATGAGGTCCTTTCCAGGGTAAAAGTGCTCTCTTGATAGAATAAATTGGAGATGAGTTAGACATGTCACAGCAGCTAGACTCTCATCATGACCACCAGAATAACTCATGGACGCACATGAATAATTTATGGTATGCCCAATCGTTGCAGAGAAAGCTGATTAACAGTAGCCAAAACGTACTTGGAATCAACTTGCTTCAATTAGACTGTTTCTTTATTGAAACAATGACCTTGAAAGTGACTCCAACTTCATATTCAGACCTGGCTCGTGTGTTTCCCAGTCTAGTTATAAAACTGATTTGATGCGTGTGCTGTTTATGTGACAGCTCTTGTTGAGCCCAGATGAGGTCAGTGTCACTCTACAATGAGCCACGACAGCCTCTTTTGTCGCTAAAGGACTTTAAAGATGGCTTATTAGTAATACTGGAGAGCCAGCTGTATGATTCAGAAGGGTTCTTGGAACAAAAGTTTCTGGAAATGGCCTTGGGTTATAAATTTCCTTCCCATGGGCATAGAGGGTGTCTACAACAAAGGCTGTCACAAAACAAATAGAATAAATTGATACCAGTGGAAGCCAGAGGGAGTGTTCCTGTCATTGTGTTAATCCTTGAGCCCTCATGGAAAGCTGTGCAAGGTCTCTGGCCTTGGACTGCACACACCCACTCTCTATGTTCAACCCCCACTGTTTTCTTTTTTCCCCTAGAAAAACTTCAGACCAAAATTCTATCCTCCAACAAGCTAGCTTCAAAAACCACTTGAGAAGCTGGGAGTGTAACTCAGTGATAAAGCACTTGCTTAGAACACTAGAGGCAGTGGGTTTGATTCCCAGCACTGAAAAACAAAATAAAACACAGCTTGGAAGATCTGTTTCCTTTGCATTTCATGCTATTTTCTTTCTTATGCATGCTGGGGATTGAATCCAGGGCCAAAGCAAGCACCCTACCACTGAGCTACATCCCAGACCCTATTTTATTCCCTTTGTGAAGAAACTTGTGGATTTGAAGGTAGAGCATCCAAAATTTATTATGGATTGATATCAAACCATCACCCATTAAAAAAATTCTACAGGTCAGTTCAGTAATCCTACCCTTCAACTCCTTGCTCCTCTCTAAAGCTAACTTCTCAGAACAAATAGAACACACCATGAGAAAGTTAAGTTCTCCTAGCATTCTCAAAAGTTTACTGCATTCATCCTCATTGGTATTGTCTTGTTATTTTGTAACAAAAAGTTTGCTCCCTTCTTTGTGACCTCCTACCTTCTAGATCAACTATCATCTCTCTTTTCATTTTTCCAACTTCCCCTTCTGGGCATATAATTATGCTTAAGTGATTTGACCTTTAAACAAAGAAAGAGATTTGATCCTATTCTTTAGTTACTTTCTTTGGTCTCTCCTTCCTGTCTGAGCTCAGCCTCCTAGCAGAGTAGGGTACGTTCTCTTACTATTCCTGCATCTTATAATAACTTCTCAAATGAGAGCTATAAGGCTTTCAATCCAACCAGACTACTGAAACGACTCTTGCTGGAGTTACCATTGCCAAATCTGTTGGAAGCTTTTCTGGATTTTCTAACTTCACCTCTCTGGGGCATATCACCGAGCAGCTTTGTCTTTTGACTCTCTCTTCCATTGGTTTCCAGTATACTGCTCTTCATATTCTTATCCTTCTTTTTGAGAAATTCTTTCTCAGCTTCCTTTCCAGGAAAATGTGAGCATGAGATAGATACTTCTCATTTTCATTTTACATAAGGAACCCAAGAATCAGAGATGTTAAAAAACTTGCTCAAGTTACACAGCAAGTAACAGATTCCATCCCAGAGACAGGGGTGTTTGGAGGGCCAGCTTTCACTCTCTGATGTCGTCCTGCTCCTTCTTTATGGTACATCTTAGAGTTGAGACTTCCTGAAGGCACTGTGCCTGGTCCTCTTCTCTGTTTCCTTAGGGAGTCCTATGCTCACCCTGAGACTCGATGACTGTCCTCTGCTGGTACTTGTGGAATCACTGTGCACTGTCAGCCCACACAAATAACTGCCCACTGGGCATCTCCAAATGCATGCCCCACAGGCCCTGCGAACTCAGTATGTTTTTACAGAGCTCATGGGGGTCCTGCAGGATAGGAATCATGTTTACTTCCAACTCCATCTCCTTTTCTTTTTCTTGCTCCTCCTTTCTGTTCTTCAGACAGGCCAAACTCGCTCTTGCTCCAAGGCCACTGCCTGCGCTGTTCTCTTTGCTGGAATATTCTTATGAAGGCCATTGCACGTTCTTACTCTGGCTTATTTCATGGACAGCTTGTTCCTGTGTTCTCAATTTTATCTCAGTTGTTTTCTCCTCAGAGAAACTTTCCTGAGCATCTTATCCGTAAATGTTTTCCTCTACAGTTTTTCCTGATTCTTCATGCAGTCATCCCAGTTCCCACAGGTTCCATGTCTGTGATTCAACCAGCCTCTGATTCAAAATATTTGGAAAAAAAATTGTATCTATACTAAACATGTACAGGTTTTTTCTTGCATTATGCCCTTATCAACAGAGCACAACTATTTATATGGTATTTACATAGTACTAGGCATTATAAGTAACCTAGAGGTGATCTAAAGTATTTGGGAGGGTGTGTGTAGGTAGCATTTGAATATGCCATCATTTTATATAAGGAATTTGAGAATCGATGGGTTTTGGTGTGTGCATAGTTCCTAGAACCAATGTGCCAAGTATACCAAAGGACAATTGTAATTATCTTGTGTTTTGCTTGGTTATCATTTTCTGCTCCCACTAAAACATAAGCCCTTAGAAATCAAGTTCAAGGTTGCTTTGGTTGTGCACTGTATAAGGGAATGTCACTGAGGTGGGTAAGCTAGGGGAAATCTAGACTGCCTCTGTTTACCCACCAGAAGGGCTGTCTTTTAAAAAATTGCCAAAAGGTATCATTTGACTGGCAGTAGACATGGCCTTATCTGTCCTGTCCAATAGTTTATTTCCAGATCATAGAAGAGTGACTGATACATATTGACCATAAAATATCTATTAAATGAATGAAAGGGAATAATGCAATTGCAAGACAGGTTTATACTGGAAAATAAGCAAGGGGTCTTTAATATTTAGAAATCCTCTGTGGCTGGGGTGCAGATGGGGTGGAAGTGTATTTGCTTAGCATGTGTGAGAACCTGGATTCAACTCCCAGCTCCCATGTGCATGCACAAGCACGCGCGCGGACCCACCCACCCACACACACACACACACACACACACACACACATCTTCCTATGGTTTCCATTGCACGTATGGTAAAATCAAAACTTTTTATATGGTCCATTGGGTTGGGCATGGCCACTGTCCAGTCCATATCTGCCACCTCATTTCACACCATGCTCCCCTTGGTTGTATGATAAATTGCTGTCCTTCTGACCCACTTCACAAAAGACAAACCCCTGAGGTATCTTTTGAAAACCAAAACTCATTGCAAATCCAGAATCTACAAAACAGAGGGATGCGGTTTCTTGCTATGTTGTAACTTGCATGAAAGGACAATTTGAACCTCAGGACTCACCTGAAGATGCCTTGAATACCTACATTCCCTCCTATCATAGAAAGGCTTCTGCTTGGACTCTTTATCAGAAAACTGCCTAGCAATGTTGGTTCCCACAGGTCATGTGATCCTAATCAAATTCCCTACTGCATATTTTCTGGTCCATTTTTATTTGAAACCCCCACTTAACTGGGAATTCTCTGTGATTTCTGGAATTTCTTCAACATGCTCTTAGATAGCTATCTCTGACTACTTGGTCCCTTTAAGGAATCCTCCCTAGATTATTTCCCTCTGTGCATGATCCAGACCTTTCCTAGATTCTAGTCCTCATCTCTTTCCGTTTCACCTGTCACATCATCATCTGCTTCTGGCAGAAGACTGAGTCTCTTCTCTCCATTTTTACAAATGTTGCCCACCAACCCAGGTGAGACCAAGTCCTCTAATCCTGGTTGTAGTGATATTGAAGCCACTGTGGAATCACTTCCCTTCAAGTTCCCGAGGTACGTGGCGAGGTTTTCCTTTTTTTCCTGATTCCAAGAGTGATGGAAAATTCATTTTCTAAGGATCAAACTCTCTCTTCTGGAATGTGATAAGAAGGAAAGTCAATACAAAAATCTCAACCTCTGAACCTCCTCTTGGGCTTGCATATCTGTTTACGAAGGAACAATTTTATTTTTATTATTTATTTATTTTTGGTACTGGGGATTGAACCCAGGAGCACTCCACCACTGAGTCACATCCCCAGCCCTATTTTGTATTTTTTTGTTTGTTTGTTTGTTTTGAACCAGGGGTTGAATTCAGGGATACTCGGCCACTGAGTCACATCCCCAGCCCTATTGTATTTTATTTAGGGACAGAGTCTCACTGAGTTACTTAGGGCCTTGCTAACTTGCTGAGGCTGAGCTTTGAACTCGAGATCCTCCTGCCTCAGCCTCCCAAGTGCTGGGATTACAGGCGTGCGCCACTACGCCTGGCCAAAGGAACTGTAAGCGCAAAAAGGAAAAAACGGGAGGCAGACCTCGACGGATTCAGAGAAGCCTTTATTCCTTCGCAGAGTTGGTGGTCATTCGGGTCCACTTTCCGGATGGAAAATGGCCCTCAGTTACAGGGGGGATCCTGATTTTATAGGGTAGGAGGAGGAGGATGTAATCATTGTGTAAGTGCAGTTTTTACCATCAGGGACCACTGAAGGATGAGTGTTCAAATCTTGCCCAGTGTCATTCAGGATTAGGTTGACCTTGGGAAGGTCAAGGTTTAGGGCCTATCCACCCTTTTCCCCAGGGCCCATTGTTATCAGGAATGCACTGGGAGCAGTTTAATGGTTGATCAGTCTCCTTTCCCGCTTCTCAAGCCACACCATCCCTTCATTTTACTTGGGGAGTTATTTTATAGGAATATTATTTTCCATAACCCTTCAGGAACTATTTTAGAAAACCAAACCCAACCAAACAACATCCCAGGGCTGAAGTTCTAGATACTTCTTTATTCACTCTTCTGACAAGGTAAGTGATGCTGGGTGTAGGCTCATGGCCCACAAATTACAGAGGCAGACAGGAAGCAAATCTCAGATCAGCAAGTTTTCCTTTATTCTGCAGTGAAATCAATCCATCAGGCATGGGAGGGCTCATTTTCTGGGCATGGAGATGGCCCCAGGGTTTCAGAAGGAGTCTGGGTTTTATAGTTTACAATGAGGGTGAATTAATCATTGGAGACTGTGGATGTGCAGCTTGGACAGTCAGGGACCTAGCTGTGCAGGTTAAAATTTTAACTCAGGAAGACAGCTGCAAAACATTTGAAACACATTGTCACTTGGGAAAAGCTCACAACTCAGTGTTCACTGCTTATCTTCCTTCATCTGGGACCCATTGTTACTTTGAGATTCACTATTTGCTTTTCTCCTCCCAGGACTCATCTGCAATGGGAAAGGCTAAAGGTCCAGGGCCCAGCATTTCAGTTTTCGCCCCCTCTCTTCAGGACCCACTGTGGTTGGGAAGGGGTAAGTGTTTGCTTTTGGTGGAGATGCTGGGAATGAACCTAGGAAGGGACGAAAGTTTGTTTTTTTCCCTCATGGCCCATTGTTACTGGGAAAAGGATTTACTGGGAGAAGTTTAATGTTTGGCTAATTTCCCCTCTCTCCTCCCAAGCCACACTGTCCCTCTGTTTTGCAGGAATATTATTTTCCATGACCCTTCACTGGGGATGGTAGGCTGACCTCACCTGACACCCAAAAGGTATTCTTTCACGTAAGCATGCCTTTCACTGCTGTGCATCTAGAACCCTGAGATCTCTGGAACAAATTTAACAACCTTTTAAGCCCTCATTATCTTGCTTAATCATTTGGGAAACTTGGGTACCAGGAATTGGCATTGGAGCTCTGAACTGTAACCATGGGGAGGCTGGTATAAATAGATTGTTTTCCTATGGGCTACAATGACAGAACAAAAAAAAAAAAAAAAAAAAAAAAAAAAAAAAAAAAAAAAAAAAAAAAGAAAAAGAAAAACTGAAGCTATTTGACATTTTTTAAAATCTCATTTTTATGCTGTATTTCTTTCCCCAAACCTATTAAAACAACTAGAAAAAAGCATCTATTTAGATCCTACCATTTATTGATCCTTCACAAACACAGTCTCAGCTAAGCTTTATAACAACCCACAGTGCCAATACTGACAACCCATTTATTAATTATTATTATTAGTGTTATTATTATTTGTGATACTGGGAATTGAACACAGGATCTTACAGATGCTAGGCAAGCACTCTACCAGTAAGTTCCATCCCCAACCCTTCCTTTTTATTTTATTTTTGACACAGGTTCCCATTAAGTTGCTGGGGCTGGCCTTGAACTTGTAATTCTCTGACTCAGTCTCTCAAGTAGCTGGAATTACAGGCATGTGCCACTGCTCAGCTCTAATATACCATTTTATAGGTAAGGAAATTTTCTTGGGAGATCCAAGTGCTAATACAGGAATTGGACAAGATAAAAATAATCTCTCCCAAGTGAAATTTGAATTCAAAGTGGTATAGAATAGTGCTGCTTTTGACTTTCCTTTTAACTAATATTTAATAATCAAACATAGCTAACAATGAAGGCACATACAAAGGAAGGAAATTGCAGCTGGTGTGTTGAGTGCTCCCAATTTGCTAAGCACTGGACTAAGTGCTTTACATGTTATCTAGTTAAATATACAAAACTGTCATACAAACGGATCTATTTTCTCTGATAATAAGTAGAAAGATAAATAACATGAAATAATTCAGTGTACTTATCACGAACCAGTGGCTAAAAAAAGGAATGACCTGTTGATTAACTATCATTGGCAAGGACATCTGCCCATCAGCGAGTGATCCTCAGTAAGTTGTGGGAGCCATTCTCCAAGGGATTTCTGAAGTCGCATGGGGATCTTTGGGTTGTCCTAATGAATGGGGAGCTACAGTTGGCCTTTGGTATCTTAGGGCCATGGATGCTAGATATTCTGACAAGTGTGAAATCTGGGAGCAACCAAATATTGCCTCCCTCCAAATGCCATTGGCATTCTCCTTGAGGAACAGGGAACTTTGTCACAATGTTTGCATTTTAGAATATGTTTCCACTTTTAAAACACCAATCCTGATTATTCCCACCCCAAATAATTAACACTTCGGGTTACTGAACCATTCCGATAAACCCCCTAGGACACAGATGTCTGAAACTCCAGGGGCTTTGAGGTAATCAGGTATCCTTTAATCAAAGGCACTTCTGGGGGAAAGTCCCTCCACCTAAAATTTCCACTGCAACTCACAGATGAGGTTCCTCCTGCTTCCTTTACTTACCTGTGGTGTTGGGAGAAACAGGTAAAGTCTGTCTTTCTGTTTTTCTTGAGGAGTGACTAGCCTGTGAATTCTGAATATTGATTAAGGCAGGTTTTCCTGGTGGTGGGATTCCTGCACCTAAAGCCTCACTGTTTCCTCTTCACTTCCTATTTTGAGGCAGCTTGGCCTACGTTCCTGCCCAACCCACAGGCTAAATGACCAAAGTCTCCTAGAAGCTGGGACTTGGCCAGCAGAGAGTGTGTGACTTTTGCATGGTATTTTGAACTCTTACTCTAGTACTAGAGGTGTGCTTTGGATTCACTTCTCCCTCATTGACACAGCAGCTTGGGATTCAAGATGGCAGATTAGAGGAAGACTGCATTTCCAGTTGCTCCATGGCTTGGGATTCCAGCAGGAATGCTGCTCAGTGATGGGGGTGAAAGAGGGATTACATGAAAATTCAATATTGGACAGAGTGTCTTAGAGACTCAGAAATCTGGGTGTATTGATCAAAGAACAAGAAGGAGTATAGAGAAGCTAAGTTGGTTGTGACGATGGCCATGCTGCTGGTTCACTACTGTTATAGGAACAGAAAACAGATCGGAATGTTGTGCTCCCCAAGGAGATTCTCCAGCGCCATCCAGGAGAGTCAGCCCAACCCTAATCCCTTCCCTCCCTATAGACCCACCCTAATCCCTTCCCTCACTACCCACCCAAATTCCTTTCCCTTCCTGTAGCTCAGGCAGGTTCCTTTCCATTCCTGTAGAATCTCTCCCTTCCCTGTGGACCCACCCTAATCCCTTTTGGTGCCCCATAAATGCTGGAGACAAAGAACTAATGCGCGATTGCTCGGCGCCCGGCTTTTAGGCGTAAGGGGGATCTTTGCTGGCCAGCTTAAAAAATAAAGGCATCTTTTGGCTTTATATGATCGGCTTGGACGATCTTATTTTCATCGGGTATAGGGGAGGGATAATAGAGAGAGAAATGCAACAGACAGATTTGGCATGGAAAAACCTATAAATGAGAAAAGCAGCCCAAATTTAGGTGAGCCCGAGGCTGCACAGCAAACTGGCATGTGAAAAGTTCTCATTTCTAAGGTGGCGAGTGGAAAGCTAAGACAGGAGCCACCCTGAGGCTTGTGGCTGTGAGAGTCTGGGAGATCATAGCCACCATTGCTGTACCATCCTGGAAAGTGCCTAAAGTGTGGCCTTAGGGTATACCTAGCTGACTGTGAGGGGAAATAGTCACAAAAATTGTACCCAGAGGGATTCAAATCAGAAAAATGAAGGGGGGTTGAACTCACTTTCCCTTTATGTCTAGAGGTTCACGTGATCAGCTGATGAGCATCAGGAATCTGAACAGGCTGATGTAAATACAGTCAGGGACTAAGGCTGGGAAGACCCTGTTCATGGTGTGTGTGTCCAGTGTGTGGAATTGACTCCCCTGCCCCATGAGTAGAATTCTCCAGAGGCTCCTGAAATCCAGACTCCCAGCAGAGATCAGCAACTACCAGGTCCTAGGCATGTGTTGATCTAATCTCTCCAGAGCAGATACCACCCAACAAACCCCCTAAGACCTGATGAAACTTAAGCTCCAGCTGCTGGAAGTCCACTCATGGAACTCTGCAGGAGCCCCGTCCTGGGAGTGCATTGATGTGGTCTGGATAGAGAAAACTCGAATGTTTTCTCCCATTCCATCCTCCCTTATCCTTAACCCAACCCCCAGTCCTTGTGTGCTCTCTCTCTCTTTTGTATATAGCCTAAGAAGAAACTGAAAGGTCCGGGGCATAGGCAGCGACCATCCCTTTTTGTTACTGTTTTGGGCACCTCTGTGGAGATGATTTTTCCATTTTGTTCATTAAGAATCTTCTTTCATCATTTCTGTGTACGTTTCTGCTGTGCTGACTCCTCCATGGACATATATACATACACATATTTGTTTCTTTTTTCCTTGTTTTTAGCATTTTTTTCATGTGGATATTTTTTCTGGCCTTATCTTTTGAGGTTTAAGGTTTTTTTTTTTTTTTTTCTATTTCTTGTTTCTCTTTCCCTCCTTTCATTTTCTGCTAACAGTCAAATTCTCTTGTTCTCTTTTTTTCTCCCTTTATTTTGCTTTTCCCTAATTTTCTCCTCCTTTTTTATAAGTATCACTTGCTACATCTCTTCTGCTTTCACTCTGCTCACATTTTGAACACTCAACTTTTTTCTGCCTTTCATTATTATATTTTCTTTTCTCTTAATAAAATATATTTTTACCATCTTTTAGAACTCTTTGGTTTATATAACTCTGCTCACACCACTCATGTTGTTGCCATTATTACTTCTGTGAATGACATAGTTGACATGTGCTGTTTACTTTAATGACAGATCTAGTTCATGGTTATTTATCATTTTTGATGTTGGCAATTGCTCACCCTACCGTTTGTGTTTTTGTGATAATTAGTGTTGTAGTTATTATAGTAGGCACTGGGTATTTATTTTAATGCTGTGTATTATTTGCATTTGTTGTTATTATTTGTTCCCCCATTTTCTGTGGGATGCTGGGAACCTACAGGGACACTACAAGTTCACAGGGTAGAAACTCTACTGCTGAAATAAACTTAGCCAAAAGACAGCACACCTTGCTGCACACACAAATTATATTTTATTTTGGGGAAACATGGAGACCAAATTAAAGAATCATTGGAATTGAAGAGGGATGTGAGATGTAGAATAAGGGAATTGATACCCTCTTCAGAGATCTCTCCAAACACATCATAATTAAAATGTCTAACTTATACAACAAGGATAGGATTTTTTTTTTATTTACTTATTGATTCATTGAACACAAATGGAGTATAGCTATTGTTTCACTGGTTGTACACAAAGTAGAGTCACACCATCTGTGCGTTCATACATGTACACAGGGCAATGGTATCTGTCACACACTCTGTTATTAATTTTACCCCCCACCCACCCCTACCCCTCCCTTCCCTCTATGCTAGCTATCTTTCCTCCATTCTTGCCATCTTCCCCCCCCCCCCATTATGCATCATCATTCATTTATCAGAGAGACCATTTGGCTTTTGGATTTTTGGGATTGGCTGATCTCACTTAGCATAACAGTTTCCAACATCATCCATTTACCTACAAATGCCATAATTTTTTTCTTCTTTATGGCTGAGTAATATTCCATTGTGTATATATACCACAGTTTCTTTATCCATTCATCTACTGAAGGGCATCTAGGTTGATTCCATAATCTAGCTATTGTGAATTGAGCAGCTATGAACATTGATGTGGCTGCATCACTGAAGCAATCTGATTTTAAGTCCTTTGGGTATAAGCCAAGGAGTGGGATAGCAGGGTCAAATGGTGGATCCATTCCAAGTTTTCTAAGGAATCTCCACACTGCTTTCCAGAGTGGCTGCACCAACTTGCACTCCCACCAGCAATGTATGAGTGTACCCTTTTCCCCACATCCTCGCCAACACCTGTTGTTGCCTGTGTTCTTGATAAAAGACATTCTAATTGGGATAAGATGAAATCTAAGGTGGTTTTGATTTGCATTTCTCTTATAACAAGTGATATTGAACATTTTTTCATAAATCTGTTGATTGCTTGTAGATCTTCCTCTGTAAAATGTCTGTTCATTAGGATAGGATTTTAAAAGCCTCAAGAGAAAAACATTAGCTCACATTTTGAAGTAAGCCATTCAGAATTACTTTCAATTTCTCAACACAAACTCTAAAAGCCAGAAGGACTTGCTATGATGTACTCTAGTCCTAAAAGAAAATAACTGTCAACCAAGATTGCTAAGTCCACCAAAGCTATCCTTCAAAATTTAAGAAGAAACAAAAACTTCTCTAAGATAAGCAGAAACTAAAAGAATTCATAACTACTAAGCTGACACTACAGAACTTAAAGAAATATTCCACACAGAAGAAATAAAAAACAAATCCCAGAGCTCATAAAGAAACAAATCTCATTTGAAGGTAGCAAAGCAAATGAGAAACATGAAGAAATTAAACACTAGAAATAAATAAAAATGGCAGGAATTAATAAATATCTCTATAATAACATTAAGTATAAATTGTCTGAATTCTCTAATTAAAAGACAGAGGCTGGCAGAATGGATTAAATAAACAAGACCCAACTGTATGTTGTTTGCAAGAGACTACTAACTTTATAGGCAAAAACAGCCACAGGATGAAAGTGAAAGGATAGAAATTGATATACCATGCTATTGGGGCCAGAAAACAAGCAGGAGGAGCTAATCTTATATCCAACAATGCAGAATTCAGGTCAAAATTAATCAGGAGAGGCAAAGAAGTTCCCTGCATACTGTTTAATGGGAACAATACAATAAGAAGATATAAAGATGGTAAATATTTATGCCATAAACGTTGGTGCACCTAATTACATAAAGAGGCATTACTTGAATGAAATCCTCATATAGACCCGAGTACAATAATACTGAGCAATTTCAACACACCTGTCTCACCAATAGATAGGTCATCCAGACAGAAACTCAGTAAAGACTCCTTGAGCCTGAAGAATACTATACATCAAATGAATTTCAGACATCTACAGAATATTTCATCCAATAATAGCTGAGTACATTTTCTTTTTAGCAACTCATGGAACCTTCCACAAATGGATCATATTTTAGGCCACAAAGCAAGTCTTCATAAATACAAAAAACTGATCTAATTCCTTGCTTACCTCAGATCATAATGGAATGAAATTAGAAATAACTCTACATAAACTACATTAACGCTTGCAGATTGAAAAATACACTTTTGAATGATGAATGGGTGATGGAAGAAATTGGGGAGAAATTTTGAAATTTTTAGATTCAGATGAGAATAGTGACACAACATACCAGAACCTCTGGGATGCTATAAAGGCAATTCTAAGAGAAAAGCTAATAGCTATGAGTGCCTACATAAGAAAATCAAAATGATTCCAAATAAACAGCCTAATGATACATCTCCAGGCCCTTGAAAAAGAACAAACCAATTCCAAAATGCAGTAGGAGGAAATAATTAAAAACGGAGCTGAAATTAATAAAATTGAGAATGAAGAAACAATGCAAAGGTCTGGGGTTGTGGCTCAGTAGTAGAGAACTTACCTAGTATGTGTGAGGTACTGGGTTTGATTTTCAGTATCGCATATAAACAAATAAATAAAATAAAGGTCCATCAACAACTAAAAAAAAAAAATTAAAAAAACAAAAACAAAACAATGCAAAGGATCAATGAACCAAAGAGTTGGTTTTTTGAAAAAGTAAATGAGGTTGATAAGCCCTTAGCTAACTAACCAAAAGAAAAAGAGAGTAGATACAATTTAGTAAAATTAGAGATGAAAAAAGGAGGAATCACCAGAGACATCACAGAAATCTAGAGGATCATTAGGAGCTATTTTGAAAATGTATACTCCAGGTCTGGGCATGGTGGTGCACACCTATAATCCCAGTAGCCTTGGAGGATGAGGCAGGAGGATTTCAAGTTCAAAGCCAGCTTCAGCAACTTAGTGAGGCTCTGAGCAACTTAGTGAGACCCTGTCTCCAAATAAACATATCAAAAGGGCTGGGAATGTGGCTCAGTGATTAAGTGCACCTGGGTTCAATCCCTAGTACCAAAAAAAAAAAAAAAAAAAAAAGTATACTCCAATAAATTGGGAAACTTAAAAGAAATGGATACATTTCTAGACACATATGGCCAGCCAAATTTGAATCAAAGGGACATAGAAACCCTAAACAGACCAAAAACTAGCAATGAGATAGAAACAGTAATAAAAAGCCTTCCAACAGAGAAAAGTCCAGGACCAGATGGATTCTCAACTGAATTCTACCAGAAGAACAAGTGCCAATGCTTCTCAAATTATTCCATGAAATAGAAAGGGAGGGAATACTTCTAAATTCATTCCATGAAGCCAGATACCAACACCAGATAAAGACACATCAAGGAAAGAAAAGTATAGACCACTATCGTTGATGAACTTAGATGCAAAAATCCTTAATAAAATATTAGCAAATTGTATTCAACAACATGTTAAGAAGATTGAACATCATGACCAAGTTGGTTTTATCCCAGGGATGCAAGGATGGTTTAACATGCAGAAATCAATAAATACAATTCATAGTATAAATAGAATTAAGGGCAAGCATCACTTAATCATCTCAACAGATGCAGAGAAAAGCGTTGACAAAATTCAGCACCCATTCATGATCAAAACGCTAAAGAAACTAGGAATAGAAGGGACCTATCTCAACATCATAAAGGCTATATATGAGAAACCCAAAGCCAATACATCATAATGAATGGGGAAAAATCTGAAAGCATTTCCTTTAAAATCTGGAACAAGACAAGGAAGTTTGCTCTCTCACTACTCCTATGTAATGTAGTACTAGAATTCTAGTTGGAAAAATTAGGCAAGAGAAGGAAAAAAAAGAGCTAAAAATAGGAAAGGAAGAAGTCATATTATCATTGTTTGCAGATGATATGATCTTATACTTAGAATCCAAAAAGTTCCACCAAAAGACTTGTAGAACTGATAAACAAATTCAGCAAAGTAGCAAGTTACAAAATCAACATACAAAGATCAATAATTTTTCGATGTACCAATAATGAATCTGCTGGGAAAGAAATCAGGAAAACAATCCCATTTGCAATAGCCTTAAAAAATACCTTGTAATATATCTAACCAAGGAGGTGAAAGACCTCTACAATGAAAATTATAGAACATTGAAGAAAGAAATTGAAGAAGACACAAGAAGAGGGAAAGTCCTCCCATGCTCATAGGTAGAATTAATATTGTTAAAATGGTCATACTACCAAAAGCAGTATACACATTCAATGTAATCTCCATCAAAATAACAGTGATATTCTTCACAGAACTCAGAAAACAAAACAAAACTAAACAATACCCCTAAAACACAATCAGAAGACTAAAAGACCCAGAATAGCTAAAGTAATTCCTTTTTTTTTTTTTTTTTTGAACCGGGGATTGAACTCGGGCACTCGGCCACTGAACCACATCCCCAGCCCTATTTTGTATTTTATTTAGAGACAGGGTCTCACTGAGTTGCTTAGGGCGCTCGCTAAGTTGCTGAGGCTGGCTTTGAACTCGCGATCCTCCTGACTCAGCCTCCTAAGTGCTGGGGTTACAGGCGTGCAGCACCACGCCCGGCTAGCTAAAGTAATTCTTTTTTTTTTTTTTTTTTGCGGTGCTGGGGATTGAACCCAGGGCCTTGTGTTTGCGAGGCAAGCACTCTACCAAATGAGCTATATCCCCAGCCTTAGCTAAAGTAATTCTAAGCCAAAAAAGCAATACTGGAGGCATCATGACACCTGAGTTCAAACTGTATTACAGAGCTATAGCAACAAAAACTACATGGTGTTGGCATAAAAATACACACATAGACCAATGGTGCAGAAGAGAAGACACAGAGACGAACCTTCGCAGATACAATCATCTGATCCTTGACAAAGGTGCCAAAAACATTCTTTGGAGAAAAGACAGCCTTTATAACAAATGGTGCTGGAAGAACTGGATATCCATATGTAGAAGAATGAGGCTAGATCCTTCTCTCTCCCTCTGTGCAAAAGTCAACTCAAAATGAATCAAAGAAGTAGGAATAGAACAAAATTGATACAACTTCTAGAAGAAAACATAGGGTCAACATATAGGCACAGGCAATGACGTTCTCAATAGGACCCCTAAAGCTCAGGAATTAATGCCAAGAGTTTATAAATGGGATGACATCAAATTAAAAAGCTTCTGAACAGCAAAGGAGACAATTAAGACTGTGAAGAGAGAACCTACAGAATGGGAGAAAATCTTTGTTACCTACTCTTCTGGCAGAAAATTAATATCCTGAATATATAAAGAACTCAAAAACCATAACACCAAAAAAAAAAACCTTAACAAAAATAACCCAATTAATAAGTGAACAAATGAACTAAAGAGACACTTCTGAGAAGAAATACAAATGGCCAAGAAATATATGAAAAAACTTTTATCATCATTGATGATTAGGGAAATGCAAATCAAAACTACTCTGAGATTTTATCTAACTCCAGATAAAACTGTCAGAATGGCAGTCATCAAGAATACAAACAATAATAAATTCTGGAGAGGATGTAGGAAAAAAGGAACACTTTTACACCTGCACCGTGGGTGGGATTGTAAACTAGTGCAACCACTATGGAAATCATTATGGAGATTCCCCAAAAGACTAGGAATGGAACCACCATATGACCCATCTATATCACTCCGCAGTATTTATTCTAAATAATTAAAGGCATCATATTACAGTGATACATGAATACCCACATTTATAGCAGTACAATTCACAATAGCCAAAGCATAGAACCAGCTTAGATGTCCATTAGAGGATGAATGGATAAAGAAACTGTGGTATATCTATACAATGAAGTTTTATTCAGCCATAAAAAAAGCATGAAATTATGTCATTTGCAGGAAAATAGATGGAACTTGAAAACATCATATTAAGTAAAATAAGCCAAGCTCAGAAGGTGAAGGGTCATTTATTTTTTCTCATATGTGGAAGCTAGAGAGGAAAAGGGAAAAGGAAGTGAGTGATGGGATCTCATGAAAATGGAAGGGAGATCAGTAGAGTAGAGGAAAGGTACTGGGGGAGGGAGGAGGGAAGGAAAAAGGAAGTACTGGGGAATGCTATTGGCTAAATTACATTTTGTGTAATTTGTGTAATTTGATAATAAAAAATTTGTGTAATTTGATAATAAAAATTGTGTAATTGATAAAAAATTTGTGTAATTTGATAATAAAAAATCACAAGTTGTGATGTGTGCATGCACAAATATATAACAACAAATCCCACCATTATGTGCAATTATAATGCTCCAATAAAAATATTTTTAAAAACCCCACTGGAGATTATGGGGGATAGCTCATATCCAAACCACAATACTGAGTAGATCCAAAAGTTTTCTGAAAGACAAAAATTTGGTTATGGTAGTATCTTTGAGGAAGTAGGATGCTCAGTTTCTGGCAAGAATATATATCAGGTTCCTAAATTTTCCCAACACTTTCAACTCTGCCATCTGTATGTCTGGGATCTAAAACATAAGTATTTTCCTTCACTCAACAACACAGAAAACTGGCATTTTAGTCACTTGTCACTATGAATTGACTGCAATTCAGTACTTGCCAGCAGTTTGCTTTTGACATCTGATGAGAGAGGAGAGGGATGTGGGGAGGGAATAAGAAAAATGTAAAAGGTTGTGAGAGTTCTATTTATCCAGGCTTCTAGGGTCTCTAAGTCATTTAGGAGATTAGAAACATTTAGGTGATGTTCTTGGCTGTGATTGTGTGTGTGTGTGTGTGTGTGTGTGTGTGTATTTGTGTCTATGTTTTTTGTATTTAAAAAAATTCAAACTGAAAAGTTAAAGAAGTTGTACCTGGAAAGGTATTTTGGTCAGCTTTTTTGCTGCTGTGACTAAAAGACCTGACAAGAACAATTTTAGGGGAGAAAAAGTTTAGGCAGGGGCTCACGGTTTCAGAGGTCTCAATTGGTAAGACAGCAGGTTCCATTCCTCAGGACTCAAGGTGAGGCTGAACATCAAGGCAGAAGTGTGGCAGACCCAAGCAGCTCACATGTTGATCAGAAAGCAGAGAGAGACTTGCCAGATACAAATCTATACCCCAAAGCTCTGCCCCCCACTGCTCACCTCCTCCAGCCACACCCCATCACTTCAGTTACCAATCAGTTAATCCCTATCAGGGGATTAATTCAGTGATTGGGTTAAGGCTCTCACAACCCAATCATTTCTCTTCTGAACCTCCTTGCATTGTCTCACATGTGAACTTTTGGGGAACACCTCACATCCAAACCATAATAAAAGGGAACTAGGCATTTGGGATAGTTAAAATCATCTCATAAATTCATATCTGCACTTCCTATGCAATTCCTGAACACTTGACACAGGTCTTTTTTATTATCAATATTAACTTACTAAGTTATACAAATCAATGGGTTTTGCTGTGACATTTCAATACATATGTGTATCATGCTTCATCATATCCCCCTCTCTGTCACCCTCTCTTGCCCTCCCCTTTGTCCTCTCTCTCTCAGGTCCTCTTCCTCTTCTCCGTTAAGCCTCTCTTCTACCTTCAGTAGACACAGGTTTAGAGTGAGTAGCCACTGAAGGAAGCGCAGAAGGGATTCCAATCAGAGGAAGGAACACACATATGTAGAGAGAGAGAGGAGAGTATTTGGCTCATTACAGGTTGCTCACTTAAATATTCAACAAAAATTATTAGCATCCACTGTGTGCTCAACACTGATAGAGGTACTGGAAATTCAGTAGTGATTCAATAGTCAGACAACTTTCTTGCCTAAGTGGTGCTTTCATTTCAGTGAAGGAAGACAAATGATAAAAAATAAACAAATGAATAATATATAAGGAATATTCAGACAATCAGGAGTGGATTTGGGTTTTGTGAGGCTTGGAGCTTATACATATTTGGGGTACTCACTTAGAAAATAAAAGCGGAATGGTCTTCTGTGGCCAATTTTACAAAATATATGATCGTGTGAAATACATTGTTAGAGTCCCTCCCAGGACTCCAGGAAGTGGGAGGGGCTCACACAGTGAGATCTGATGCTGATGCTTCATTGGCTTTGTGGGAAATCTGCTCAAGTGTCTTGGTTTGGATTTCTCCATGGATGAAGAACTGGGATGAGGATTGGAGGATAAGTGGGAAATAACTTCAAAAAACACTGGTAGGTGATGGGGAGTGAGGCAGGAAAGGAATGAAGTCAGTGAATGTGCCTAGTCCTAACTGGCACAGAACAGGG
The DNA here is from genome assembly GCA_020662805.1 of Glaucomys volans. Lineage (NCBI taxonomy): Eukaryota > Metazoa > Chordata > Mammalia > Rodentia > Sciuridae > Glaucomys > Glaucomys volans. Next base: position 819,567 of record JAJEJO010050575.1, read on the forward strand.
TTTAGACTTACCCACTGAAGGACAGGGAACTGGGGTATATTGCGTATCACTGTCTCCGCTCTGACACTGGTTGAAGTTTTTTCCCTGGGGCATTCTTTCTGGAGCACTTCTGTCCTACTAGCTAGCCATGGAAGTCAGACTAGCGTGCACTGGCAGTATCCAGGGACAGGAGACATAGGGGCTGCAGAGAGGGCATGATTGTCATCCACCTCTTGGACCACCTGGATCCACTTATGTCCCACAATTAGCTTTGTGGCATCCCAATTCTTCTAGGTTGGCCAGTCAAAAGTTCTAAAATTTAGACTTACAAGAGCTTGCAGGGAAGCTCGTGCAATAGCTCCTTCTGCTGCTGTTTGTAGAGGTTTAGGCCAAAGAACAGAGGAGCCTGAGTCCTTGAGCGAGCAAACTCCTCGGACAATAAGACCTTCTGTTTGAATGGCTTAGAAACACTCTGCAACTCCTCTGTCCTTGAGGCCTGGAGACATTATCTTATTATAAAAACATTTGGTACTAGTGGACTCGGAGAAGCAAGCAAGTTCTATGATCTGCACATGTGCAAAGCTAACTGCACTAATGTAACCTAATGTGACTTGATATAACCCTGGAATAGATAATAAAACTGAACTGGCTTTCTCATGGGAGCCACTTCTTGCTGGACGCCATCCTGTGTGCTTGCCTCTTTATTTGCTTTCCCCTTAACATTTACAGCTGGACCCAATTAACCTTTACAACAGTTGGTACTCAAATTGCAACTGATATTCACTTTTTCCTCTACTGGATTGTTCTCAATCTTGGCTCACTATTCTGTTGGCCACTGTTGCTTTCTTAGTGGGAAACCCAGACCTTTTCCTGTGAGGAGTCTGGATCCTTAATTCTTGTGTTCTTGCCAGGTGTGGTTGCTATGATGGACATATGTGATGGCTCAGTAAATCCCCGAGTGCCCGACACTCTTCCTGCACTGATTATATAGCAGCAATCTTATTCCCTAATGATCACCAGGGTCCATTACTTCCACCAGTATAGGAACTTCACTCTGCCTTCTGATGTAGATGGGAAGTCCCAGATGGCCCCTGAAGTTCTTGGTTCAATGAAACCCTTACTCAGTCCCTTAGTAGTGTGGCCTCCCAAGGAATCAGGACCTATGGTCCAGCAGAGTCTAAAACTTCAGGTAAAGGAACTACTTCCACTCCTTGCTTCCAAGATCCATGTACTCTATTGAACAGCGACATAGCACCACATCACGACCATTAATTCAAAGTAATTTTACTCTTTCAACACAGATGTAGAAGAAATTCTGCAAGGGCACACGCAGGTAGAAACAGGTTGCATAAAAGGAACAAAATAGACTTATACTTCTGTGAATGGCAGAAAAAATTGGATCAATGCCAACAATGCTTGTCAACAAGACTGAAACTAGAGAATTTTATGCTTGGTCCAATTGTCATTTGTTGAGAAGATTAAAGGAGAAGGCTGTCCTAAGTGCAAAAACTATGACAAAACACTTATATTGAGGAGATTACATGGATATATAATCCAGTTCAGCAAGAGATAAACCACGTGAAATTTAGAACGTAAGAATACCTTCAAAGCACTCTCCCCTACTCCAAGGTCACCTGCCTCCAGGGGATTGTTCCTCCCAGCAAGGAGCTGTAAATGAATACCCCTTGGGTGGCCCACTTCCTGCCTTTCTGGACAGATATGGAAAGTAGGGAGAAGTACCCATGGACAGCTCTTTTCTGCTTCTGGCCATGTAAGCAAGATAAGAGAAGGAGGGGACATGAAAAGAAAGGAAACTTAAACTATGCAAGGTGCAAGACACCCCCAATCCTTGGGCACCAGCTCTGCACCCCATCCTCTCTGAAGGAATCTCTCTCTGTTTCTTTCTCTCTGTTCTATCCTTTAAACAAAACTTTTTGCTCTTGCAAAGGAAAAAAAAAAAAAAGAATTAAGAGATTGTGGCATAAAGGACTGGTACTAAACACTAAAACCAATTACACTTAGGCTACTATTTCAAGTACAAATTTTATTGTAAACACTGAAGAAGCCCTAAACAAATGGAGGGATATATCTCATTTGGAGATGGAGAAACAGTGTCCATGAGTCAGGAGTCCAAGTAAGGTTTTGTTAGGTTCTAACCTCAAGGTCTCCCAAAGCCTAAATCAAGTTTTCTTACCTGGCCCTTGGAGTCTTCATCTAAAGGTCACTGGTTGTTAACAGAATTCAGTTCTATTGTTTCAGGATGAAGGTCCCTGCTTTCTTGGTAAACTGGGGTTCCTTCTCATATCCTGGAGGCTGCCACATGACCCTCTCCACAATATGGTGGTTTGTCTCGTGAGGCCAGCAGGAGACCATTCCACTCTGAATCTCTCTTTCAGGAAGGGCCCAGTGACTTTGAAGACCTCATCCAATGAGGCCAGGCCCACCCAGGCTAGTTTTCCTTTTGATTAATCCAAAGTCAGCTGATGAGGATTCTTTATTATATCTGCAAAATCCTACCAGCCACAAGCTATAATATAATCTTGGGAACAACTATTTTGTTATAGTTGCTGTTTGCACACTCAAGGGGAAGGGATTCTGCAGAATCTGTACAATAACAAACAGGAATCTTGGGGGCCATCGTAGAATTCTAGCTCCAGTAGATTCCACTATATTCAAGGGATATGTTCCAAGACCCATGTTTGGATGCCTGAAACCATGGATAGTACTGAGCTTTAAATTTAAACCATTTTCCCAACATGCACACACACACAGCTTTTGCACTTTGGGCCGCTATTAAGTAAAATAAAAGCTAGACACAGCTACTGTGAAATCTTAGAGTCAGATCTGATAACTGAGATGATAATCAAGTAACTACCAGACAGGAAATGTATATACCATGGAGATACTAGAGCAAGGGATGCTTTACAACTCCTGGTGGGACAGAGTGGGATGGTATGAAGTTTCTTCATCATGCCCAGAAAGGCATGCAATTAAAACTTAATAATTGTTTATTTTCTGGAAATTTCCATTAAATAGTTTTGGGTTAGGATTTTGGGTAACCAACCACAAAATGTGAAACCATGGGTAAGATGTCTACTAATATCATAACATTTCTTTTTACTGGCTAACTTCAATATGCTTTTCAGTCTATTCCATCCATGCTTGTATGGTCCAAAATTGAGGAATTTCATACCCAACTTTCTTGTCATTTTCCTTCTAGGTCCTTTGGAGAAGTGCAGCCTTGTGCTGTCCATCCTTCAGCAGCTCTGTGTGCTGAAAGCCAGCCCCGCCTGCGCCTGCCCACAGGCTCTGGAATCCATGGCTGGAGGTACAGTTGGTCCTCACCTGATGCCCTCGGGACAGGCAGGGGCTCCTCTATCTGCTGGTGAGGGCTGCGCATCCCTGTGGGTGAGACTGGAGAAGCGACCTCAGCTTCAGCCAATGCTGCCATCGCAGTGGTCAGTGGTGGCACAGTTATTACTCAGGCACTCAGGGTGGCTGTAGAGCAGCGTCCTCCCGCAGAGCCAGCATTAACCTTTCGGAATGGACTCAGCTCTTCTGTGAAAGGACCTGGCCAAGGGCTCCTTCAAAGCCTTTTCTGAACACTTGGGGTCCCCCTAGGGAGAAACTCCCAATGAAGACACAGGGGAGGCAGAGTCCTCACAAGAGTGGGGACCTGGAAAATTTGTCAATGAATAGTGGCTTGTGGTAGGAGTCGTGTGATCAATGTTCTTTATTTGTTCAACTTTAGATTCTGAATGAAGCTGGTCTCTTATGTCCAAAAATAACACAAATAGTAGGAACATAATGAAGGGCAAGACTAGCAGTATTCAGGAAGGAGCGCCCTCACCGAGCCACAGGATCAGCATAACGCAGGAGCTCTGAGTCTTGGTTCCAAGTTGGAGCTGATGGCTGAAGCCCACGACACAACCTGGGTCAGACATTTGGCTTCCCCAGAAGAATAGCATTTCGTTAGACTTCCTTTTTCAACAATGACTATGCCCTCATTCTCTGGGGTTTCAGCAATTAGATTTATGAGGTATTTCATACGAATTTAAATGGCCTTTTTAAATGACTGGTAGGAGGAAGATAAATCATTCACAGAATTCTTAATGGGAAAAGTAATTCCAGTATTCTTTTGGGGATGTACTTTGGGCAAAAGTTATTCATTGAGCAACCTTGATGTTACTCAAATATGAACCTGGGGGTAAAAGAAGAAAGATTTGCTGCTTTTGTGTGAGATTGCTGTATCCAAGGCACAGCGAGTGTTCCTTTTATTCATAATGCCACAAATAATAGATTATATTAGCTTTTTTTTGATGATTCATTTTCTCCTTTATTAACTTAATGAATGTGATTTTTCGAAACGAGGTTTAATGTTGGCAGTAATATAGTGGTGGTGAGGATGAGGCAGGCCTGTTCATCCTGGGTTAAGTGAGGCACCTTCGTTTTTATAACTTAGAGCATTATCCCTTTACACAGGAATTAGGCTCAATGTCACGCTTCCCATCTTTGCCCAGGACAGTTTCTTAAAGAGGAAGTATTTTTTCATTTGGCTGAAAGTAGTAATTTAGAGGAAAAAAAAAACCCTCAGGAAATATTTAGTGACTAAGGAAATGAGTTGGTTTCATGCTTCCAAGAATTTATAAATGAACTAATTGGAAATGAAAGAAATGGCCATAATATATTTCCCAATAAAAGAGCACATGAACTAGTGTTGTCAAGAATTTAGACCCTGTGGATGTTCTGAATAGTGGGAACACTGGTGCTTATTTTTAATATTTCTTATTTAAATAAAGAAGAAATAATGCAGATGTTTTTTGGTTAAAATATCCATTCCTATTAAAATTCATTATAATGGCCAACTTAAAAAAAGAATTTAGAACGTAGTTTTGATGATATATGTGTATTTAGGGTATTATGAAATAAGGGAAATTCTCCATCTTTATTCTGATAAGTATCAATATAGGACTGTCAATAACGTACCTAACTCATAGTGAAGCCATGAATTGCTTTTTATGAAAAATAAAATGCATCAATCAACTACAAAAAAGGAAAACATGTTCAATATTAGATTTTATGATATCCTATCAAGGAATGCACATGTCAAAAATGCAGTTGCTTACAGGTAATCTATCTTAAAAATATATCAAAGGGGGATCCTCTCTGGAAGGATTAAACCAAATCTGAATAGGGTTCACTCAACAAAGCAATCATATGTAGACACTTCCAGGAATAATGATTTCTTTGATAATTTTTTGAAAATTAAGTTATTTTGTTCTGCTCTTGTGGTGCCTACAGCTCTGTCAGTGCTGTTATTCACTGCCACCAGTTTGCTTTTCTATTTGGTTGGTGCTGGGGTTTGAGTTCAGGGCATTATGCAATCATGCATGCTAGGCAAATGCTCTATTGCTCTTTAAATGCTACTATTACTGAGCCACATCCTCAGCCCCAGATTTCTTTCTTTTCTTTCTTTTTTTTTTTTGGCAGTGGGGGAGGATACTAGGCATTGAATCCAGAGGTACTTCACCACTGAACTGCATCCCAGCCCTTTTTATTTTTTATTTTAAAACAGGGTCCCACTAAATTTCTTAGGGCCTTGCTAAGTTGTGGAGGCTCCTGCCTCAGCCTCCAGAGCTGCTAGAATTACAGGCATGCAACCACTGCATCTGGCTCATTTTTAATAGAAACAGGAAATCCAGGTTTAGTGTTTTACATGAGATCTTCTGAGTTTTAAATGCGACTCAAGTTTTACAAGAGTGCTTGGGAGAAGCTGGGCATTGTCGGCCCGTCACTGTGGGGACCGAGGCAGGAGCATCACTTCAGACCAGGAATGTGATGTCAACTTTGGCAACGTAGAGAGACCTGTCTCTTAAAAAGCCCAAACAAGGGCTGGGGTTGTGGCTCAGTGGTGGAGCATTCGCCCAGCATGCCTGAGGCCCTGGGTTCAATCCTCAGCATCACATAATCTCCAGAATCTATAAAGAACTCAAAAAACTTTACACCAAGAATACAAATAACCCAATCAATAAATGGTCTAAGAAAATGATCAGATACTTATAGAAGAGCTACGCAATCAACAGATATATGAAAGAATGTCAACATTCTTTCAGTAATAAGAGAAATGCAAATCAAAACTACCCTAAGATCTCATCTCACCCCAATTAGAATGTCTATTATCAAGAATACAAGCAACAACAGGTGTTGGTGAGGATATGGGGAAAAAGGTACACTCATACATTGCTGGTGGAGTTGCAAATTAGTGCAGCCACTCTGGAAAGGGGTGTGGAGATTCTTTAGAAAACTTGGAAAGGAACCACCATTTGACCCAGCTATCCCACTCCTTGGCCTATACCCAAAGGACTTAAAATCAGCATACTGCAGTCACATCAATGTTCATAACTGCTCAATTCAAAATAGCTAGATTGTGGAACCAATCTAGATGCCCTTCAATAGATGAATGGATAAAGAAACTGTGGTATATATACACCGTGGAATATTACTCAGCCATAAAGAAGAATAAAATTATGGCATTTGCAAGTAAATGGATGCAGCTGGAGAATATCATGCTAAGTGAGATAAGCCAATCCCAAAAAACCAAAGGCTGAATGATCTCTTGATAATTGGATGATGATACATAATGCAGGGTGGGAGGGAGGCAAGAATGGAGGAAGGATGGATTGCATAGAAGAAAAAGAGGGGTGGGGATGGGTGGGGGGAAAGAAAAATAACAGAATGAGACAAACATCATTACCCTATGTACATGTATGATTACTCAAATGGTGTGACTCTACTTCGTGTACAACCAGAGAAACAACAGTTGTATTCCATTTGTGTACAATGAATCAAAATAAATTAAAGAAAAAAAAGGTACCGTGTCCACCTACAACTAAAACAAAATATTTAAAACAAACAAAAAGTTTTCTTGAACCAAAGGAAATCTGTGTGTAGCCCCATGGGAGAGAGATGTCCTGGGGCCTTGAGACTGACATGAGATAGGAGGAGTGGGGTCTGGGCCCCAGTGTTCCTGGCCTCGCCCCGGCTCAGGGATGACTTTGCATCTTCTGCACCTCAGCTTCAGCGGATCTGATGATGCCATCTCTGAAGCACCCTCTGTAGCTTTCACACTTTGGAGAATTATGTTTCTATTTTGTGACATGCTGTTTATGTGTTTCTTGATGAATCTTTTATTTCGTACCCCAAGCTCACGGGTTGAGTGACTTCTCATTTACTTTTCTCATGCCCATTTCTTTCCTGTAGACATAGAGAGCAGCACATGTGCCAGACTCCTTGTTGCTTGCCACTCTTTCGTTTTGACATTTTAGGCTTTTCAAAGATTCCTTTCCTAACTTACAGTCCAAGGAATGAAGCCCATATAACATACACAAAGAGAAGTAGCCTCAGCATTTTTTTCTCTCTTCCTCCCTTCCTTTTCATTTTGTGTGAAATGATCTCTTAGGCCCCGATTAGGGAGCAGGAAATGAAGCCAAAGCTGGTCGATCTGTAGTGAACTGTAGATTTTCAGGCATTCAGGTCTGGTGAACTCTGCCCAGTTTCTACTTCACTTGAAACTGTGTACAAATTCAGAAATCCTAGCTGGAGCAATCCAGTTCTGCAGGCAGGGCTGCAGAATCTGATTTTTATTAAGATTGGTTTCTTAGATTCCTGGAATTATTTTCCGACAATCTGGGATTGGGATGCCATTTAAAAAACATAATACCATTTTCAAACAACACTCAGGTGTAAGAGAACCAGAATGAATTAGACAGACAGTGTCCCTCACCTTTTGTCAAGGTCTCTGTGCTTCACATTTGTGGTGCAAAGGTATCCTTAGCAACCAAGATCATTGCCTGGCTGTATAAAAGAAGACCCCAGACTGCTCTGACATCTCAAGCTCAGCTGCTTGACTCAGAGTTTGCTGTTCTTTCCTCGTGGTAATAAGTGTGCAGATGGCGAGACTTGACAGCAAAAAGCTTTAGAATAACAAGTGGAATGTGCTCTAGGCCACATGCTTGGTGGTCTCCCCTTCCCAGCCCTCTTCTTGTCTTTCAACAAAGTGTCTTTGAGCCAGGCTGCCCATCAAAAGGAAGCCTGGCGTTTCATCATGGCGCTAGAGAAAACGAAGGGAAACTAACAATGCTCATGGTGCACTGGAAGAATTCAGAATGAAATGGTCACGTTGAGCACTGCCTAAAAGCAAAGGTCTGTTTCTTGCACGATGTCATGATGGAAAAAAGAAATAACGAGAAAATGCTTGCAAATGACCATTACTGAAAAAAGAATGATAATGAGAAGAGAATGATGAGCCCCCAAATGACAATATTTGGGTATACCCGAGAAGACTTAACAAGGGAGGGTGTTGTCTAATTTTCATTCTGAAATTAGTGACTTCTTCAGTCAAAGGGAGTTCCTCTGCCTTTTTGGAAGATTTTTGTTTTTGTTTTTATTTTTTTTTATTTTTTATTTTTTTCATAAACTAGGATGGATTGGGGGAATTTTTGGAAGGAGGCTATTATTTTCTTTCATTTAAAAAAATTTTTTTTAGTTGCTGATGAACCTTTATTTATTTGTTTTTATGTGGTGCCGAGAATCGAACCCATTGCCTCACACATGCCAGGCAAGCGCTCTACAACTGAGCTAGCTACCACCCCAGCCAGAGGCTATTATTTTGTAAGTTTCTTAGAGACACAGAAGACCTTTTCTCCCAAAGGAAATTGAAGGAAATGACTTACTCAAACAAAATAACTCCCCCAAACCTTCCTGGCTAACTTGCTACATGTCAGAGCTAGCTACTTCTTTTGTGGGTAAGAAAAGCAGGAGAGGGAGATCGATGATAAGGCAACCCCCTGCCCCCCAGCTTGGGTCCTTTTGTTTTGAGTTGCTTTCGCCCACATCTGCTTTGGTTCTCTGGCACCTGCAATGGGTCATTCACACTTCCATTAGAAACCTTTGCACTAACAAGTTATTTCAGAATTTTTCCACCTTTGCTTGACTGGCCATTAAATAACACTTATAATTCAGACTATGTTTTAGATTTCTGTTTTTCCTTCAGGTTTTCTGTTTGTTTGTTTGTTTTCTTTTTAAATTAAATTGAATTTTTTGGTGCTGAGGATTGAAGCCAGGGCTTCTGCATGCTAAGCACATACTCTACCACTGAGCTATTTCCCAACCCCTTATTATTTTACTTTTCCTTTTTAAGAATTTGTTCTAATTAGTTATACATGATAGTAGAATGCATTTTTTTAAAAATAAAATTTTAGTTGTAGATGGACACAATAATTTTATTTTTTTTGTGTGGTGCTGAGGATGGAACCCAGTGCCTCACACCTACTAGACAAGTGTTTTACTACTGAGTCACAACTCCTGCCTAGAATGCATCTTGACACATCATACATAAATGGAGTATAACTTCTCATTCTTCTGGTTGTACATGATGTAGAGTTACCCTGGTCATATAATCATATATGCACATAGGGCAATAAAGTCTGATTCATTCTACTATCATTCCTACCTTCACACCCCTCCCATTCCTTCACTCCCTTCTGTCTAATCCAAAGTACCTCTATTCTTCTCTAGCCGCTCCTCTCCACCCCATTGTGAATTAGCATCCACATATCAGAGAAAACATTCAGCCTTTGGTTCTTTGGGATTTGCTTATCTCACATAGCATGATAACCTCCAACTCCATCCATTTACCTGCAAAGGCCATAATTTCATTCTTCTTTAAGGCTGAGTAATATTTCATTGTGTATATTATGCCATATTTTCTTTATCCATTCATCTGTTGAAGGGCACCTAGGTTGGTTCCATAGTTTAACTATTGTGAATTGAGTGGCTGTGAACATTGATGTGGCTGCGTCACTGTAGGAAGCTGCTTTTTTAAGTCCTTTGGGTATAAACTGAAGAGTATGATAACTGGGTCAAACGGTGGTTCCATTCCAAGTTTTCTGAAGAATCTCCATACTGCTTTCCATAGTGCCAACCCCTTATTTTAAGTGACAAAAATACTTGTACCTATTTATGAAGTACAGTGTGATATCCTGATTCACGTGCACATTGCATAGTGTTCAAAGCTGGGAAAACCTGGTATTGTCAGTTAGTGCAGCCACTTTGGAAAAACAGTATGGAGAAACTAAAAATGAGTCATGCTATGATCCAGCAGTCCCTGGTGGTGTATACTGGAAGGAATTGAAATCAGTATGCTGAAGAGATGTCTGCACTCCCGTGTTCACAGTAGCTAAGATGTGACCTCCCACCTCCTAAGTAGAATAAGGACAGGCAGCCCAGGAAGCGCCTTTGGAACAAAGCTGCCCAAGCTCATAGGCAGCCCTCTTGTTTCGTCGTGAAATGTAGAAAGAAGTAATAAGCCAGGACGTGCAAGGGAGTTTCTCAGACCTTCTGCTCTCATAGAATTCAAAACCAGTTTTATAATCTAGCTCATGAAAAACCAGGCACTTTGGCATAGCCAATTGTCTGGAAGAGTGATGTGCGTGTGGAAGGTGGGGCACCTCCGGGCTGCAACAGGGTTGCTTGCACACATGGTTTTGTTTTTTATACCCAGATTTGACTCATTGAGTTTCTTTCTTATTGATGAGTTCCCCTTAAGGTACTAATTATGTCTCTTATTTGTCTATCTGAAATGACAAAATTCATTCATATGAATTAAGTAAAAGGTTGTTACAAATTCCTCTTATGTTCTTTTTCAACAGGGAATCACGCCTCTACCCCAGACAAGGGCAACCTTCTTTTCTGTGGAGTAGAACTCATGCACAACCCAGAAGATAAAGCATAAAGCAAAGAAGTTTGGCTCTCAACTTCTGTCCAAAGAAGACTCCTTCATTCTTGATCCCTCAATCACCAGTCCTTAATGGAAAGAAGATTCCTTTTCTTGAAATGTCACTTTGCCTTACATGGAAAGATGATGGGTTCCAGAACACAACACTAGAATAAACAGTATCTAATGCCGGTATCAGTATCAAGCAAACCATGAACGGTGGAGTAAACCCCCTCCCCCCCAAAAAAATCTGATTTTTCTTCTTTCCTAATACATTCGGAAATAATCAAGTGCCTCCTTGATACAAACTTTTATATATACATAGTGGTAAAATAAATGCTTTGTTTGTTTTTGTGGTGCTGAGAACTGAACCCAGGCCCTCACACAGGCTAGGCAAATGCTCTGCATTGTCATAACCCCCCACCCACCCCAATAAATGTGTTATTTTTCATTTCAAATTGTTCTTTTCGGTCTCATCAGGGTTTCTGAAAATGCAACTTGTGCATTTCAAGTTGATATTGTAGATTCCAGATTTGCCTCATTTTTTCATAGGCAGCAACTGGAAAAAATAATGGTGTAGTTTAAATAATTGAGATATTTATTGAAAGTGAAAGAAATGAAGGTTGAGGTTTCCTGCTGAACTTTATAAATAGTTTCAGGTACAAGATGGCTATACAATAGATGGTTCCGATCTGCCAGATGAATTGTAATCTGTGAATCAGAGGATTTCCTGTAATAAGGTAGAAGTGGTTTGAGGACCACACCATGATCCTTTCGCTTTTGAAAAAAAGGTCCCCAACCTAGAAAGGCCCACGGCTGTGGTTTTGGCAGTGAGAAAGTTCTTCAAAGGGGCCACTAGGTGGCGGTGCTGCACCGCAAGTGCGAGAACGCTGCCCTACACTTCCTGGGAAATTATTCTACAAAGAACTTTAGTTTCCGATGTTTCTTCCCAGAAACAATTAGGTTGCCCCAAGCAGAGGTGGTGTTTATATGCCATATTTCTAGCAACTAAAATTTATTTTTTCTATGTTTTTAAAATTGGTGCGTTATACTCGTTCGTAGTGGTGGGATTTGCTGTTACACATTTGTACGGGCGCCCAATTTAACAATATAATTTGGCCAATATCATTCCCCAATATTTCCTCTTTCCCTCCCTTCTTCCCTTCCCCTAGTCCCTTTCCTCTACTCTACTGTTCTCCCTTCGATTTTCGTGAGATTTTTCCCCCGCCTTTCTTTTCTTTTTTCCTAACTTCACACATGAGAGAAAACATATGACCCTTGACTTTCTGTGTTTGGTTTAACATAATGTCTCCTAGTTCCATTCATTTTTCTGCAAATGACATAATTTCATTCTTCTGTACATCTGAATAAAATTCCATTGTGTATATATACCACATTTTCTTTATCCATCAATACCCATCAATACCCATTGATGGATACCCAGGCTGGTTCCATAGTTTGGTTATTGCGAATTGTGCCGCTCTAAACATGGGTATTCACATGTGTCACTGTATTATGACTTTAATTCTTTTTTTTTTTTTTGAACCAGGGATTGAACTCAGGGACACTTGGCCACTGAGCCACATTCCCAGCTCTATTTTATATTTTATTTAGAGACAGGGTCTCACTGAGTTGCTAAGGGCCTCGCTAAGTTGCTGAGGCTGGCTTTGAACTCGCGATCCTCCTGACTCAGCCTCCCAAGTCGCTTGGATTACAGGCCTGCGCCACCGCGCCCGGCATGACTTAATTCTTTAGGATAAATACCGAGGAGTGGTACAGCTGGGATATAGGGTGGTTCCATGCCTATTCCTTTGAGGACCTTCCATGTTGATTTCCACAGTGGTTGTACTAATTTACAGTCCAACAACAGTTAAAAGTGCTCCTTTTTCTCTGCATCCTCTCCAGTACTTATTTGTATTCTTGATGGCTTCGGCAGCCACATTTTCTCTTAATCTTTTGTTGGGGCTGTAATTCATTAAATCAACAAACAAATCATCAAATGTCTGTGTAAAGGCTATTGTGACTTTGTTTTTGACAAATTGGAAGGAACCTCAAGGACAGAATTCACATTTTTGTCAAGATTATTGGTAACATTTTGTTTCTAAATTAATTTATGTTTTCCATGGATGATTAAAATTTTTCTAAGACTGAAGACACAACCTCAAAATGAAAAAGTGAAGAGTGAGCTCGTGATCTCGGTGGCATCAGGGGGCTTGAATTCCATCATGGCTTCTGAATAAGGAGCTGTCAGGTGGCTGGGTGAGGCATCTACTGGCTGGGCTTGCAGACTTCTAAGGTTCCTTCTGATCGTAACAGTCTTTTATTACCCAGTGGGGTGTGTGTGTGTGTGTGTGTGCGTGTGTGCGCTGGGGATTGAAGCCAGGGCCTTTGCTTGCCACACTGAGCCACATCCCTCAACTCCAATGATCTGGATTTAAGCAGTTGCAAAAAGATTACGTGTAGGAGATCCTGAAAGCTATTTAATTCAATTTCAAATTTTCAATGTTACAACATGGCGTATATGTGACTAATGTTCTTGTTTAACTTCTGAAGTGATTTTTTTAAAATTCTTGGAATTCCAAAATACAGAATATAAATGTAAAAGTTTTAGTTAAAGAGACAATGGAATTGTCTATTATGATACCATTGTGGTGCTTTATCTTTGCCCTAAATGTTTTAGAAACCACAGGCCATCTATTTGCAACATTCAAAACCACACTAGAAATTTAGGATCACAAATATGACTTTTCAAATTATATAAAAATTTCTCCGGAGGACATGATATATTTTATGTGTATATATGTATGTATACACACATGTTCCCTTTGAATTGATTTATTCATTAAGTTTCTTTTAAATAATTTATTCACTTATGGAGAGAACCTATGAGAGATTCTGCCTTCAAGATTCAGTTTTCTGGTTAGACAATTAATTGGGCAAGCTATTACAAGAATGTGTGGTAAGTTATGTAAATGGAGAAATACAAGATTCTCTGTGAGAACATAGCAATACAGATGAAAACTACTATGCATGAAAATTTTATAAGGAAAGACTGCGTGTTCGATGAGAGTATACATTCAAGTTTATAGAAAAACAATTTTTAACAGGAAACAGAAAAAAAGCATTGTGTTTCTGAATACTTTTTTCTCCAGAAACCAGAAAGCATATGCAAGTTTTTTGAATCCTTTTATCATAGTTGCTATAGGAAAGCTACAGAAATTTACTAAGAAAATAGTTATCTTTTAGTTATCAAATTATGCAAAGAGTAAAAACCTTTATAAAAAAATAAAAACCTTTATATATCAATAGACTTTCTATTCTCTGAAGTTTGTTTTCTGATTACTCATGCAGGATATAATTTCTTCAGGAGAATTATAATCTCTTAATGAGAACTGCATAATTTCCCCAAAGTTGAACTTTAAAAAGCAATATTTTGCATTTGTATTATAGACCATTTCAGGTTCCTGACAATTTTTGCTTATGTAAGAAATAAAGGGGCTGGGGTTGTGGCTCAGTGGCAGAGCACTTGCCTAGCATGTGTGAGGTACTGGGTTCGATTCTCAGCACCACATATAAATAAATGAATAAAATAAAGTCCATCAACATCCAAAAAATACAAAAAGAAAAAGAAAAGAAATAAATACATTGAAATCTGTTATTCATACTATGAACAAAAAACAAAGGAAAAATATTCATAGAACCAGTGACTCACAGTTATTTTTGTTGGGGTAAAAAACATCTCTAAAGAAGGACAACATTTCAATGAACAAATGCAATAGTCATGGAATATCACAAGCTGTCCTCTTAACTGGATGGAGGAGGAAAAAAATTTTTTTTCAAGGACAGTTTTGATGCAATTGAATTATAACATTTACAAAATCCTACTTATTGTTGATGAGTAAATGATTTTAATGATGATCCTTTGTTTGATGCACATATTCTGACAACTAGCTTCCCTTTCCACTCCCTAAATAGAAAGTGTGGAGTTTGATGTTGATCTTTTTTTTTTTTTTTTAAAGATTTTAAAAAAATAGTTATTTTAGTTGTCAATGGACAACTAAAACTAAACAATTTATTTATTTATTTATTTATGTATTTATATGTGACGCTGAGAATGGAACACAATGCTTCACACATGCTAGGCAAGTGCTCTACCACTGAGCCACAACCCCTGCCCCTTGATGTCAATCTTGATAAGTATTTTCTGTTTTACTTCCTTTGAGGGTCAGATCCAATTCTGGCAACCTCTTGTCTTTCAGCGAGTGTATATTAAATTTTGGAAATGGCTTTAAAAGTCATTTAATCCCTTATTTTGCAGATGGGCAATCAAATCTGGAGGGGTTCCATTGCATATCTGATAGTTTGTGGAGCACACCTAGAAGTCAGGAAAGAGGAGAAGGCACGAGAGACTTTGTATTTATAAAGAATTTGCGGTAATAGCCATAGAACACATCTTAATTAATTTCAGTCCTCACAATAATCCTATGTTACAGGCAAATCCCTATTCTAATTTTTTCCCTAGCTTTACTGAGGTTAACCGATGAACAAAATTATATAAGTTTAACGTGTACGACATGATGATTTGATACACACACACACACACACACACACACACACACAGTGGAATGACAACAGGTGGTTAACATATTCACCCCCTCATCTAGCTACTATTTTTGTTTTTGTGGTGAGAAATTAGAACACTGAAGGTGTAAGACTTAAGGCATTAAGTGCACTCACAGTGTTG
The DNA here is from genome assembly GCA_020662805.1 of Glaucomys volans. NCBI lineage: Eukaryota > Metazoa > Chordata > Mammalia > Rodentia > Sciuridae > Glaucomys > Glaucomys volans. The sequence goes on from JAJEJO010050575.1 coordinate 835,064, forward strand.
CACAACCAACACCACGATCCATTTCCAGAACCTTTTCATCATCTGAAACAGAAGCTCTGTGCCAGCCAATGGGATCCTGGAATGAGTTATACTCCATGTGTGTATGTTATATAAAAAAAAATCTACTGTCATGTATATCTGACAACAACACCACCAACAACACCATGAAGCTCTGTACCCAGTAAGTAATAGCTTCTCGTGTCTACTCTCCCCAGCCTGGAAATCCCTACTCTGCCGCTTGTCTTTAATAGCTCTGATGCCTGGTTTAGATACCTAGCGTAAGTGGAATCATGAAATATTTGTCTTTTAATGTCTGGCTCATTTCATTGTTTTAGTCAGCTTTATTGCTGCTGTGACTAAAAGATATGACCAGAACAACTGTAGAGAAGGAAAAGTTTATTAGAGGGCTCACGGTTTCAGAGGTCTTAGTCCATAAACGGCTGGCTCCATTCCTCAGGGCCTGAGGTGAGGCAGAACATCATGGTGGGAGAAGGATCAGAAAGCAGAGATCTGATTGCCAGATACAAATGTAGACTCAATACCACGTCCAATTCCCCCTCCTCCCTACACCCTCCATTACCCCCTACCACTTCAGTGACCAGTAAATCCTATCAGGAGATTATTCACTTCTTACTTTAAAGCTCTCCCAGCCCAACCATTTTCCCTTGGAACCTGTGAGCTTTTGGAGGACACCTCATATCCAAACCATAACATTCACTAAGTATGATGAGGTTCAAGATTTCAAGTTTTGATAGCATGTACAAACTTTCACTCACTTTAGCAGGCCTGGAATCCCAGAGACTCAGAAGGCTGAGGCAGGAGGATTGCAAACTCAAAGCCAGCCTCAGCAGCTTAGTGAGACCCTGTCTCAAAGTAAAAAAATAACAAAGGGCTGAGGATGTGGCTCATTGGTTAAGTGTCCTGGGATTCAATCCCCAGTACAAAAACAATAAAAAAAAATCACTCATTTTTATGGCTGAATATATTGTTATATGTATATACTACATTTTGTTTACCATTCATCTAGCAATGGAAAATTGAATTATTTCTATCTTTGGATTATTGTGAATAATGTTGATATGAATGTGGGTGACAGATATCTAAAATGTGGTATTATAGTACCCTCAGTGATAGTGATAATGCATATTTTCCTCACTTTTCTCTTTAAATTTTTTCATAGATATTTCTGCTTGTTTGTCCTTTCTAGTAAATCTGAAAATAGTTTAGTAGATGCCTTTTCTCCAATCTCAAAGGCGTCTGAAATTTTGTTTTGCATCATATTGAACTTATCCATTAACTTTGGCTGAATTTTTTAATGATATTTAGACTTCCCATTCAAGTATTATGACTTGCCTGCCTTCCTATTATTCAGATTTAAGTAATTAAGACAAATTAGAATTTTGAGTTTTTTAGAATAGTTATTTTTTATATTTTGTTAAGGCTATTCTTAAGTATGTAATAATTTTGACTATTATTATTACTATTTGGATGGGGTATTAAACCCAAGGGTGCTTTACCACTTAGCTATATCTCCAGTCTTTTTAATTGTTTATTTTGAGACAGGACCTTGTTAAGTTGCTGAGGGCCTCAAAAAATTGCTGATGCCCTCTTTGAATGTGTGATCCTCTTGCCTCAGCTTCCCAAGCCACTGGGATTATACGTGTGAGCCAACACACCCAGCTATTAGGTCTATATTTAATGGGAAAAATATTTTAAAATATTAAGTTGTTGCTGTATATCCATATGTAGGAAATAACAGCCTTAAACTTAGGAGCAGATGGCTCTTTTCTTTAGGAAAAATCCTAATGAATCTTTGGATCATGAAAGTCCCACAATGGGTAAGTTTGAAAAAGGACAATGAAGCTTTCCTGCCTAATACATTAAAATGAGAACATTCCTAAATTCCACCTTAACAGGAGGAGTATGGAGAACTCCAAGGAGGAGTCCCATACAGATAGAACTGCTAAGAAATTTCCTGTATGAGGACTTCTAAGGGTCAGTAATAACTAGTATGAAAATGTAAGTTGATTCCTATTCTGTGTCCTGTTGGGATCTGTTCTAAAATATAGCATATTAATAGAAAAATTGAAGTATAGTAAAGCCAACAGACCAGGAAACGATTGCTGTTGAAGAGACAGTTTATTACTCACAGTTCCCAGGAGGAGGGAACATGCCGTGCATTGCCGGGTAATAAGGGACACGTGGGGGTTGAAGAGCAGGCAGACAGGGGAAAGAAACTGCGGCCAAGAGCCTTTTTCGTGGTGTCTGAGGGAAGGTATAGAATGTCAGGTTAAGCAGGTTTAGGAATCAGTAGTTTGAATAATTTGTTAGGCTCTGGGGCATAGGGGTTGTTCCTACTTGTCTGGAATTTATCCCTGAGGTGATTAGATGAGGGAACTAGTGACCTGGATTGTGGGAGCCCTAGAAAGGAAGTCGTTGGACTGGAGGTATGGACTGTGGATTGGTTGGCTTGGATTTGTAAAGCTTGCTGCCAGGAAGAAGAGAAGGGATAGTAAGGGAGTCAGGAGATCAAGACAAGATAAGTCAGGCATATGATTGGGTTGTCCAGAATAAGGCAAATCCTGCATAACATGTAGGGCAGATGTTAAAGCATCTAGCACACAGCTAGAAACAGGGTTAATTCAGGATTCTCCCAAGTCTCCATAAACCTCCAGCAAAGTTCTGTTATAAGCAATTATCTAATATTAATAGTACATTGGAGAACAAAGGAAATAGGGCTATTTTCCATGTTGCAGATACTGCTGTAGAAATTGAGGGATGTAGGAAGTCTGAGTTGGGGTGTGGCCAAGAGAAACATAAGCACGACTCAACAAGGGTTCTCAAAAATACTAAGGAGGGTTATGGAAATCATGTGGGGAAGATGCTCAAGTCAACTTATTTGGAAAATGAATGCCTTTGGAAGGCTGGAGGAGTTAAGGGAACCCAAGGTTAAGCATTGGGTCATAATGGTAGAAATTTTAAATTTTTGGTGCTTTGAAAATTTTAGGAGTGGCCAAGGTTGGCCTGTCCTAAAGCAGAAATGATTTCCTTTACAGAAATGATTCTTAGGGGCTTTAAAATTCATGGTTTTCTCAATAACAATGTACAATATTTTATTTAGCACTTCAGGACCTTAACTAAAGCTCTACCTACAACTAAATATGCTGGTCTATGAGCCTTGGGTAAAATATCTCTGCCTTAGAAGTCATAGTAAAAGAAATGAACATGCTGGGTGTGGTGGTGTGTGCCTGTAATTCCAGTAACTTGGGAGGCTGAAGCAGGAGGATCACAAGTTTGAGGCCAGTCTCAGCAACTTAGGACCAATGAAACTTGGTGAAACCCTGTCTCAAAATGAAAAAAAATACAAAGGACTGTGGATGTAGCTCAGTGGTATAGAATCCCTGGGTCCAATCCTCAATACAAAAAAGAGGAAGAAGAAGAAGGAGGAGGAGGAGGAGAAAGCAGAGGAGGAGGAGGAGGAGGGGGGGAGGGGGAGGAACAGGGGAAGGAGGAAAAGGAGGGGGAGAAGGGGAAGGAGGAGAAGAAGAAGAAAAAATAATGAACATGATCTGTTCTCTAAATTGGTAAGGACTCGTCTTATTATGCATCTTATACCACTGATTATTAATTGCAACAACCACTTATTAAAACTTAAGTCTAAGTTATTGGTTGGGTCCTTACCAATAATGAGATACAAAATTGGGTCAACTTAAAATAATAGAAATAAACCTTTTATTGTAAATGCAAGGACAACTTTCTATTATTTATTTATTTAAAAATACTTATATATATATTTTAAGTTGTTGATGGACCTTTATTTTATTCATTTATTTATATGTGATGCTGAGAAAGGAGGCCAGTGCCTCACAAGTGCTAGGCCAGAGCCCCACCATGAAGCCACAGCACAGCTCCATCTATTATTTAATTATTAAGAACTTAAAATTTCTCTATAGTTGGTTAAGTTAAAGACTTAATTTATACCATTGTTTCTATCAAAAAGTATGTAGCCGTATCAGAAATCTGGTTCTTTTTAGTTCTGAGGAGAATGGAAGAAATATGATTACCAAATGGAAGATTTTTATCTTCAAGATTGAAAAGTTTTCTGAATAGTTCAAAGCAGAAATAAAAATCGCATAATGGAATAATAAAAGACTGCTTGACATTTTTTGTAAAATTTTAATGGGAAGTAATTTGATAACTTAATGCTGGCCAATACCTGTTCTGGAACCATGAATTAGAAGTAATTTCACTGGTAAAATGATACCTACAGGGAATAAAATAAAGCAGTCTACATATTTCTTTTTTTAAAAATTTTTTTTATTTTTAGAAAAGCTTCACTTTATTTAAATGGAAACATGTTTCTTTAGATACATTTTAAGAGTCCACTTACCTATATGTGGCATCTCAAGTCACTTAAGAAGATGTTGCATAATAAAGCATTTGTCTAGTTTTTTCTTCAGATTCCTGGGATGGAGGCTTTTTAAGCCTTTGGAATTTACTCAGTTATAAGATTTCTCTTATTTATAGTGAGCCCTGTAGGTCAAACCTGATTTTGTGCTAATGAGGTAACTCATCGTGGGACACTGGACAGTTTTGGGTTGGGTCTGCCCATGCCAGAAAACCCCAGTATGTGATTATCAGGTTCAACATTTGAGTTGGATGGTTTCTCTCCAACCAGGAGGAAAGAGAGGAGGCTGGAGAAGGAATTCAGTTGTGTGGCCGATGATTCAGTCAACAATGCCTGTGGAATGAAACTTCAAAAAAACTGTGGACACAAGCCCTGGTCAGCATGCCAGTTGGTGAACACATTGACCAGCCAGCAGGGTGATACGTCCTGATTCCACACACACAGTCTGTGGGAGCTCCACATTTGAGACTCACAGACCTTACTCTACAGGTGTCCTCTCTTGGTTGGTGCAGATTTGTGTTCTTTATAATGAACCTTTAGACATAAATCAGTGCTTTCCTGAGTTCCATGAATTATCCTATCAAATCATAAAATCTTAGAGGGATGGTAAGAATCCCCAGGTTTTTAGCTAGTTGGATAGATGCTTTGGTGGTCAGGGATCTCTGGAGCATGTGGCTGGTGTCTAACATGAGGGTTCTTATGGAGGGCTGTGCCCTCAACCTATGCAACCCGCACTGACTCCAGGTAGTTAACAGTATAATTGCATTAGAAAATGAGTTGAGATGGATCTAAGAGAAACATCCCTTGGGAAGACAGTTAAGACACTGGAACTGGCCACACACTGATGGACACCTGTCATGTTTAAGTGCTGTCTTGGCTAGATCTAAGAGATGTGAACTAAATAATTTTATCATGAAGTTTTATCTGGCTGTATGGTTCTGAGATTCTGCAGCCAGTTTTTTAAAATGTTAGCACAGTTAAAGATTCATTATTTTTTGTCGTTAAGGATTTTAATGATTCGATTTCTAAAATTGGTAGTAAGTTCATTTCAAACGAACATTAGAAGTTCTCCACAACTGAAAGAGGTGTCTACAGTAACTTTGAAAGGGCTGGAAAGATTGATGAAACACTTATTAAAAAAATAACATGTGGCAGAGTAGAAATATGGTTCTTCATTTTGATTATGACGAAGTCGTCACAGATTTTTTGTTACTTACATACTATTTCCTTGATATTTGTCAGTAGTTCTTATCATGAAAAGGTTGCCCTTTAAAAATATTGACCCTCTAACAAGAAATTTAAAGAAATCTCATGACTTGAGTATTTGGGAATTCACACTGGAAAACAAGTGTCCAATTATTTTAGACTCAAAATAAAGACTTGAAGAACACTTGTGCTAAATCCATCTGTGGGTAATATTTGCTCCACATAACAAGTAGGAATAGGATATTATCTAGGATGCTTCCCAATTTCTGAATCCCTAATGTGAGGTAATTAGTTGTTGCCAAAATTCCAAGATGGAATAAGTGTTTAGAATGCTTGAGTAATGGACAAATACAAAGCTCTAAAGAACCACAGAAACCAGGGAGGAAACAGAATCTCGATGAGTGCTAAGTCAGCTCTACAAATATACGAAGTGAGTGAAGTCTCCTTCAGGGCTGTTTCAGGACCCAGTCTTCACTTAAAGCACCAACCTTTCTCCTCTCAGTTTTTCAAGGTCTGGAGCTAACCAGGCAGGTGGTCTGCCTTCCACCCAGACTGCCTTCCTGACTCCAGGGCACATTCTTTCCCTTCCCCCATCTAAAATAGCTCTCAGTTATCATACCGTGAAGTTCTGACAAACCCACTGTCTCAGGTTGTACCACCTGATGAGTGTAAAGCACTGTTCCTCCATGAGAATGTTTGTCCAGTCTACAACATGATGAGAGATGAATGGCGTCTGTCAAGGTTTCCTTTCACCATCTGCTTTGTTTCCTCAAATTCCACCTTTAGCCCAATTCCTGAAGTTTTGAAGATTTTTGGTCTCTAATAAATTTTTATTAAAATATACCTTAAAACTCTATCAGACAGGGCTGGGGATATAGCTCAGTTTGTAGAGTGCTTGCTTGGCAAGCACAAGGCCCTGGGTTCAATCCCCAGCACTGCAAAAAAACAAAAAACAAAACAAAAGAAGCTCTATCAGACAAATTGAGTTGGAGTGGTAGAAAAAGAGTGGGAAATAAAGATGGAGGATAGGCTGGGTGATGTGTGACTATAGGTCGTAGAAGAACTGTGGAAGAAGAGGCAGAAGGCTGCCACGTTGGAAAGAAGTCACATCTTCATGGGCTATCAAACAGCTTCTAATGTTCGTTCATCTTTTACTCTGATAGTGGTATTTCTCTCTGAAATATTACAAATATCAATTTATTGCTTTTTGCTTTAACTAGAGGAATATGGTTTCCATGGATTCTGGTCCTAGTCATTTCCCAAGATAAGGAGATTATGAACAACAGTGGATCCTGGGAATAGGGTTGGAGGCAAGATTGAAATAGCGAAAGAGATACTGAGGTTTAGCTCAGGAAGAGATTAAGTGATAAATTCCTCTTAAAGGCAAATAGCAAGAATGAAGTCAGGAGCAAGTCTCAAGTCAGAAGAGCAGAAACAGATGCAATGCTTATAGACCAATGAACCTCTAAACCACAGAAAACATCTTGCAAAATCCTAGATGCCATAGGGCTGAGTGTTTGGCCTTCCTAGGGCATGTCACACCAATGTTTAAAGTCTCCTGCTAGGTAGGAACTCACCACTATAGGCAGGTTTTGCTCTATTGAACTTCAAGTAGAATCATAGAGCAGATTATGCATATGTGTTTGAGTGGGAGGAAGCAGGGAATTGTGAGGAATTGTCCTAAAAGTTCACCCATACTTGAATATTTAGATTTTTAAATATCTTTAAAATCATTCTGAGTAGGCAATTATTTTATCATGATTATCTTACTACTATTTGATCTACAATGAAACTTGGTTTTATACAATAGTTCATATTGAGAGTGTGCCAATTGAGACTTCCAAATTTCCCCTAACTGGACTGGGGAACCAATGTGTGTTTGGAGGGTGTAATAAGGGTTATACATTTAACTCTCACAAAAGCCCCATAAGATTGCTATGGGGAATAAGTTTCAGAGAGGTTAAATATCTTGTCCAAGAGCAAACAAAAAGAATATCATGAAACTAGGATTCACATATGAGCTTGTCAGACCTCCTAAAACTCAAGGAGATCACCCCACTGGATGTACCTTTACCAACATGGAACAATAACATCTTCCTTGTTAGGACAGTATAACAATAGTGACATGAAAGACTGAATCAAATTTCCTTCCATCATTATATTAGTGGAATTTTGTTATTTTTGATCAGAGGTAATACAGCCAAAATAAGAATAATCTGGGCTGAAATGTAGCTCAGCACTTGCCTAGCATGTGTAAGGCCCTGGGTTTGATTCAGAACACTGTAAAACATACTTCATTAAAAAATTTAGTGTTCCTTCATGAGAAATATGTTGGAGAGAAACATCTTTGAATACTAAGAGGCAAGGGTCTATGCATGCACCACTCCTCCATCTGGGAGAATGAGCTAGTGGGAGAAATATGCATTTTCAGTGATATCACAGAGTGGGATGAAAAGGTCCCAGTGTCCTACCTCCCTTCCCTGGGCTGATGTATGCATGTGCATAATAGCATTATACTCCATGTAGGGTTGTGTGAGTACCTCCCCATCCCAAATAAGACCTTGGGAGAGAGAGAGAGATCCAAGCTTTGCAGAGAACTCCCCTCCTACCGAAAATGGTATGGCAGTGGTTCGTGCCTATGGGCTGCAGGGTGTCCAGGCAGAAAGCCTGAAGCTGCCCGCTCTCAACACAGAGGAGAGCAGGAGAGCATTGGAAAGATTCCCCTGCTCTCAAAAGAGGTGCAGGACTAGTTGAGAGGAGCTTGACAGAGCAGAAGTGGCCTCTCAGTCATGATGAAGGAAGACAGTGTGCAGATGCTGCATGGAGAAACCACGACTGGGACAGAAGTTCATCATGAAAGATCCAGCAAGACCAGTAACATCTCTGCGGAGACTGGAGGGTAGAGCTCAATGCCTCACCTGCTGAAATGCAGGAACTCTGGCTTTTGCATGTCTAGATAAAAGTGGAACAGAGGGTCCCTGGATTTATTGGGAAAAAAATTCGTCAATTGAGTGAATAAAAACATGAAAGTTGAGTAGTCATTAATATGACTGAGTTCACCACTTTCTGAGATTAGGCAGTAATAGAAGCTCAGGGCAGAAATTAAATTCAATTATCGAATAAAGCATAGTTTTGCATATTCGAATTTATGACTGTAAAATCCATCCCCCTCAAATCAGAGTATTTCCCACCTACCCGCGTTTCCCTACACTTTTCCACTGATTTCTCTTATTTCCTTCCATGCAGGCTCTCCCTCACTGCTATCCCTGACAGCTTTCTCAGATTTAGAGGCCAGGTACTCCAGGGGACTTGGAAGATGTCAGCTTGTTAGTTATTATTGTAATAACTGTTCAGTTAAATAAAAGCTCTATGAATTTGTATATTGAAAAGTTTCAGATAGTTCCTATTTATTTTAGCTCTTTTCCTTTTGCAGTAAAAGCTTTCTATTTAATTATTAATTTGTTATTCCTGGAAAATCTTGGTTATAAATAAATATTTTCAAAACATTATTCACAAACCACTAAGGGCTTCTTTCCTAGTGGTAGAGCTATTATATAGGAGATTGTTGACTCTGTAAATAGTGTTTAACCATGAATAAATATGTAAACTAAATTTAAATGATATTTTTTTTCAGGATTTTGGGAGGTCTGGGAGCAAAGAATACAGTTTAGGCAAAACTTTTGATGTCTTATATGCAATTGGAAGATCCAAGAAATGATGTTATTTGCTAATTATAATTGTATTAGTCAGCTTCCCATCTCTATAACAAATACCCAAGATAAATAGCTTATAAAGAGAATAGGCTTATTTTGGCTCACAGTTTTGGAGGTTTCAGTAAAACCAAGGTTTTCCTGAGGAGGGGAAAGAATTTCTCTATCAAGACTGTAGCATCAACCAAGTGTGATGGTGCATGCCTGTAATTCCAATGACTTGAGAGGCTGAGGCGGGAGGATTGCAAGTTCAAGGCCAGGCTCAGCAATTTAGTGAGACCCTATCTCAGAGTTTTCAGCCTTCTATCCTGCCCTCTGAATTTCAGACTTGCTGGACTTCTCTTCAGGCATACTCCTTGAAACTTCTGTTACTCCCTGCTTCTGTGTCTGTCTGTCTATCTATCTATCTATCATCTATCTATCTATCTATCTATCTATCTATCTATCTATCTATCATCTATCTCCCTATTTATCATCTAACTACTACTATCTCTGGTTCTGTTTTTCTGGGGAACACTGAATGATTGATAAAGATTTTGGTACTGAGAATGGCTCTAGGGGAACTCATTTTAAGGATGAATTTCCTGGATTGGTTATCTAATATTAGTTGTAATGATAATTTCCAGTGGTTAAGAGCTCATTGCTAGTCTTTGACATGATGTGGCAGTAGAAATATGCAAAATATTAAATCCTAATCAAGTAGTTTTAAGAGGCAAAGTGCTGGGTGACCAACCATGTATTTGAAACCTTAGGACTCTGTGTGTGTGTGTGTGTGTGTGTGTGTGTGTGTGTGCGTGTGTAACAAAGGAGTGTAATCAGATTGGCTGAGCCATGGTTAATTTTTGAGTGTCAACTTAATTGTGTCACGGAGTGCCCAGACATTTGGCTAAACATTGTTTTTGGGTGTATCCATGAGGGTGTTTCTAAATGAGATTAGAATTTGAATCAGTTAACTCCTTAAGCAAATTATCTTCTTCAATGTGGGTGGGCAACATCTAATTTGTTGAGGGTCTGAATAAAAGAAAAGGTGGAGAAAGGGAGGGTTTACTTTTTTTCCACATGACTTGAGCTGATACATCAGTCCACTGTACTGACTAGATTGACCATCTGTTCTGTTCTAGAAGGAATAGAAAGTTGGATCAGGCCGAATCCAAGTTGGATCAGTAGTTAGAATTTATTAACATGGGAAAAAATGGAGATTCTGAATTTCTTGCTGTAGTTCAATGGGTTAGAAAGAGTTCTAACAGGACCAGGCATGGTGGCACAACTGTAATCCCAGTGACTCAGGAGGCTGAGGCAGGAGGATCACAAGTTTAAAGCCAGCCTCAGCCACTTAGTCCTACACAACTAGTGAGACCCTATCTCAAAATAAAAAAATAAAAAAGGGCTGGGAATGTGGCTCAGTGGTTAAGAACCCATGGGTTCAATTCTAGACTGAAAGAAAAAAAGAAGAAGGAAAGAAAGAAAGGAAGAAAGAAAGAAAGAAAGAAAGAAAGAAAGAAAGAAAGAAAGAAAGAAAGAACAGTTTGTTTGGCTGGCTGAAACATGTAATGAAAAGATGAACTACACTAATGAAGTTGAAATGCTAAAGCTACCTCTATTCCATAGAGGAAGATGATCAAAAGCAGGGAGAGATTAGAATGGTTACCAAAGTGTAGCCTCACCAGGGGAGGACTTAACAATAAGTCGGTAAGATGACTCATTCTGTGGATCCCCAGCTACTCTAGTCATTGCCCTGTGGGCTCATGAACAAAGAAGCCATGACAGTGGCCTTTCCATGGGCTCAACAACATGGAATTGCACTTACAAAGTCTGATGTGGTTGTAGACAGTAGTGAGTGCCCAATCTATTAGCAATGGACAGCAACTGAGTCCCCAATAAATCACCATTTCATGGGTGAACATGGTGGCAGGTTGATTACATTAGACCATTTACATCAAGGAAGGGACAGCATTTTGTTCTTATAGGAATAGATAGTTATTCAGGATATGTAGCTTGCAATGCTTCTTCCAAAACTTCCATCTATGGACTTATGGATATCTATGCCTTATCCACAACCATGGTATTCCGCTTAGCATTGCTTCCTACCATGGATGCATGTTGACAAGGGGTAGAGAGTAATGGTTAATTAATCCAACATCAACCTATATGGATCTGACTTGCTAATAAGGTATTTTCTAGATGTGTTTACTATCTATGATCAGTGACTCTAAGTAAAGGAGATTACCCTTAATGATATGGATGGGTCTCATTTAATTAATAGACAGCCTTGAGACAAAAATTAGTTCTTCAGAGAAGAAGAAATTCTGCCTAAAGACTATGGCATCAACTCTTGTCCAAGAGTTCCCAGCCTACCAACCTGACTGTTTAGTTAGCTTTTTTGTCACTGTGAACAAAAGACCTGACAAAAAATAATGTGGAGGAAGAAGAAAAGTTTATTTTGGCTCATGGTTTCAGAGGTTCAGTCTGTGGTTGGCTGACTCCATAGCTCTGGACCCAGGGTGAGATAGAACATGGTGGTAGATGGCATGGCAGAGGAAAGCAGCTCAGGATATGACACCAGGAAGCAGAGAGAGCCTTACTCACCAGGGACAAAATATAAACCCCAGAGTCACACCTCCAGTGACCTACTTCCTCTTGTCATACACTACCTGCCTACAGTTACCATTCAGTTAATCCATCAGTGAATTAATCCACTGGTTAGGTTGTAGATTAGTTTAAAGATTAGCTTTCATAAGCTAATCTTTTGCCTCTGAAAATTCTCTCATTGTCTGGCACATGAACTTTTGGGGGCACCTCATATCTAAACAATCACACTGATTTACAGATTTTGAACTTGCTAGCCTCTACAATGACATGAATTGATTTATTCAAAAATTTATATGTGTATGCATGTATGTATATATATACCATGAGTTACATGGTAAAAGAATTTTTTTTCCTATTGAGTCAACATGGTCTTTAAAATATTGACAATTTTTAAAGAAGACATAATTTGAAAAGAGTAAAAGTAGTTGATATGTTTATTTTACAGGCAGTATGGTCATTTCCAAAAATGAACTTCTCTATTTATGCAAACTATGCAATCCTGGGGCTATCAAAGATGGCTTGGGCTTACATCTGTCAGAACTAGTTCTTGGGACTTAAGAAGAACTGTCCTATTAAAAAGTCTAGGCCTCGGATGGCAAATAAACTTCATTGATATGAAACAACTGTGATGGGTTTCATATGCCTGGAATGCTGTATTGATAAGGCTATGACTTTAAGTTTGGGCTCAGGAGGAAAGAGTGCCATGATTAATCACCTGCATCTGCCCAGGGACAGTGAGGAGAAAGTATGATATATGAGTCAGGTATTTATTAGTGTCTGAAATCCTCTTGTTAATTTATGTGTTTATTTGTTTAATTTCTGCCACCCTACCGCTAGGATACAAGTTCCTTGAGAGCATAGGCCTTGTCTTTTCTCTTTATGGATCCACCTTCAGAATCTAGAACAGAGTCTAGATCCATTAAAATATTCAAAATTATTCAAAAATATTTACACATAAATATTCAAAAATATTTGTTGAATATATTTTCTATTACTGATCTACTTTTGCTGATTTTAATGCCCTTTAAATAAGAGACAATACTTGAAACGCTCTCATTTCTGGGATGACTATATGAATCTTAATACCTTTTGGTTAAGTGAGTTAAAGTACATGAAATCACAGTGTCCAGTATGTTTTAAGGTATTCAGTAAATAATGTTTGAATCTGAAATCTGCACATTCTTTTTATTTGGACAATCAATCATTAAGCACCTATTATATTCCAACTCTTTTAGTCAATGCTGGGCTTACATACATAAATAAAATCTGAACATTGGTTTCAATAAGCTCAAGTTTTTATTTAGGGGGATCAGAGAGAAAAAGGAATGGAGCAATTTAATACAATAAATGCTTTAGTATGGCCATGTTTATGGTGATCCCAGAGAGGGTACCATAGCAGGAAGAGTCAACTTTATTAAAGTTATGGAGAATCAGTCCTCAGGGAAGTTTTCAAAGACTAGATATTGGAGGAAAGCCTGCTGATAATAGCATTTGAAAGAGCAAAGAGATATGGAACTAAGAACTGGATTTACAGAATTCTAGTAGATTGGGGTGGGGAAACCTAGTTAATAGGGTGGGATGGAAGGAGTCCCATGGTTGAGATGAGTAAGGGTTAGATCCATGCTGTTCATTATGGTAGGCCCTGGCCCCATATGACAGATGAGCACATGGAATGCAAACAGTTTGAATTGAGATGTGCTGTACATCTAAGGTAAAGGTTGGACTTTGAAGAATTAGTGGCTAAAAATACAAATTATCTCATTAAATTTTCTTCATATTTTTTCAGTTTCTATTTAGATTGAAAATGAAGGTTGCCTAGGCTACCATGTGGAACTAGGCTCTGCTGATAAAGGCCTTGACTTTTTCACAGTAGTGGGTCAGCTTCAAGGAAATTCTTCTTTCCAGGTTTACAGTGGTAGGAATAGGGTTGGGTGGTGGGAGTCTGAGTTTCATCTGTGTCTATCATCTATGCTTTTCCTGCAATTAATATATCAGGGGAAGGTGAGAAGTAAGATTTGTATTCTCTTCCATGCTAACCTCTCCTTTTGGTTCTATTTTTTTTTAATTTTACGAGTAAATTTATAATTTTTTCATTGTTTTTAGAACTAGTACATTATGGTTATACATAAGAGTGGGGTTCATTTTGATATATTCATAAGTGCATATGACATAGTTTCTACATTTTTTCATATATTAACAAAAGTTTATTGAATATATATTAGGTATACCCCAAGGATCCTGATATTAGCATTAATGCTGTGTCAGTAGTTTTCTACATTTTAATCCCCAGTACAGAATGGGTATTTCTCCATGTGTTCTGCTGCTGAGTTAAATATTCTAATCCTGAATGGGTCTGAGAAACAGTGATTCATTTTCAGCAGTTGCAACATAACAGCTCGCAGGGCTTCAGATTCCAGGAGCTAGTTGCTTGTGATTTTAAGGGGAGGGAGTCTGGTATTCACAGGGGCTGGCCTTGTTCCCCTTGTGCTCATCGTGCTTGTGTAATTGAAAGGAATTAGGTCTTAGGAAACAATTTTTTTTCCCCCACTCTGTTGGCTCTTCCGATTCAACTACTGCCAACAAATAATTAAGCTCAGTTTTATGGATAATCCATATTCATGGCCATGTGGTGTATATTTAACAATTACACACAGGCTTCAAGGGATGTCATGACTTTTAAAAATACAAATGTTTTATTAATTCTTATTAATTTATTAATCCAAAATTTTTTCCTCTATAACAATATATTATTGCTTTACCCAATTTTGAACAGGCTATGAATACATTTAATAGGTGGAAATAAAAATTTTTATTACAGTATAACATAATGTTCACAAATCTTATTTATAGCTTGATAATTTTTTACCCATGGGTATATCCATACTGTTCTGGAAGGCTCACCCCTGACTATACCTGGTCAATATTTCTGACCCAAAGGTACTCAGTATACTTCTGTCACTATAGGTCATTAGCAGCATAATTTTAGCAACTTTGTAGATTTCTCTCTAGGAACTTGCATGCTTTTATTTCAAAGTGGTATGGCTTTCTCTTTTTTTGTAGTACTGGAGATTGAATGAACCCAGGACTTTGCATGTACTAGGTAAGTGCTCTACCACCAAGGTACATGCCCAGCCTTTTTTATTTACTGAATTTATTTTTGAAACAAGGTCTTGCAAAGTTGCCCAGGCTGGCCTTGAACGTGCCTCAGTCTCCTGAGTTGCTAGGATTATAGGCATGCTTCACTGTACCTGGCTTGGTATAGCTTTCAGGAAAGTTGTTACCTGTTATAAAATTTTTAGATTTTGGGGTAAATCTGTGAGAAATCAAGTTGCAAGTAGATTGACATTTAATTTCTGCCTCTTCTGCATGTTTTATTTAATTGTCCAACTACTGGGAAGAATCTGTACGCAATGTAACTGAGGATGTGTGTGTGCGTGCATGTGTGTGGTATGCTATTTGTAATAGAAAGATGTATCTGCTCCATTATTCTCTACTGTGGAATGGAAAGAGAACGGCCTAGGTAAAATCTGTTAGGACAGTAGATTTGCCGGCCAAGTGGTATAGCTTTCAGGAAAGTTGTTACCAGTTACTATTTGTAAGCATAGTGATTTAAAAAAACAATTTGCAAAGCTACCATACCTCCATTCATGCCTACTGTCTTAGGTAACTGCACACAATCTATCCTTGTGAGTGACAATTGCTTACTCACTGGACCTGTCTCCTTTAACTGGGGTGTTCGCTAGAGGTTTCAAAAGATATATAATGGCAGGTACTTTTTGGATGAGGGCAGTAGAGGACAAGGAGAGAGGATCAGACTTAAACAGCTCAATGGACAACATACAAAGATGCATTTTGATTTCTGTTATTTTAATTATAAACTTTTTGATGGAAAAAATGGTTTTAGAAGTCTGATGCTTCTTTTCTAACCCTTCAACACATGATGTTGTTAACTGACAAATACTTGCTGATCTTTTTATTTTGACTTGGCTTCAGATGTGGAAGAGTTCTATTGATGACAGTTGTATATACAGTGCTAAAATGTTGCTCCAAAAGTTCTGGCTGCTTTATATGTAGCTGCATATAATATTATTATGTTTAGACTTTACATACGTCTGGGCTTCTTAGCTCAAAAGATAGGATACTTGTCTCACATTTGGGGGTGGGGTGGGGTTATTCTTAAGTATAAAAATTTGCCCAGCAAAAGGTAGAATTATTCCAGCTTTAAAATAGATGTTTATATCTAGAGAAGTGGCATTTGGGGAGGAAAGATGAATGGTCCTGCCTTCAAAGTAAGACTGATTTTTTTTTGATTTTTTTTTTTATCAGAGCTGGGGATTGAACTCAAGGCTTCACATATGCTAGGCAAATGCCCTACCACTGAGCTAGATCCCAGCCCATGAGGCTGATTTTTTGAGTGGTGTCTTTATTGAATTGAGAACCTGTGTCTCCAGGAACTGTCAGAGTATTCCACCTGAAGCAGTTTGTGGTCTCCTTTTGTTCTCTGCCCATTACTCTGAGTCCTGCAGTTTTCCTAGAGTTTTTATTTATGTAGTAAAACATTTGCCTACTTGGTACAGCCTTATTTACTAGGTGTCTGTACTGTGAACCTCCAGGGAATGGCTATCACACACTGTTGCCCTAGAGTATGTAAAACACACAGACATCTTTACACAGATAACTCAGTCTGCACACCAAACAATCAGCTGGTGCAGTAGTTTGTTGTCTTAACACACTAGAAAAGCATCATAAGATAGCAGAACACTTGAAAAGTATTAGAATTAGCAATTGGCCTAATTCTTTGCCCTATAGCCAGGGGTGTTCAGCATGTCCAGATGAAAAGTGAGTGGAAGTTGAGAATGTAAGTATAAAATAGAAGCTTTGCCTATACACTCGGGCAGAAATAGACTCTCCATTATTTAAGATGAGCTTTCCAGCAGCTAGGCAGAGTGCATTAGAAGGCCCCTGAATACTTACCAGCCTCTCTTGGGAATTATTTGCACCTTTCTTTGGAGAGGGAGGGACTCTTTCACCTGTATTGGTTTCTTAGTTGTAACAAAGTACCACAAACTAGGTGGCTCACAACAATGGAAATTCATTATTAGTTTTGAAGTTTAGAATTCTAAAATCAAGCTGATGAGCCACGCTCCCTCTGAAACCTGTTGGAGAGGGTTTCCTTTCCTTTTCCAGTTTCTGGTAGCCTCAGACATTCTTTGTGGCAGCATAACTCCAATCTTTACATAATTTTCCTTTCGTGCATTTCTATGTTTATGTCCAAATTTCTTCTTTATACAAGACCAGTTACATTGGATTGGGGTCCACTTTAGTGACCTCATCTTAACTTGACTATATCTGAAAAGACCCTGTTTGTAAACCTTGCATGGGAAGGGGTACTTTGTGGAGGTGAGGGGGCTCCAGTCCTTGGTCCTGCAAAATTGGATCACTCAGGAGCCAAATCTGTATAAACCACAAGCTAGCTCATCCACCTCTGAATAAAGAAGAATAAACTATACTTCCAAGATACAGCTCAACCTCATTCAGAACAAATTTGATTCAACACATTCAATTAATCTTATCAGTAATGACTTATACACAAGATGATTCAATATATACCCTGGAAATGGCCGCCCTGGATGACTGTGAGGCTTGGCGCTATCCTGCGTTGTTTCTTCCCAGACCTGGCTTTGCTAAGCTTGCTCCCTTAACTGGTGGTCCGCTTGTTTCTCTTCTTTCTTCCGACTTGGTTTGCTTTTAGCTTTTCTTCCAAGTGCAGGTGCAAGGTCAGCATGATGAGAGAAACAGCTCAGCAAAAAGCAAAAAATGTTGTCATGAAGACGAAGTTTAACGTCATTAGACGTGTAATAAAAAAAGCCATGCATTAGACGTGTTGTTTGAAAATAAAGCTCAAAATTTTTTATTCTGAAAATATTCATTTAAAAACTTTAAGAAAAAATAGATAAACCTATCTACAAAGAAAATAAACACAGTCTGGGTTCTCCTCCATAATTCCAACACTAACAATGACCATTTTACTATTTTGGTAAATAGGTCCTTCCAGACGCATAGGTATAAATTTTTTGTTTTTACAAAATTGGTATTGTATTTTATTTACATGGGTTTTATATCCCGCTTTCCCTCATTTTAATGACACATACAAGAATCTTCTCATGTCATTAAAGATTTTTCTATAGCATCATATCATTTTACCTTTCTAGAGTAGAAATTATAATCTTTTGTAGGCATAAAGAAATTTGATGGATTCCCTTTTACGTGACATTTTAAGGTTGTTTTCAAGGTTTTTTTATTATAATCAATGGTGCCAGTTAATCTTTGGACAACTTCGTACTTGCTTATTTCCTTAGCATACATTCATAGAAATAAAATCAGTGAGTTAAATTTATGACAAACTGCTTTCTGGACAAGTTGGATCAATACATACTTCTGCCAGCAGTGCTAGAGGGCACGTGTCCTAGCATGTCTAACAGTACAACATAGTAGAATATAATAAACCAATTTGTTAGATTAATAATATGATAATTTTTGTGTTTACCTAGCATGCATGGGACTCTGGGTTCAATCCCCAGCACAATCAGAAGAAAAAAATAATAATTTATACTTGTGTGACCAATTGTGCTACCACCAGTAGATCAAAGGAATATACAGAGGTACATAAATATAAAAAAGTACTATTATGTATTTTCCAGTGAAAGAGTACAACACTGGCACAACTGCCTATTTGGAAAAAGAAAAATTTCTCTTTAAGAGTTTTTTTGCAAATTTTTTGCAACAAATTTTTTTGTTGGCCATTCGTGTTTCTAATTACCAACTTTACATTTATGTAATTATATTTTCTTTAAAAATTTTTTTGGACCTTTATTTTATTTACCTATTTATTTATGTGGTGGTGCTGAGAATTGAACCCAGTGCCTCACACATGCCAGGCAAGTGCTCTACCACTGAGCCACAACCTCAGCCCTATATTTTCTTTATGGATAAAGTACTTTTCATATTTTGAAATTTTGAAGCCCTTATTTTTATTATTAATTTAAAAATGATGCCTACATTTTCCCCAAACTTTCAACTTTCATGTATGTCGTTAACTTTATTTGTAGTTTTTCCTTCTCCCTCTCCCTCTCCCTCTCCTTCTTCCTTTTTTTGAGATAGGATCTGGCTGTGTTATCAAGGCCAGCCTCCAACTCCTGCCTCTCAAGTGATACTCATACCTCAGCCTCTTGAGTAGCTGGGACTACCCCCACACCTGGTTTGTAGATTTTAACACAGAGAAATTAAAAATGTTTTACTCAATTTATTATTATTTTTCTTTATAATTTCATTTTAATTACCAGTCTTAAAATTTCCTTCACCATTCTAAAATTATGTATATGTATTTTTAAGCCTTTTAGTGACTTTCCTTTACATGTTATATTTTTAACCTCTTTGGATATATTTGATATTATAAAATATGAAGTAGCAATTTAATTTTTCTCATTTTCCAGTTTGAGTCAGTTGTCCCAGTATTCTACTCTTCCAATTAGAAATGGCATACTAATGTTTATTTCTTTATATTTATATACTTTGATCTATTTATTCCTTTGATCTATTATTTAACCAGCACCACACTGTTTAAATTGCTGAAACTTCATCACATTTTAAAATTCCTGTGAGCGCAATCTCATTTACTATTTACCTCTTTCTAAATGTTCTTGGAAATGATACTTACATGTAACTTGAATTATCTTTAAAATATCAGGAAAAAAGTTGTTCTAACTATTGCCTTAAAACTGATGTTTTGTTAACAAGTGCTTTTTTTCTTTTTTTGAAAACGGTACTACTTCTTCTCATGTAAATCATAGTAATTATGTAGCTATAACAGGGAGGTCAACTGAGAGAAGAGAGCACATTGACTTTGGAAATAGTCAGCCCTGGGTTTGAAACATGAATTTGTCATTTGTTGGCTGTGGGCTGTGGGTCAGTTACTTCACCTTTGAGAGTCCTGGTTTAGTCATTAGTAAAAATAGGGAGAATAGGGGCTGAGTGTGGCTCAGTGGTACAGAACTTGCCTAGCAAGTGCTGTGTTCTATCCTCAGCAACACACACACACACACACACACACACACACACCCACACACACGCAGAAATGATAATAATGTCTGTCTCACAGGGTAATAAGAGGATTAAATGAAAAAATGTTTACTAACACACAATATCATGGCTCTCAAAAAAGGAGCTTAATAATGTTATTTTCCATTCCCTTCTATTGGTGTAGGAACTACTGTTGTAAAACAATTTTTAATACACATCATCTCATTTGACTCACAAAAGTCTTGACTCACCAGCAAACATATGGCTTCTGTAGTATTGAATTACATGATGATTTAATAAGATATGGTGATCTTATAATGGACATTAAAAGATGAACTTAAAAATAATGAATTTTTAAAAACTTAGACCAACCACTAAAACTTTTTCCTACATTCTAAAGTATGGAATCATTTTAAATGATGACTTGGGAAAGCAATATTTCTAAACTTTTAAACAACTTAGTGTATGCAAATAAGAATATGCAGCATACCATTAATGCCCACGTTTTTAGCAGAATACCTATTCTTCAAAAAAAACCCCTCATTAATATACGATACGTTTGTAGTTTTAACATAGACAGTTCAATGATGTTAATAGCTGATTTCTATCACTTTAAACACAATTTTTAATTGAAAAATTAAGAAACTGGGTTTCTCAGTTGAGTTGTCTTAGATTAAGGCTAATATTAAGCTAGTAATTTGTATTTATGACAACTTTTGAGAAAATAAATACGTAAGCCAGTATAACCTACTATAATCGTTAAGACTCTCTGGAGTCATTAAAACTTGAATTTGAATTTGGATAAGTTCTCTAACCTGCTTGAGCCTATTTCTTATCTGTAAAATGGAAGTAATAACAGTGTCTATGAAGAAGATTGTTATGAAGGGAAAGAACCCTAGTCAAGCACTTTGCACGGTATGGATACACTAACTAGCTATTGTTGTTGTATTTGCTGTTATTAACTGGGGAATAGCAACATTGTGCAGCCCCTTTGGAAGGAAGGATTTAAAATAATTTAAAACAATAATAATTAAAAATTTCAAATAGTAAACTTATGACAAATATAATTGTATCCCATGCAGATGATAGTTTTTTTTCCATGCCTGTATATATTTGGGTAGAGAGAGATTATTTAAAAAGTATTTGCATGGGTTGGGGGGGTTGTTCAGAGTAGAGTGCTTATGTAGAATGCGGGAGGCCCTGGGTTCTATCCCCACCACTGCAAAAATAAAAATAAAATTATTTGCAGAATTATTATCACAGAGAGTTAGTAATAAGGATAATGACAAAGTTTTTACAAAATTACTACAAATAGATATTCAGGACTGAGTCTGAGCCTGCAAGGCAGCTATCTGGGATGTTATGAACTCATAGAGCAAAATCCTCTTTTGATTTTCACATAAAACCTTGTTTTATTTTGCACACAGATCCCTCTTTCAACATTTTCAGAAGCTATCTCAAAAACTCATTTAGGATGTTGAGTTTCCTGCCTCCTCTCCAAGCTTTTCCTCCTGCATTTAAGTCTTACTGAACAGAGGATTTAAATTGAGGTAGAAAGGACTTTCTTCTAGATTTTTAAGATGAGATGTTTTGAAAATGTCAGGAAAATTTGGCAGATGTTTCACAGTGAAGTCTGGGTACTATATTTCTGGTTCCCAGTAAACTAATGTTCAGATAAGTAGGCCTTAAAAGAAGCATAGATGTGGGATACTTGAAATCACCCACACTTACAGCAGATGTTTGTAAACACACTGCTTTTTGTTTTTTGGGTGTCTGATTTGTGACTTAAAACAACTGGCAAAGTTTCTTTCCCCTGTGAATATGTATTTCTGTTTTCGGATTAAAGAGAAATGCTTTGCCTGTGTGGTTTGGAAAGGTTTCCCTTTCTTGTTTTTCTGAGTGTGTGAGGTACTACATTCTGAAGGTCAGAGAAGTCATGACACACTATGGGTAAGCTCATCTGCTCCTTACTTCACAGTGAGTTCAGAAGAGCATGATGCAGGCAGTCCAGTAAGTGATGGTCATGATGTTCTGCTGCAGAACATTTGGGTCTCCCTACAGGTGTAATCAGTATGAAGTGAGTCATCAGTCATCACATTTTCTGGAAGAGTCAGAAGAGAAAAAGTTTAGAGTGAAATTGAATACAGTGTTATAATTCACTTTTGCCATTTGTAGAAGAGGATGATATTCTGTATCAAACTTGTTCACTATGGTGTGGTTCTTATGCTAAGAACTGACTAGACTAAAGAATAGAATGAGACTGCATGGTTTTTCCATTCTTGATTTAGTATTATTTACACTAGGAATGTGTGAGGATGCTTTGTGCAAACATGTCCTTTTATATGGTGTAAAAAATATGATGAGGTAGAACGTGGAGATAGTGGTGGTAAAGGGTACTGTAGAGAGCTAAGGGGCCAGTGAAAGGGATGTGATACATGGACACTATCAGTACTATGAGTAACTGGGCCAAAAGGAAGGTACTGGGAATCTCCTTACCTAGGAAGCTAAGTGCCAGTTCACTGGTCTGCTTAAAGGCCCAAATGACTTAGTTTATATTACTGATCTGCAATATGGGGGCCAGAAAGGGAGGAGCAGGATGAAGATTCCCATGCAACAGAGGGAAACTAGATTTCCCAAGTGGAGATGGTTCAGAGCAGGGATTTGGCATAGATAAGACAATACAAATACTATTGTATTTGCTAATGTTGTGAAACCATCTGCAAATTCAAACTGTCAGGAAATATACCAGACATATTCATCCTGCTTGAATAAAAGTATCTACTTCTTTGTGGGCTAAAGAGTTTTCTGAATGGAGTGTTGATTCATTGTTCAAGCCTTGAGCATCAGAAAGGCAGTTGTGTCAGGAAAAACAATTCAGGGAAGTGTTAGTTTGACTTTAAGGTGGTGTTGACCATTTTGGATAAAAAATTGTTTTCACATCTTGAAAACTATTGGGATAAAAATGAATTGTAAAATTAGGGACTTGAAATACAGGGACTTTCATCATTTCCAACAAATATTTCCATACAACCTGTTCCTGGAAGGTCAGGGTTTAGCCCCAGAGATCTTTAGTCACTTTGCCTTCCAGAGGGCACAGGTGAGATGAGACCTTCCACACTGAGAATTTCCCTGGTTCCGCTCATTCCTCCAACTGAACATTATTCCAGCTAACGTAACATTTCTGGTGGGAGAAACTTCTTCAGTGTGGGAAGTCTTAGAGGGAGGAGTGCGAGTAAGGACTGGGGGTATTGAAAGGAAGACTTGGAATTCCTTCGTGTTATCTGTAAATAGAAAGTTCGACTGCCCTCCTCCCCATTTTCAATCATATATAGTCAATCGGGAGGTTTCTCTCATGCTCTTAATCTCAGTTACCACAGGAGGATGTAAAACTCCCCTTGGGAGAGAAACTGAGTAAGAACAAAATAACTTTAGAAGGCTCTTGCCCCTTGTTTTGCCCTACCACAGTCTCCTCTAACCCCATTCTCTTCTCCTTTCTCCCAGAAAGGTCGCTTAGTTGAGAGTCCTTTGGATCCACAGCCTTGGCTCCGCCCTACACCTCCAGCCAGGCTGGCGTCTGCATTCCTACCTAACAAGGGTACCTGACCTTAGTTTCCTACCCTGTCCTCGCTGGGCTACCTCGTGAGTTAGCTGGCGTTTCGGGCTGATGGGTGCCCTCCTCCTCCCTGCTCCGGGGCACAAAGCCCCCAGACACAAAGCCCCGCACACTCCCGCCCCATGCAGCGTTAACCCTCCACTGGGATCTCCCCGATATTAGAAGCACATTCCCACTCTTAGGAAGAGGAGTTGGGGGAGGTAGTTTTGGTCTTTTGAGACTTCACTCTCCCAAAAGAAAGCAGAGAGGGCCCATGCTCTGGTCGGAGGTTAGAGCAGGCGGGCGGCAACTCCAGACTCCCGCAGTTCACAGATCTTCGAGTTCCTCCTCTAGTTCAGCCTTCTTCGCCTCTTCGGGACCAGGGACCCGAGGCCAGAACTGTCAAGATCAGGAACGCCTCCTGCTCGCGAGACGCTAAACTCGCCTACAGACAGTCATCGGCAATGAAAAACAAAAAAAAAAAAAAAACCAAAAAAAAAACCATGGGATGATCCCGTTGAAGGTTTCAATACCCTCAAGCAACCGTGGGGCGGGGCTGGTGGGTCTTTAGATTGAGCAATAAATTATGGATCTCTGAAGCTTGAGGCCAGTGACCAAGACTCTCAGGTCCTCAGCTTATTCTTTCACTACAGTGAATGGGCTCCCGGCTCTCGGCTTACGATTTAGGGGTGCTGGGCCCCGAGTTCGCACTAAGAGTACCTAAACCGTGAAGAGTGCAAGTGGCCACAGCTTTTGTAAGCCAGAGGCACGGTTCAGACTCTTTTGGGCCCTTGGAGCCAGTAGTTGAACCATCTCACAAAGTTATTCTTGTTTGTGATTTTCCCCCTTTCATAGGCCATGAAGTCAACAAACTCCCCACATGGTGGCTCCCTTTACTAAAGTTGAGTGAATTGCACAAGGAGTCTTGGAAATTTTCAAATATTTCTCCAGATTGAACTCATTTCGGAATTCGCGTGGGAGGAAAGAGTAAGGATTTTAATGGGGTTCACCTTTGACGTGAAGCAAGGCGGAAGACAGGAAAGCCACAGTAGGTAATAGCTTTGGGTGCTTTAGTAAGAAAGGCTTCTCTGCTTGATTATCCGGTGGTGTTTACCGCAGCTCTTTGTGTGGGAGCATAGGCAGAAGTGAATACTGAACACATGCATGTAAACACTCCAAGATAAATCAGCAAACATGCAGCTAAGACAAAGAGATTCGTAGATATGTTTGAAGCTTTATAGAAGGCAGGTGGTCTAGAGCATAGCTAGGGAGAAACTGAGGAAGCAGGCAGTTTTGGGCTGCTTGTGACCAGGAATAAGTAAAACTTTACCTTCTTGGAGGAAGCATTAAATCTCAAATAAGAGTGGGAATGGCATTGAGAGTGAGAAGCATTATGTTTTGGGAAAAGCATACAGAGCTAATACAGTTTATTTAAATGTTAGATTCAAATCATAGTAACAGGAAACACTCCTACTTAATTGTCAGACTCTAATTTTTGTATAAGATCCAAATAACTAAAATGCACATTAATGTTATAGCTGTGATTCACCCTTTAAAAGAAACGGACCCAAAATCTCTTACTGGAGTAGAAATTTATAAATCTTCTTGAATTACTCTGGGACTTGGAAGATTCAGGGTAGATGTGGTCTTCCCTTATTGCTTTCCTCTTCATACGTCATTTTCAGTTAAAAAAAATTAACCATTCCCAAGGGAGGGATTTCTATTAGAAACCCTCAGCAAGTGAACTTGTACTGGGAATCCTCCTGTTTCCCAGTCTGGCTGTATTTCCCCAAGCAGAATTCAACTTGTAAAGAAAGTGTAAAAAACATTTCTCACCCCCAAACTCTTAAAATTTCAATTCCTGTGGCAAAACATGATGTCGCAGTTTCAATTTTTAAAATCAGTAAGAGCCAAAGAAAGTGCGAAGGTGTACAAACAGGAAAATCTAGAGATCCAGGATTGCGAAGAGAATTCTCTTTACTGAAATCTAAGGCAGGGATGGAGATGGTTGTCAGCATTAGGACAGTCATGAACATTGCAAGGGGGTAATATCTAACAGCGGGGTGATTTAGACAATGAATTGCAACATTAATAGCACCACTGCCAAATCTTCAGATTGAGAGGCTCTGGTGAAAATTAAACTGGTGGCAATTTTCAATGTTTGTAGCATCTGCGCCCAAGCAGTTCAGCACCCAGAGTATGGACAGCTCCACAGGCCAGCTGTGGACACAGCCTTTGCTCTAATCAATCTACTGGTAGGCAGACTGTCAAGGAGAACCAGACTCAGAGATTTACTGAAAATCCTCCAATACGTCCCTTTAAAAACAAAACGACTTCCACATTTAATTGTCTATTCGAAAGAACATATGTAAGAAATTAGGAGATCTAAATTAAATTTATTAATAGGAGAGCTTGATGGTGCTTAATTCCAGAGATCAGAGCTTGCATTGGTAAGGCTTGATGAAAAAGTAAAGGGAAACTGTAGAGTATAGTTAAAAACATGACTTTTACCATCCTAGAAATTCTACGAATTCTTTACCTGTCCTTGAGAAATGGGTGAAATTGAAAACCATCAAAATAATTGGACTTTTTAAAAATTGGATTGTATGAGTTAAAGGTGTTTATGAGAAGTCGATGACTCCGGATCTTATCATCCTAGAGGACAGCACAGAATAGTTAATATGTTCCTTGAGGGACTAGGATGCTGACGTCTTTTTCTGATACTCGATCATTACGTGACTGAAAAAAAAAAAGAGGAAGTCACTTCATGAATAAAAATCGGAGCGCAACAGTGCAACAAAATATTCTGTACTTAAAGGCAATAGGCAGACAGATGTTGACAAAGAGGGTTCTCCCAAAACCACGTTCAGATAGATTTTTTGCTAACTGCATATATAAATACGAGCAGACGTCCGGTCACCTCTGTAACCACCGGCAGCAGCAGAAGAAGCCGCATCTACAGACGCAGCCAGAGGGACCTCAGAGCAGAGACGGCGCTGCCGACTCTAGAAGCTGCCTAACCGGGCGGCCCGGCAGCGCTGCCGGCCCTCTCTTTTTCCTTCCTCCCCTTCTTTGACTTCCTCTTTTCCTTAATCACTTGCTTTTTTCTCCTGGTGGAATTAAGAGCCATTCTGCTCCCCCTCCCTTTAGCTCATCGCCTCCTCTTTATTCTACATCTCTCCAAGTCACGCTCCCTCCTAGTTCCGAGTCTACAAACTTTTGAACAGAATACTAGCCTCAGCAAACAAGTCCTCCAGCTCCTCCTGCTGCTCCTGCTCATTCCTGCGGCTTCTCCTCAGACACCAACGCCAGACGGTGATGCCTCTCGGGTTGTGATTCCTGCTCAGAAACTTGAAGGAGCCCTTTGCACGCCGTCCTTTTTGACAGCAAACCCTCTCATAGCAGCGGTAAGAGTTGAATAGTAAGGGAAAAAAATCTCACCAAACCAAACGACTCACTTGACTGTTTTTTTTTTTCCCCCGCCAGCATTGGCATCAGGGTACGAAGTAGCTTTCCTTGTGCCAGGTCTAGTTATTGGGAGCTGGGTATATGCAAACATATTTTCTTACTAACTACAGCAATCGAGAAGTGGCAGGGCGCGCGCTGGCTGTCGCTAAGTAGTATTCAACGCAGGGAGCAGAAGCTACGCTCCCTCCCCCTGCTTTCGGAGTTTCTTGGGGTTGCAGGGTGGAAGGCCAGGGGCGTTCTTACGCCTGTGTGTCCTCTTTTCCATCCTGCGCAGAATGACCATGTGTAGCGGAGCAAGGTTGGCCCTGCTGGTCTATGGAATAATAATGCATAGCAGCGTCTACTGCTCACCTGCCGCCGCCGGACTCCGGTTCCCTGGGATCAGGTAGGTGCTGGGCGCCTGGGTTGAGCTGGGGCTTCCCTTTGCCGAACATTTTCTCACGGTCGCCTTCCTGCAATTCCCCGGGTACAGGCTACTAAGCATTGCTCCCCGTACCCCAGTTCTCTTTGCCAATCTTGGTTGGGCCTGGGGTCCCGGCCCTAGCTAATCCTTAGGGCCAGGCAGGCTCCACGACGGCTCGGCGCCCCTCCCCCAACCTTACGCATTCCAGGGACCCCGGTAGAGCGAGTGAGCTTCCGAGCGTTGGAGAAACCTTCCTTCCTCCAACCTGGCTCGAGGGAGGGGGCAGGGCAGGGCCCCCAGTTTGGCTTCTTTTACCTATTCTTAGGACGAGTTCTGAGAACATCGGTTCCCAAAGCTAAGCACGGGGTTGAGTGTGAAGCTCCCTCGGACTTTGCTTTGTTACAGCGCTTTCTGATTATTGGGGCGGGGTCTCTCTCCCCTCCGCCCTTCCTCTTCACCTCATTCGAATTCTTTCTCCTGAAGAGCTTTCTTTCAAGTGATCCATGTTCCGACTGCATTTTGTGTCCCAGACTGTCTTGGGGAGGGCAGTGTTGGCAGGTTATGGCTAAGAAAAAGCAACTTGAGAAAAGGAAGAATAAGAATGAGACTGCGAGGGAGGGGGAGAAGCGGATGCAAAGAAGGAGGAAGAGAAAGCAGGCAGGCAGGACCGGGAAGACAGCCTTGCCTACCCCAGGATGGAGGAAACCTGTTTTTTTTTCCTAATCACCGGTTTCTAATCGGATGGCGCAGCCGGGGTTCCCCACCGCAGCCCCAGAGGACCCCCACCGATGTGCGGGACAGTGAAAACGGGTTGGGCAGCACAGTGTCCGGGTGGCGCTCCGGGCAGTGAGGAGGGTCGCTCTTCCTAGCCGCGCCCAAAACGTCTGGCTCCGGGGGCGGCTGACGTTTGTTTTGGCGGTACAGTTGGATTCTAGTTACTGTGTTAGGATTCCAGCATCTAGGTACAGGGCAGGACAAAAGTGGTCGGAAAGATCTGGGTTCGGAGTACCTAGGGCCAGGGCTGAGGCGGGTCGCCAAGGAAAGACGGGGTGTGGCGCGTGCTGAGGGATGTGCTTGCCTTGCTCTGGCCTCTCCAGCGCTGGAGGAAAGGCAACCAGAGGAACAAGTAGGGCTCCAACCCTGACTAGGGAGAGTCACTTGTCCTGGCCGAATCCCTCCAGCGGCCCAAAGTTATGGGGCTTTGTGTTTTAACCCACCTCTTCTGCCCTTTACCAGGGATGGAGGCGGTAGATGAGGGAGACTGACGTTGTCGGGCAGCCGATGTTGTTCCCCTGTTGACCTGAACTCTGGGGTTGAGATGGGGTCCTGACGCCCCCCCCCCCCATCACTAACAGATTAGCGTTAACTATCTATTTATTGTACTTAAAAGCCCTCTTATTTCACCTCCAGCTATTTTCAAAGTTCCGTATGCCTGGCACTTTCCCGGGGCGAGAGGCACCGGAGGGCGTGTACACACCACAGAAAGAGCCGCCACCAAACCGGCTAAGTTTAGGGGCATCTATTATTCATGTTCCTGCCAGATCCTTTCAGGCCCGAAATAGAAGCTGGAGGTTCTCCGTGACCTACATCTGCGAGGGGAAGGGCTCCCCTGGGCTCAGAGGCTCGGGTGGGGGTGGCTGCCAGAGTTAGTTGCCACACATACCATCAACCCACCCACCCAATCCATCCTCTCCATTCCGCTTTGGCCTCTCCCCCTTCGGGTCTTCATGTTGGTCAATGTCTCAACTCCTAGAACTTTTTCGTCCCTGACCGTTAATACATGGGGGAGGCTCGGGTGCCAAGAGGGGAGGGAGCAGTTCTTTTCAGTGGCCAGACGCCTTGGTTTCCCAGGGCTCGCTGATCCTGCAGGGCAACCCTTTATGCACCCAAGGGGTGGGCAAGCTTCCTCGCAGAGTAGGAATTTCTGTTGGGTATAGTTCCCTCTTCCTTACTTTTACCCCACCCCCCTCCTGGAAGAAAAGACAGATCTTTTTTTTGGGGGGGGGGGGGCTTTAGGAGGAAGGAAAATCCGTGCGCTCCCCTCTCTTTGGGTCCTCGCCGAGTTGGGGAGGACTTGAAATGACCACTTTTTCTGGCTACCCCGCAGTCCGGAGGATGAGGCATACGACGAGGACGGAAACTCACTGCAGGACTTTTACGACTCGGACCCGCCTGGCGCAGGGAGCCCCGCCTCTGCGCTGCACGACGCCTACGCTCTCTACTATCCAGCAGAGAGGAGGTAAGACAAGCGCGGCCTCCGCTGCAGGCCCTGGACCGCAAGCCCTAGGACCAAGGTGGTGGGAGGAGCAGGGTGGTGGCCCGCAGAGTACGTCCGTTTTCATGAAAGTCCTTAAGTCTCTCTTTTGCCTGGCCGGATCTCAGGAGACCAACGGGAAAATAGGAACGGGAGGATCTGTGGACCTAAGGGCCGCTTAGGGACCGAAAGGTCTGTGGCCGGATGAAAGTCAGTGAGTGCGCGCCTCGGTAGATGGGGAACGCAGACTCCAGACCTGCCATCCGCGGAGGTCAGAATTAACTTTCGATCCTAGCATTCACTTTCAGGAACTTATTCTTAAGTTCCTTGCCTCTACGCGTTTCCCGGTCACCCTCCTTGAACGCGGAGGGGCGCACGCGCCCGGCAGTGGGGTCTTGGGCTGCCTGGGGGGGCCGAGGCAGTGACCCTGGGCGCACATTTTGCCTCCCGTTAGAGATGTCGCCCACGGGATCCTTAACAAGGCCTACCGCAAAGTGCTGGACCAGCTGTCTGCCAGGAAGTACCTGCAGTCCCTCGTGACCAAGGGTGTAGGGTAAGAGTTGGTGAAAGAGTTAACCCGCACGTAATGGTGCGCGCGCGCCGGGGTGGGTGGTTATGGAACGCGCGCGGGGCGGGAGGGGCAGTTTCTACGTCTGTGCGTACACGTGGGGCTCAGGGTGCGTCTGACACCCGTGATCTAGGGGTAGTCGCCACGGGCAACTGGCAGAGGTTTTGAAGTGGCATGTTAAATTTGGCTGGAGAGATGGAGACCAGGTGAGACCGGAAAAAGGAAGGAAAAACCCGGATTTTGATCCGTTTTGAATGAAAAGAAAGAGAAACCAAACAACCCCCATCATTCTAAACCTTCAAAGTTCTCCGGAGGATTTGTTATAATTTCCTCTGAGCATGACATTTTGGAGGGAGGGGCATTGTGTTTATTATAAATTCAAATCGAAGTCAACAAATCACTAAATTTGGACACTTAGGGAAACAGTTTTTGCTCACGCCAGACAAATCCAAGAGCTTAGGGCTTGCGTGAAGCCTATCTCAGCAGAAGGCAACATTTTAATAAAGCCCACGGGAAAACAGATTAGATTTTCGCAATGAATAATTCATGCGGTGAAAAATATTGCCTACAACCTGTCGACTTATATTATTATCACGTTTTTCAGCTTAGCGTGCGGAAGGAGAGGAGTGCTCACGTTTGACTAGGAATTGCGGAATCGATATAAATACCATGGTAGCAGCCAACGTGGCATTTAGGGCCTTTTGGTTATTTTCTTTGTATGTCGGGGATGAGAGAAGCAGTTAGAATGATATAGCGCAAACGTACCGATGATCAAATCTTAAAAGGCAGCCTTTGGAGAGACTTAAATCGCGGGCCATTCTCCCTGATCTCCTTCCGGGCCCCCACTGTAGGACTTGGTGCCTGGAAATCCTGGGTGGTGGGGAGGCCCTGAGGGGTTTCCATCACAGCCCTTCCCAAAGCCGCTTCCTCAGAGGAAGGTGGCGCGGTGGGCAGTGCGAGCCCCGCGTCCCCCATGAGGACTCCCGCGTGGGGTGGGGCGCGCCTGCTCCGCAGCTCTTGAACCTGTGTCTCCCGCCCGGTCACCCTCTTCCCGACCCCTTTCCTTGCAGTGGGAACCTAGGCGGCGGCGCGGAGGACGACTGGGAGCCGCTCTCCAAGCGCCACTCGGATGGAATCTTCACGGACAGCTACAGCCGCTACCGGAAACAAATGGCTGTCAAGAAATACTTGGCGGCGGTCCTGGGGAAAAGGTATAAACAAAGGGTTAAAAACAAAGGACGCCGAATAGCGTATTTGTAGCGATGAGTTACTTGCTACCCTGTGTATACAACCCTGACACAGTGAAAAGTCGTTTTCCAAACTGACTGAACAGTCATCGCTCATGTGTTCTATCCAAACATGTATTTATGTATGAAGTAAAGCCATTAAATGAATATTTTGATAATAATATTGTTTTTCTTTTTACAAAGCACTAGAGAATGCACAGATATACTTTGTGGACCAATATATATTATAAATATATATATTAAGAATATATATAAGTATAATAGAGAGAAATTCATACAAAGTGTGCACAAGGATTGAAAATTTGCCTGAGCTGTTTATGTTTTTATATAAAATAAATAGAAAATAGACAATCATTGTTTTGAATATTACTCCTATTTTTGTAAACTGGAATTAAAAGGATAGTATTTTTATCCACAAGAGGCCTGAAGATATTAATATTGACCATTTGCTACTGTACATAAACAATGATGCCCTGCTCCAGGGGGATTTTGAGGTAATGATTTGGAGAATTGCTGAAGGGCATTCTTTCCCAGTGAGTCTCTGGGGCAGGCTGCTTCAATCCCAGCCTAACATATTCAAGTGGGCACTGTCCCACTGGCTGGGTGGCAATTCCAATATTTTCGCTTTCTTTGATTCTACTTTTATGTGTATTTGTCTCTCTTCAGACTCTCAGCCCAGAAGGAAATTCTAATACAACAACAGCTCAATCCAAATTGTGCTTCTCCCCAGAATTCATTCCGCTCCCTGGGAGAAGAGTTAAGGGACTGTACAGAGAAGGGAGGTTTGGGTAGGAAGCCCTCTTTTCTGTACTTCCTGATTCACCAGGGAACCTAATATCCCAAGGCTAGGGCAATTGGAACAAAGTGAAGGAAATAGAGGTGCATTGGAAGAGGCAGAGCATAAGGCCATAAGAAGGAGACCCTGGAGCTGGACTGGTGTGAGGCTGCCCCTGGTCTGGGAAGCTGGGAGTGAGTCCAGTCTTGCCACAGGTCCACTGCCTGCCTGATTTTGGGTGCTGGGTATTGGAAACGGATGCAAAGTACAATGTGTTTTTCTCCAGTGCTGTCCATGCTTCTCATCTTGTGAAATGGCCAGGATTTTCCCCTCTGAACCCAGCTCTGTAGAAGCCACCCTTCTCCTTAGTGGTTTTTCTGGAGACCCTTTCTTCCCACCCTTCTGCTCTATTTAAGTACTGTTGACCATTTTTCATTCACTTCTCTTAAACTTGTGAATGCTTCTGTTTTTGTTGTTGTTTGATGCAAACAGTTATTGTAAAGTTTAGGAACTCCTGTGTAGCTACCACTAAGTAATTATGCACTAAATATGAACCTTTTGTTTCTTGTTTATTGAGTTTGTAGGTAAAATGTATTTTTCTACATTATGGCTTATTGCTTAGTAAAATTTATTTCATAAAACCAATCTTTGTCATATTAGAATGTGTAGTGTTCACATGTTGCTCAGTTTTATTAACTGATAAATCATTTAAACCTCATCTTCTTATGTATGAGTACTATCTTATATCTGTGGTCAAGAGTGAGGTAAGCAAGCTCCCAAACCACCCTTGTATCCTTTCTTGGCTAAAGAAAGCATGTCTGTTTCCTGTCAATTCCTTGAACATATAGAGTAATCTTTATAAATAAAAGAACCTTCACCCAGCAACCAGATCAAGCAGCAACAGACTAACCAGCTAGTCCATTTCCCAAATTTCAGGCACAAATTTTTAGAAAAAAAAGAAAAAAACAAAACAAAACAAAACAAAAAGCAAGAAAAAATTAAGCATTAGTTTTTAAAGTTTAAAGGACCTTTCCTTTTCCTTTATGGATTTGATCAGTATGAAGTCAGACATCAAAGAAAACAATTGTATTTGCATTCCCAGGCGGGATGGATGCTGCCAGGAGATCACATTGCAAACAGTGAAAACAGAGGCATTCGATCTATGCCTGAGTCCTGTGTATAGGATCAATCTTTCTTTAATTCCACGGTCTCCTCAGGCAATGTGACACGGGATGCAGTTTGCAGCTTTAGTGCCTTTCTTCGCCTTTTAAATCGCCACGAATCACAGATGGCTATTTAGTGGCCCTACAATGCTGCAACACATCGGCTTGCATTTTAGTCTTAATTATTTGTTTCTTGGATAATGGGCAGAGTTTTCTGTATTTGTGTCAGCTGTTAGTGGTGAAATAGGGCTCTAGTTAACCTTTTATTTATGAAGTCTAATTTAGTGTTCCCGTGGCTAGTTGCAAGCATTTTACAGTGATCACCCAGTTTAATCTTTTGTATACTTTTTAGAAATGCCAAGAGCCTTACTAAACTGGAGCAGATTTATGATATAGTGATAATTTAGGTAGATGTTAGTCTTGAAGCTCTTATTTTGTGTGCAACTGATTATAAAAACATCTTAACCAAGTATTATTACACACATGATATCTATAACTAGGACTTTGATAACTGTTATATAAAGTGTGTAAAATTTGTATGAATAAATTTTTATAAACAATGCAACTTGGTCTAATGTTTGGAGAAAAAAGACATTCAGGAAATAACTACTTTAAAATCTTTTAAAGTATCATATTTCTTTAGCAGTCATAAGATTTTTCATGTCTGGAATATCTATCTAAGCATCCATGTATTTTCATAAACTGTACTCTGGTATCTGCTTGATGGGTTACTGGATTCAACTAAAAATTTAAAATAGCTTCTCAGATGGAGATGCCTAAGAAGATGATAAGCTCATAAATAGGCTCGGATGTTGGAACATCTATAAGATACACTTTAGATTAATTATCCCCTCATATGTATGCACATTGCTCCATATTCAGAAAGTTACTAGGGAGTGGTGGCAGACAACAGTGGAGTATCGTACTTCTAAAATAGCTATCTAACATTGTTCTTTTTGCAAGTAACTGTATACTAAATGTGTCTTGATAAAATTTTGTATGAAAATGATTATTAATAGCAGTTTTGGAGGTTTAAAAAGGTGTTCAGAGATATACAAAGTTGTCTCTGACTCAAATGTTGTGGGTAGATGGAACAAGAACATGATAAAATAAGAAGTTAACTAGATAGATAAAAATGTATTATTTCAGGCATGTTCATACATGCCTGTAATCCCCACAGATCAGAGGCTGAGGCAGAAGGATTGCAAATTTGAGGCCGGCCTTGGCAATTTAGGGAGGCTTTAACAAAGTTAGTGAAACCCTGTCTCAAAAAAAAAAAAAAAAAAAAAAAAAAAAAGGGGCTGGGAGGTATCTCAGTGGTAAAGTGCCCCTGGGTTTAATCCTCAGTCCTCCCCCACAAAAAAGTAATTTGTAAGTGATATGCTTTATTAGTTCATACTCACAAACTTTCAAAGAAAGCCTTCATATGAAATTCCCATAAATTCCCAAGTGGTGTTTAGTTTGGAGCCCTCAACTATCTCTGGGTTTAAAACACATTGTATTGAAAAACACTTTTAAGTCTTACCATTTAATCTAAAATGCCAAATTTGGATTCTAAAAATGTGTTCAATTAATAAATCAATAAGTATGTCACAATAGTTTTGAAGGAACAGCAAGGATTCAAAATTATTTTTAGAGCTTAGCATTTGAGGCCTAGAATCATAGAGGGAGAATCCACAATAAAAATCCCATTTGTAGCCAATTTAAAAAATGAATATTGTATAGTTCATATTTACATTGGGATTTTTTTGAAAGAGAAATCTCTTTAATAAATTATATTTGTAAAATTGCATTTCCATGTGCAGAGGAATGAAATTGTACCCTTATCTTACACCATATACAAACAAATAATTAAAATGAATTAAAGACCTACCTCATTGTAAGGTCTAAAACTATAAAACTCTCAGAAGAAAACAGGGAGAAAGAGTCTTAATATTGGTCTTGGCAGTGATTTTTTGAATATTACACTGGGTTTTACTGGACAAGGAGTTTGTCTTCCCCCTTTTGTCTTGCCCCACTTCCCACCATGCAGTCCTCGTATGGTAAATGGGAAAATGAAGAAAGATAATTTATACAATTAAAGGCTAAGGACTTTTCAAGAACACAAAAATAAGCCCCAGAGTTGGCTGATATCAAGTGAAGTTCATATATCTAGCAAGTTGCTATATTTTTTTTATTTGGGATAACTCAAACTATGACTTTTCTTAGGAAGACTTGATATAACTGGGTATTCAACAACTTATATGTGCCTTATTGCTGCTGGGGCTGGGAACACACTGATCCAACAGAATACATATTTATCAAACACCTGGGCCAGGCAGGCTGATGGAAAGAGCTTGATTAACCCTTGGCAGGAAGGTAATATTTTTTCTGTGACAGTCATCTGGGAGACTTACTAGCAATGCAAATCGAGGGTTCCATCAGAACCAGTGAATCTGCATAGTCAATAAAAACTCTACATGGATGTGCTCTAAAATTTGAGATGACTCAATATTTTAAATTTGGTTACATACACAGGCACCTATATATGATGGGGCCGGATGTTTTTTTCATATTAAATAAGTAACACATCATTGTCCCAGCACACAGGAGTAAATATACCAGTAAGCCACATTCTCCCAGAATGAACACTAGGCTCTTGGACAGTTGCAATATTTCTTTCAAGTCATTAGGTCCACTAGTTAGTGTTATTATTATTATTATTTTTTCCTACATTTTGGTTGGGCCTCTCTGTTACAGGCACTTTTGGAAGGAGAATGACTCTCCAGGGTATTAAATACTCCATCACATGACTTGGAAAATCAATGCTATAATGGAGACAACCTGCACAGCTGGTTGGCATTAGTTCTGGGGATCCAGAAGTCAACTTCCAATTGCATTATATCCCAATTTGGTTTTAATGGACCACCCTCCCAAGTGTTCACAAAGTGATTTTGCTTAGATGCCTCACTGTGGCTGTGAACTCAACCCTTCCGTTAACACTGTTAATAAGATTAGAAACCAAGATGGAGCTGGCCCTCTTTGCTTTTGTTGTCATCCTTCTTTGGAGCAGGGAGATGTCTGCTTCCCTTGCTGCTGCCCCTTGCCTACCACTGGGTTCTTACATTGGTTTGTAGCTGATCATCCTGGCCTTGGTCATTTCCCCCTCAACCAGGTAGTCTTAACTTCATATTCCTCTGATGAGATGTTCCAGGTTAGCCTCCTTTGTCACAGGGTTCAGGATTCTTACTCACCAGTCTTACCTGTCTGTTCTCCAGTATAATCCTTTATCTTTAGAAAGACAGGTTCTTGTCAGTTTTTGAAAAGCAGATGCATCTTTTCAACTCCCAACAATCTCCCATGCCTGGAATATCTTCTTACCAACCCAATATGAACATTCTACCAAGTTCAACAATCCTAGTCCTCAGAGTCACTATCGTCTCCACTCCCCACATTTACCCTTGTAATGGTTTTCTGTGACCCTTACTCTCTGTATTGTCATTTCTGATATTTATTTATTTTTGTAGTAGTGGGGATTGAACCCAGGGGTGCTTTGCCACTGAGCTGCCATCCCCATCCCTTTTTTATTTTGACACAGGGCCTTCCTAGTTTGCTGAGGCTGTCCTTGAACTTGTGGTCCTCCTGCCTCAACCTCCCAAGTCCCTGGGATTACAGGTGTGCACCACTGTGCCCGGCCTCATCTTTAATTTCACACTCTTCTGCCCTATTCCTTAATCGTTTCAGAAGGGCTTGCTGGGTCCCTAACTAAATGACCTCTTGGAGGACATGGATGATATATTGTAACATTGATGCCCAATACACTCTGGGAACATAAGAAATGTCTTTCTTGAGTGAATAAGTCAACCAGAAGACTTGCACAATTCACCATGACATTTCCTTCATGTTCTAATAGGACAGCTGCAAAGCACATATAGGAAGTAAAATTAACTTACCAATTAGGTGTTCATCATGAGTCCAACTTGATGTCCCTTTAGGAAAAGCTCCATAGAAAAGAATGGCAAATTAATCAGGTATGCTTCTGCAACAGGGTAAAATGAACTTTAAATTTACATGTAGGCAAAGGCTGAAATAGACTCAACTCACACAAGTCTTTATTTTTTCATTCTGATAAAGAGGGATCGTATTTTCAAATTAAAAAGAATTCACCTTATGCCTCAAGACAGTAATACTTTTTCCTAAAATAAAAGGGATATCTTGAAACACAGAGTGGGAACTGGACTGCTCTCAAAGTGATAATTAGCAGAGCAGTTATCTACAGTTGCCTAAGAAATGTCCCCCATCAACTGAAATGTAATTTGAAGCACGGGTTCATAGACAGGAAAAAGGACATATGGAACAATATTTTTTTTCAACAACAGTTTAGCATTGTAGTAGGTGATGTCATCTGGTCCAAGTTAATTTTCCTCTTAGCTACGTCTTTGCTATGGATTACAGAATCCTAAATCTAGGAGGAATATTACTGATAAACCGCAAAGAGAATAATATGACACATACCTGTGCACATTTCCCTTTCTCTTAACTACCCTGATTCTTGTTTGGTTAATCATACCTCCCCTGTGCAGGATGTGGGTTTTATGGAGATTCCAACTCCACTTCTAGTTATAACTAATCAGGATAATTATATCCCCTGACCATATTTAATAGCTTGGCATGTGATTCATTTTAGGATGTTGGGATTAGAGAATAATTTTTTTAATGGAAGCTTCCAAGAAAAATATTCTTTCTTTTCTTCTGAATGGTATGGTGTGTAAGGTAATGCACCACATAAGAAGCCAGCCTCACAGTGGAGCTGACACCATGGAAGACACAGGAGTGACAGGAAAAGATATCCCTGACCACATGACTGAGACCCTGAATCAAACCAACCCCGAAGCCAGAAATTCCTCTGGACTTTCCTGTAAAATAAGTCAAATAATTCCCTTCATTGCTTAAGCCAGTTTTTTTGGTTTGTTGTTTGTAACATCAGGGCCTGTGTTCCAAGTGGAAAGGGAACTCCAACTGGCTTAATGTTTTTTCTTTAGAACACAGAAGAATGTTAAGACTGGTTTGTGGAGTTTCCAGTGCTCCACTGTTCCAAAGCCTTCTCACCTTATGCTGAAAATTTACTTTAACATTTCAGTATTTAAATATTGTACCATACCTAGGCTGGGGATATAGCTCAGTTGGTAGAGTGCTTGCCTCGTAAGCACAAGGCCCTGGGTTCAATCCCCAGCACTGCAAAAAAAAAAAAAAAAAAAAAAAAAAAAAAAAAAATTGTACCATACCTAGAGGTAAACAAACCCTGGTAACTGTTTATTTATAGTAAGAGATATCCTTTGAGGGGCCATCAAGTATACTACTTTGAACCACTAGTGGTTCAAAAGGGGTCCACACTGAAACTTTTTTTGAAGTTCTGCTCTCTGAGTCCCAATTAGTTTCACTGCTGCCATTCCCTAAGCACCCACGAGTTTTGATGCTTTAAAACTCATTAGAGCAGGATTCAGTGGATTATGCCTATAATCTCAGGGACTTGGGAGGCTGAAGCAGGAGGATCATAAATTCAAGGCCAGCCTCAGCAATTTCTTGAGGTCCTAAAGCAGCTCAGTGAGACCCTATCTCAATAAAATATAAAAAGGGCTTGGGATGTAGCTAAGTGGTAAAGTGCCCCAGGATTGAATCCCCAGAACCAAACCCACTCAAAACAACAAAAAACTCAATAAAGACTTCTGCTCTCCAATTTCCTGGGCCCCTATGCTTTTTCTCTTCCTGACTATTTTGGCCACCTTCACAGTTACCTCCTCAAACTTGAATCAACTCAACGTGTTTTCTCCCTGTTATTGAGGGCTGTGGGGAAATGGATTTGTTTTGATACTGCCCTATTATAAATTCATGATTCCCTGTGTCTTTAGGATCTGTAAGGTATTCCCTTCTCATTGGTTTCCATTTCCTGTCCTTGT
Source organism: Glaucomys volans (assembly GCA_020662805.1). Lineage (NCBI taxonomy): Eukaryota > Metazoa > Chordata > Mammalia > Rodentia > Sciuridae > Glaucomys > Glaucomys volans. The sequence goes on from JAJEJO010050575.1 coordinate 874,462, forward strand.
TTGCTCCATTCTTCAGGATCCCCAGCCTGTTCTACCTTTCAGACTTTGCCTTCCCTATTCTGAAAACAAATAAAAACAAAATAAAACTCCCTTCATTTCTTTCCCTCACCCTCCTTGTGTTTTTTTTTTCACTTCAGATTCCCATTTCAATTTCCTGCCGTTTATATTTCCTCTAACACTTTATTGAAATTTCTTCGTATTCAATTGTCGCATATCTGCCAAATCCAATATCTTTGCAGTTCTGTCCTGTCCTCTGTTATCTCTTTATAGCATCTCCTTCATCCTTGGAGTTTTTTCTTCACTGGGTTCGTAGGACTTGACTTTCAGGACTTTTTCTTTTCTTCCTGCATACTTTTCACTCTTTCCAGTCTTTTCCATCCCTTCCTCTTCCTTCTTTCATGTGAATGACTTCAAGTCCTTTCCTTCCTTCCTTTTTCTTTTTACCTTGCATGATCTCATCGACTGTGGTCTGATGGCTTCCAGTCCTGCAGGCCTGTGTGAGTGTTCAAACGCCTGATGGACCCATTCACCTGGGTGTCCAGTAGGTGCCTCCAACTCAGTATGTTCGCACATGAAATTATCATCCACATTTGTTCCTTGTCTCTGTTATTGGTACCACTATCCACCATACTCCCAATCTGGGTATTCTTCCCTTTCCTCCCCTTTACTCCATTCATTGAATCAGCCATGTAGTCTTATGGATTTTCTAACCCTATTTCCGCATTGCTCCACATTCACAGTCTTGTTGGCTGCTTTTGCAATAGCCTCTCGACTCTTTGCCTGTAGTTACTCCCTCCTATGTGGTCTCCTCTCCTTCCAAACCAATTGGTCTAACATAAGGTACTGGTCATCTTGCCTTCCTATACTGGCTTGAGTAATTTTTTTTATGGCTTCCTGTGGTCCATTGGATGGAGTCCAAAGTGTTTGATAATTTCTCTTCCACCTACTTTTCTATTCTTATTCTACCACCATCTCTCTAGAATGTTCTTCTATGCTTTCTTCCCCAGTGAAATGCTACTAATCTTTAAAGGAAGGACAAACTTCTCTCTGTTTTCTTGCTGCATTTCTTCATGCTACTGGTTTAATATTTAGTTGCATACATATGTTTTGCTGATAGGATGAGGACCATAATTACTCAACTTCCTATTGTTTGGCCCTAGAGTTTCTGGCACATAACCGGTCCTCGATCACTACTTGTTGAATTGAAATCAATTCCATGGAAGTTGGTGAGTAATTATTCTTTACACAAACAAAAGGGAAAAAAGTAGCTTAAGGTATAATATAAAGGATTTTGATTAGGTATTTATAAGGACTTGGGCAGCAAGAGAAATCCCTGTTGACAATTGAGTCAAAGCCCATTCTTTTGAATTCACAAGGAATTTCTGTGCTGAGGTGTCTGAGAGGTAAAGGATTGTTCTCCTTTCCATTTTTTCATATTCCCTTCTGATCCAAGCAACTAATAAATATTATGCTTTCAGATGGCAGGTGGGGATAGTCATATTGAATTTGTTCATAGTAGGTGCTTATTAAAAGCTCTAGATTGACTCAACAAATTTGTTTTCTAAGAAAATATAAGCAACCAATAGAAAACCCAAATTCCTTGGAGTTGCTTAAAGACTCCGACTATATTTGACTCTATGCACTAACTTGGGTGTTTCCAAAATTCAAGCCTTCATGAACGAACAGTAAGAAAACAAAAAAGAGAAGACATTCAAACAATAGATAAGGGTAAGAGACTTTCTTCAGTGATTGGGAAGTTTCCATCTCATTTATAGATATAGATGTTCTTTGATGATCTCTTGTTAAAATCTTTTCCGGCTACTCTACTTTGAGTGTAAATGGGGCTCATCAGAGAAAGGCATGTTGTCTTATTTTCTGTCATAGACTTTCTTGCATGTGGAAGCCAGATGCTGCATCCTAGAATGAGTTCAGGAAGTAAACAGTTCTTTTAGCATTAATGAGATGGAAACTCTCTTGGGATTGTGATTTTGCAGGGGGCACATTTTGCTCATACAACTTTCATAATTATGCAAGGAACTGATGATCCCATTTGCAGACTCTGTCTTCTGATCATGAGATTATTGTGCTTCAAGTGGAGAGAGAGGGAAGGAGAAGAAACAAAAGTGCAAGCCAGTCCAACTTGATTGCCAAGCAACCTGGTGGAAGGACTGGTAGAAAGGATATGAAAATTGTCAAAGTTGGGCCCTGGATTTTTCACCAGACAGTGCATGCTTCTATTACCATTGCTAATGGTCAGAGGAACCTGTTTTTTTCTTGCTGGGATCTTTGATGTGTAGAGTAGAAGGACCTCTCTTTCTTTCTTTTTTAAAAAATTTTTAATTTTTAAAATTTATTTTGTTTTTCATTTTTACAGACTGCATTTTGATTCATTGTACACAAATGGGGTACGACTTTTCGTTTCTGTGGTTGTGTACTATGTAGATTCATACCATTTGTGTAATCCTACATGTACATAGGGCAATGATGCCTGTCTCATTCCACCATTTTTCGTACCCCCACCCCCTCCTCTATTTAATCTAAAGTTCCTAAATTATTCTCTTACCCCCCATCCCACCTCCCCTCTTAGGTATCATCATCCACATTTGGCCTTTGTTTTTTTTTTTTTTGTCAATTAGCTTCTCTTAATGGGTAGTTTATGCCCCTGACATTCCTATGAAAGGCGTCCTACCATTGGAGGGAAAAGGAAACAAACTTAGACCTTAAAATAAATACTTTTTTTTGTAATTCTTAATAAATTATCTTTGTGTAAAATCATTTAGACAAGAGTTGAATTTTCCTCTTCATCTAAGTTGTCTAAATACTGTAAGCAACTTGATTGCCCAAGAGTTGCAAAAACACTCAACTCTAGTTTCTGAAAGTATCTCTTCTTTCTGGTTCCTTTCAATGACCCTGAAGAAATCCTTCAGAGAACAGAGCTGGAGGCTTGGTGAAAATGAGTGCTGGTCACCTACATGTTCTAGAAGTTATTGTTACTGTGATGCATGCAAGGGATACATTTTTAGCAAAGGATATCAGAAGACATTACACTGGAGGAAGTTCAGTGAGCATGGTGTTCCAGGTCTCCCCTGTCCCAGGGAGAGATGTGCTTGGGAGGGTAGCGATGGTAAGTTGTTTCTCAAACCTCTTTTATTTCAATCTACAATGCCCTAACCCACCAGTACCCCCAGCTAAATTACTTAACATGGTTACAGAAAGTTTCTTTAGCAAGTCACCTGTGTCTAACATCCTGACATGGAGTATTAAAAATTAAAAAAAAATTCACAATCTTTGTTCCTTTGTGTGCAGATTATTTAATGATGACTGGACACCACCACTTACCAGTTATGTGGAAAGATCTATGTAAGTGTGTGAACAGACATGGTCATTATAATTTGTGCAGATGCAAAATGAAGGTGAGCAATTATAATGACATGGTCATTATAATTTGTGCAGATGCAAAATGAAGGTGAATGAAAGTTCTTAGTAACTTTAAAAAGTTACTAAGAATTTCCAGATGGCAAGAGCAGAGTATTAAACTAAGTTTGGGCATTTTGTGAGCATGGGGTACAATTCACACATCTGTGAACTGGCATTCGTACTAGATCTGGGAGTGCTGAGCATAGCAGCCTTGGTCTGAGCCTGCATCAGAGCCCTGTCTTCATTTGTTCTTAAATGCTCTATCTTCGTGTGTGTGTGTGTGTGTGTGTGTGTGTATGTGTGTGTGTGTTTGATGTGTGCATTATTTTATTGTCAATTCACTTTGTCATGTACATTGCAGAAGAGGGTCTTAGAAAATTGTGGTAAAAGGTACATACCATGAAATCTACCCTCTTAATTTTTTTTTATTTTTTTAATTAATTTTTAAAGTGTAAAGTATAGTAGGTTGATTGTGAACACAGGGTTGCACAGTAGATCTTTACAGATTTTTTCATCTCATATAACTGAAACTTTGAATATCTCCCCATTTTCCCCTTCCTGCACTCCCTGGCAACCACCATTCTACTTTCTGTCTTGGTGAGTTTGACTCGTTATATATATACCTCATGGAAGTGAAATTGTGGTATGCATCCTTCTGTGACAGCTTATTTGACTTAGCATGTCTTCAAGGAGCATCCATGTTGTATGATTTCCTTTTTTTGTGACTGAGTAATATTCCATGGTATGTACACACCACATGTTCTCTGTTCATTCATCCATTGATAGGCATATCAATAATGATCATTTCCAAATCTTAGCTATTGTGACGAATGCTACAGTGTACATGGGAGTGCAGGTATCTCTTATCAGCATTGTGGTTTAATCGGCCTCAATTTCATCAATAATGTTACATCCTTTCAGAAATAGATTTCAAGTATTAAGTGAATATAATCAAATAATTTTGCTGATATGCAGGCTACTCTCTATGGAACTGTCCATGTTAGGCTGCCTGCTGGCAGTGTGGGCACTGAACCATTCCAGAGGGCTAACCTTGTTGTGGGAGCATGTGTGTTGGCCTGGGACTCTGCTGCATGCTTTGGGTAAGTGGCACACTGAACCGTCTCACTGGCCTGCCTTTCATCAGCAGAGTAAAGAAAAATATCACTGTGAAAAGAATGATTTGAGACTGAGTAAATATTTGCCAGCAGGGCCTCGGCCCCTCCAGGCAGAGAGGCCCGGGGCATTCAGCTGCGAGCACGTCTCTATTAAGCACTCAGGCTTCACATTCTCGAGCTAGCAATGTCTCCAGTGGCATCAGCAGGCTCTCTACTGATTCTGGAATCTGTGTTGTCGGTTGCCTAAATCTTAGTTGTTGGGGTTTAGTTCTCATTCTTGATTTGAACATTTCTGGGGCTCTTACTTATACAATCTTGTTTTTTGCTCCAGGGAGAAAAAAGAGAAAGTTCAGGTTGCAATGGAGTCCCTCCCTTCCTGAGGAGCAAATACCTTGTCTTAATGTGCACAGGGAAAGAGAAAACAAGAGAGAAAACTGGCTACGATATTGCTAGCTCTGCTGTGATCAATTTTCTCACAAGCTGAAGGTACTTCTGGTTCTTTTAGTTTGGGTCTCTTTGCTTATCAAACCTATGAGCTGATGAATGAGGATAAGCTGTACCGTTATATAGACAGACCTGGTATATAAATCACCTGCAAATTGTCCTTAGACTGTTGTACCTCAGAAGCCTCAGAGGTACCTGTATATGTTGTGTGAATTTGTGTGTGTGTGTGTGTGTGTGTGTGTGCTACTGGATGGAATATTCCTCTTTTTTTTTTCAACTTCTGTGACTCTCCAGCCATCTGTGATAATGGGAAGTGGCTGCTCTTATCATATTTTAAACTTGTGAACTCCCATGGATCTCTCTTCTCCAGTGGTGCTGTTCAGAAGGGGTCAGGACAGGATTCTGTGCAGGAACACTCGACATAGACCACTAGAGATACCCCAGGGAAGCAGGCAGCCAGTCGAGCACACAGTGAATGTCAGCAACACAGTGCTGTTATATATTAGTGATATTTTGGCATGAACATGACCCTGGCTTTTATTGTGTGATCTTCTTTCAGGAGCTAGAAACCAGCTTTTTATTGTTCTGTTCCTCAGAGTATTGCATCCAGGGTAGTGTGTTGTGGTCTTCACATCTTAAGGTGAATGTGATAAAATTGGAAAGGGACCACAGATGAGCAACGGAATTGATTAAAGGCACACACACACAAAAAAAGAAGTATGCCTTAGGAGATGTCAGAGGAGCCATGGGCGTTTAAATGGAGAAAAAACTTGAAGGGGGCTCTTAGAAAGCTCTAAAATATTAAACACATTACTTGAATGTCCCTGATTGTCTCTTCTTGAGACCTAAGAAAGCTGATGGAGAAAAATTAAATTAGGTACAAAAGAGCATTTTGTACCTAATCTGAACATATGGCTGAACATAGGAATGAATGTCTTAAGGAATTGAAGAATGCCTCCTTTTTACTATATGTGGACAGATTGCATGCCTATATGGATTGGATAGTTGAGGTGTGGGCCTGTCCAGAGGTGGGACATACCCTCTAAGACTCTCCCAGAGCTTATGTTAGCCACACACTCCTGGTTTAGGGGAGATTGGAATACCTGTTTTTTTTCTTTCTTTCTTTTTTTTTTTGGCTCTGGGGATTGAACCCATTGAACTTTGTCACTGAGCTACATCCCCAGCCCTTTTCATTTTTTATATTTTGAGACAGGTTCTCTCTAAGTTGCTTAGGGCCTCTCTAAGTTGCTGACTATCCTTGAACTTGCGATCCTCCTGCCTCAGCCTCCCAAGCCACTAGGATTACAGGTGTGCACCACTGTGCCTGGTTTTCCTACCTATATTTGCCTCCCTCTTAATTTTCTCCTGTTAGCCATTTGCTCCATGTTTCAGGGTATACCAGTCCCCCTGATACAAGCAGATGGTTGGTGAGTGCTGGTTTGCTTTGGGTGGGTTCTGACTGTACCAAGTGGAAACCCAGTGTGTGTGGAGGGTCCAGAACCTTTTGGCTCTGCCACTGCTTGACCTGACACATATAGGCAGAAATATGTGGTCAAAAGACTTGCTGGATTTTGAAGACCTTGGTTTGTAGCCCAGTTCTGTCATTTACCAGTTGAGTGACCCTGGGTGAGCCATTTAATTTTGCAGACTCTCACATCCTTCCCCTATAAATGAGAATGAAAATAACAATACTTAATTCACTGGGATTTTATGAGGTTCTAATGAGATGATAAAGTTCTCTGCAAATAGCAAATTCCCAGGCAGTGCTCAGTTTTGACCACTGGCCAGTTAACCTTTTGCTCAACTTGCCTGGCTTCTCACATGCCTGCTATCTTCAGCCTGTACTTGTTCCCTGGTGCCCAGAACCCTCATGTGGCTCCTGGGATTTCCAGGTTTCTGACTTTCTCCTTCCAAGCAAGATTCAGGTTTTCTTAAGGCTTTCTGTATGTAACCTTCCCTTTCCTCCTTCTTTCCATATCCTTATATTAAAGAGGTGCCAATAAGTGGGCAGTAGTGGATGGAACAGATAAACCTCTCCAGTCACTCAGATTTTAAATGGGCAGCCTTCAGCAGATAACACCTTCACCTGATCTGGATCATGAGCTCATTAAGAAGGCTCTCAGAGACAAAGTAATCAGGTGATGAGTGAAATCTCAGGCTCTTCTAGAAGAAACCTGTGAAGAAGTATTTCTGATAGACGGTCCCTGTTAGTTTGCAGGTTATACCAGACAGCATTTTCCTGTGTAAGCCACATAGGAGCCAGAGGCCAGGGCAAGGCAGGTCTTCCTGACTTTCCCCAACGCGCACGCGCGAGCGCACACACACACACACACACACACACACACACACACACACACGAGTCATATACAGCCTCTCTGAGAATAGTCAATTCATAGAGGTTAGACTGAGGGCAAGTTAGAGTGCTAAATTCTGAACATTTGTCAATAAAATAATGCTGTCTCTTAAAATAGCTCAAGGTGCTTTCTGTGGATATTTGCATATATATGTATATATAAAAATATATAAAATATATCTCTATGCAGAAGGTGTATCTTTAGCTGCAGTATGTACATAAACACATACTTAAGCACATATTTAAGCACATGGCCTAAATATAAGCCATGAAACAAAAATGGGGGAAGTCACATAAGTTACAATATTTATGTCCTGAGGATGGCTAAACTTAGCCACAACATCTAATTTGCAGTGACGTCTTTCTTTAACAAGTTTTATAAGAGGGATGATTTAAGTCAAGAAGGAGCAGTGACTCATTCACATGGTGCCCAGTGGCTGAGCTAAGTTTAGAATACAAGGATGCTAGGATCTTCTGGGGCTTAGATTCTTACTGTTAAGTCATTTTGCTTTTCCACACTGTTTTTTTTTAATCATTCACTTAGGTAAAACCAGGAACTTGTAATGCAATAGTAAAATTCTCATTTTCCTTATTTAATTAGTTCACTTTATATAGCTCTCCGTTTTGGGTTTTATTTTGGGACTCCATTCAAATAGTTTGGGTTTATTTTGGTTGTTTTGCAATTTATGGTATGAGATTTTTATCAAGCTGGGTTTTACCTTTAAATTATAACAAAGGTAAAGATCTTCAGCATTTTGAAAGAAAAATGGAGAGAAAACTGGGAACCATAAGAAATTCTTTTGCCCATAAGGGAGGAGTAAATGATTCGAATAATACATTATTCAACATTCTTTCAAACAACATTCATTTAAATACCTGAGCTACATAGGTCCTAGGGCTATCAGGAAGGGAAAGATTACCCTGCAGGATCTCATATTTTTGTTTTTTTCTGGAAGGAAGATAAAAATTCAAACAAGTAATTATGAGGCAGAGAGAGAAATATAACCGGAAAGATGATGTTATAAAAATTGCTGTGGGGCAGGGTGTGGTGGCCCACACCTGTAATCCTAGCAGCTCAGGAGGCTGAGGCAGGAGGAATTGTGAGTTTTGTGAGTTCAAAGCCAGCCTCAGCAAAAGTGAGGTGCTAAGCAACTCAGTGAGACCCTCTCTGAATAAAATACAAAATAGGGCTGAAGATGTGGCTCAGCGCTCCAGTGCCCCTGAGTTCAATCCCTGGTACAAAAAAAAAAAAAAAAAAAAAAAAAAAAAAAAAAAAAATACTGTGGGAACTAGGAGAAAGGATTGACCAAGTTAAAGAGATGGAGAGGCCAGGATCTAGGACCTTAGAGAAGCAGATTCAGGTTTCATGGAAGTTATGGTAGGGAAGGCCGTTCCATGCAGCCACTAATATGGGCACAAGTTTGGAAACAGGGTTTGTGGGGAGCAGCCAAGGTTGAGTCTTTTTTGGATCTTAGAAGCTGGGGCTGTTCAAATGCAGAAAGGTTGTTTCAAGGGAGGCTGTGTGGATGTTGACGAAGGAGGAAATCTGGAGACCATATCTTTTAAGGTTCTGCAAATCCCTAACTAACTGATTCTTAAGTTTTTCCAAAGATGAAGATTGAGATCCAAATCTTCATCATGTTGGCTTAGGATCTTCCTTAACAAGACTCCTAAAGTGCAAGAAGTAAAATAAAGAATCAATAAATGGGATGGATTCAAACTGAAAAGCCTCTTCTCAGCAAAGGAAATAATAATGTGAAGAGAGAGCCTACAGAATGGGAGAAAATCTTTACCACATGCACCTAATCTCCAGGATATATAAAGAATTCAAAAAACTTAATACCAAACAAATAACCCAGTCAATAAATGGGCAAAGGAACTTAACAGACACTTCTCAGAAGAAATACAGTTGATCAACAAACATATGAAAAAATGTTCATCATCTTTAGCAATTAGAGAAATGCAAATCAAAACTCTCTAACATTGCATCTCACTCCAGTCAGAATGGCAATTATCAAGAATACAAGCAACAATAAGTGTTGGGGGAAAAAGGCACACTCATACATTGCTGGTGGGATTGCAAATTGGTGCAGCCACTCTGGAAAGCAGTATGGAGATTCCTCAGAAAACTTGGAATGGAACCATCATTTGACCCAATTATCCCATTCCTTGGTTTATACCCAGAGGACTTAAAATCAGCATACTTCAGTGATGCAGCCACATCAAAGTTTATAGCAGCTCATTTCACAATAGCTAAACTATGGAACCAACCTAAATGCCCTTCAACAGATGAATGGATAAAGAAACTGTGGTATATATACACAATGAAATATTACTCAGCCTTAAAGAAGAATGAAATGATGGCTTTTGCCAGCAAATAGATGGAGCTGGAGAATATCATGCTAAGCCAAATAAGTCAATCCCAAAGAACTAAAGATTGAATGTTTTCTCTGATAAGTGGATGCTGATCCATAGTGGGGGAGGATAGGGAAGAATGAAGGAACTTTGGATTGGGTAGAGGGGAGTGAGGTGTGGGAGGGGTGGGGCAGTGGGGGTGGGAAGGATGGTAGAATGAGACAGATATTATTACCCTGTATACATGTATGACTGCACTAGTGGTGTGACTGCACCATGTATAGCCAGAGGAATGAGAAATTGTGGGCAATGTGTCAAAATGCATTTTACTGTCATGTATGACTAATGAGAACAAATTAAAAAATGATTGAGATATTCTTGCTGCTTCTAAGGTGAAGGGCACAGGTCAAGTCTGGTGACCTGCACCCCTTTTCACGACTGATGTAACTTGATGTAGGGTAGTGGTTTGCAGTCTGGTATTACTCGAACGAACCTTAAAAAGTCTTAATGGCCAGACTGCCTTGCAGACTAGTTAATCAGAATATCGAGGTGTGGGAGGACCCAGAGTTCCCCCAGTGTTGCTAAAGCTCTCTAGATTATTCCAATGTATTGCCAAGGTGAAGGGCAAAGTGTGGTCCTTGGAATGGCATCATCAGCATCACTCAGGAGCAATTCAGAAATACAAATTTCTGGTTCCCACCCGGAAATTCTGGAGGTAGGGTCCAATCATTTGTGTTTAAACAAGCTCTTCAGGTGAGCATGCTAAAACTTGAGAATTGCTGATCTGAGGAGACCAGTTGTTCTAGAAACTTCACCTTCTTATCAGCATCTCCAGTCTTCACTGATTTTCTGAGACTACTGCTGCCATAACCTTATCTGACCATAGAAAGGCTCTTCTTCATGGCTCTAGGGACGTATCAGTTCCCTTCTTGTTTTACCTGGGCAGAAGTAGAATTTTCAAAAGGAACTCTACTGAGGGAGAGTGAAAGGGGGACAAATAATATTCAAAGCATAAAAACCACTGATTATTTAGAACACTGATAACTAAGAGTTAACTGGAGTTTTTTCATTTAACAAATAAATTTATGTGGAACATCAGAGGTGCAAAGATGAATTAGAAACGTCTCTAATATGAAGGGGCTCGGGGTTTTAGGGCAAGACAGATATTAAAAAATGTGTTAATGAACCATGAGAGATACCATGGTAGGAAGAAATCTGTTCTTCACAGAATGCATCAACAGAGATGGGGCCAGGTTTTGTGGCATCCATAGCTTGTACATTTTTAGGAATCTATTTAAGGAAAAGAATGAAAAATTAAAAAAAAATTAGGTGTAGGCCTTGAAGTGGGGCCTATGCTGCAGCTTCATTAGATTGCAGAGGCCTGTGTTATCAGAGGTCACGTGAAGTCTCTTCCCGGCAGGGCTTGTCAATCTTTTTCACTTCCATATTCTCTGCATTTGGTGCAGTGCCTGACACTTAGTGGGGACTCCACTATTTTTTGAAAGAATGATTCTGTACAAATTAAGAAGGAAGAAAAATTAGCTCTGGCCTTAGCCTGAAAATCCTCTAATTGCAATAACTCTGACTGGCATTGGTCTTCTGGAAGGTCTGGAAAGAACTCTCTTCTTCCAGAGCCCAATTTTCTCTTTGAAGTGGTTCTCCTGGAACCTGTGCTGTCTGTACTGATATCACTGCCTGGTTCTCTCTATCACCCCTGAAGCCTACCACTGTTCAAGAAAGTTCCATCCCCTCCCAGTTTCAATAACTCCAATCTGTTTGTTGTTTGGAATGTCACTGATACATCTTCTGTTTGTCTAATGTGTATGTGTATATATATACATATTTATACATATATATGTATATATATGCATACATATATACTTTTTTTTTTGCTCTGGTCCCTGAAACACTTTCACTTGCTCTTGATCTCTATCATCTCAGGGTCATGTTCAGTTTAGACACACTTATTCATAAATCAGGTGGTAATGGTTGCATCAGTTGGTTAAGGTGGGCGTTCTCATGTTTATGGTGTGATGCATGATGGTGATTGCATCTTTTCTCAGCATGGAGGACTTGTGTCTGTGTTTCCTATCCTTAGTCAGTTGGCCACCATATCTGCTTCTCCTCTCTGTGAAAGTTAACTCTCCTTCCTTCAGTGTTTGGTATAAGGAGCATGTCAATGTACACCTCATTTGCATTGCCACTATGCCTGACATGGCCTCGGTCCATGACCTGACCTGAGTCCAACCTTTGCTCAATGCCTTAGCTGTATGATCCTCTCTAGTGTTCCTCCTAAAGGTTTCATGGTACCATTTCCAGTTGCCCTGACCTCACTTCTGCTCATGCAGTCCTTCTGTAGGAGAGGAGATCATTCTTTTGGGAGTGTGTCATTGTGGGCCCTCAGGGATCTTCATATTTACTGCTTTATCTTGTTGCTGTTGGAATTTCTAGATATCTTCATTTAAATTGCTTAAAAAATTTCTCAGTTTGTCCTGTATTAAGGTTTCCTCTATTGTTGGAGGGCTCAGGGTTTTAGGAAAAGAGAGGTATAAAAAATGTGTGTAATGAACCATGAGAGATACTATTGTAGAAGTCTGTTCTTCACAGAATGCATCAACAGAGATGGGCCCAGATTTTATGGCATCAATAGCTTTTATATCTTTAGGGATCCATTTACAGAAAAGAATGCAAAATTATGAAAAAATATTAGGTGAAAACATTTGTATTCATTTAAAAAAGATACTACATTCTGAGGTGCTGGTAATATACGTTTCTTTATTTTGATGATTTTTATTTACATGGGTGAGTTCAGTTTGTAAATATTTATTAAACTATGCCTATTGAAGATATACTTCTTTATAAGTATGTTGTATTTTAATGAAAAGTAGAAGATCTATTATTAAATATTATCAAAGTGTTCATATTTATACACAGTCTCAGTTTTAGAGGCATAGAACTACTGGGTTATAAACTCTATTAAAGGTTCTTGCTGAATTGCTTTCAAAGGAGTATATCAGTTTGCATTCCTACCATCAATACTAAATCTTATTACTTAAAAAACACTTTGATAAAATATTAGCAAAACCATTTCATTATTCCAACTTAAATTTCTTTAAGTATCCATACAGTTGAAATAGCCCAATTTAGGAAATTTAAATTATAAAAGCAGTCTTTGTATATTTACATACATACATGCGTATTTTTATACACACAGAAAACATGTGTGAATATGTATATTCATATATACATATATTTAAATATGTGTATTATATATCTCCACATGCCTATTATGAGAAAACTGGAAATGTAGAAACCTAGGAAGAAAAAATTGAGCTAGATTATCTTTAAGCTTTAAATGTTATAACCATAATATAAAAAATTTCATGTCTAGGATCATATGGCCAAAGTCATGATAAAGGAGGCTGGTTTTGATATATTCTCTAAAGAAAACTAAAATTATCCTTAGATAAAAACATAGGTAGATTTTCATCTAATCAAAAGCCTCTATTGCCATGTGTCTACAAGTTCTATCTACAATTATAGCTCTGAGGATAGATTATCTTAGGTAGAATTCCATTAAACATTCAAGTGATGAATATTTCACTCACACTTTTAGTTGTATTTCACTTCATTTGGGAACAAGCAACAATGGAAAGTCTGATGACTAATTCAGGAGCGATGGTTGCCCAGAAGGTGCATCTTGTCCCCAAATGTATCACCGTGTTTACACTTCTCAGCTCTAATAGTCCTCCATCTCTCATGCAGAAGGACAAAGTGCCTATAGCTACTCTTTCAAATTCTCAGAGAATGCTAAAGCTGTGTGTCAAGCCTTGCTCAATCTGGACTATTTCTCACCCAAACGTTTCTAACTATGGTTTTTAAAGCAAGTACTAGGCCTAGTCAACACCAGTCTGTCTTCAGTTAGTTTCTCAGAAGCAGATCTTGTGAAGATTCATGTGAAAGCAATTTAATTCAAAAGTGGCTCCTTGTAGGGTATTGGGAAGTTTGACTGGGAAAAGGAAGAGACTGAACAAGGGTGTAGTGAGAAGCAAAGTCCTACAAAGGGGACACCTGCAGTTGTCTCCATCACGTTGCAAAGAGGCCGCACCTGTCTGTCATGGATTCAGACTGCTCCCTTCCTCCCAGGTAATTGTGACAATCCATGCAGGCAGCAAAGTGGGTTCAGAATGCAGGAGGGTGGGCTACCAAAACCTAGACACAAGTACTCACAATGAGGAATGAAAGGACACTGGGAGCCAGTGAGAATGCAAATGGTAGAGGGACCAGAGGACAGGTGAGCAGGTCATTGTTAGTGTTTGCTGCATCCACCCACATAACACGTGAGGGAAGGAGCAGGGACATTGATGTTTTCATTCAGTTGAGCTGACTGTCTGTGACTTCAGTTTCACAATCTCTGGAGCCTTCCTTTTCCATTACCATCACAGGTGTGGGAGGGAAGTAATGATAATGATAACTGAAACTCATATTTATATTATGTGCCAGGTTTGGTTAAGTGCTCTGCACGTATTTCTTCATTTGCTGAAGCCCATTGAGTTTTAAGTAGCTTGTTTCAGGTCACTCAATGAGGTCATAGCAGAGCTGGGTCTTCTGTGGTGGACTGAGAGCAAGTTCCTGTTCTTAGTCACTGTGCAAAGCTGTTCCCAAGTGCACCCTCTCAGGCCTGTCTTGCAAGGGAGAGGACTCCAGAGGACAAATTTTTTAATAAGGATGAGGACATGATTCTTTTCTAGGGCACTGTTTCCTTAACAACACTGACCATGACTTGTAATTACATGTACTTTTGTTTGCTTGCCTGGTCCGAATTACATCAGTGTGTCAGCCACATGAGAACCAAGACTGAACGGTTAGTTCACTGATGACAGTATGTTGAGTCAATGAGTAGGCTGCTCAGCATCTCCCGGCCTTCCAGTCTGGTAGATCATAGGAATGGGCTTCTCTTTTTACCTGTGTGAATTTAAAGATGGGTTTTCCATATGATGGCTGTGTAGACCTGCACACATTTAGCCTCTGTGGGCATCAGTGTTCCTGGTCAAAAGTGGGGATAATGGCATGTACTTCAAAAAGGATGTTGGAATGAATCAAAACAATAATCGTGTAGAAAGCCTGGTATATAACAGGGCTCAAAAAATGTTTGAATGGGATCAGGTGCAAAAATATATCTGCTCAAGGGGAGCTGAGCGAGGGGCTTTGTTATTTTCTCTTTGAGTTATATTCAGACACTCAGACTTTAAAAGGGTTTGCTATGGTTTGGATATGGTTTGAATGTGTCCCCCTGTTGCGGTTTAGATGTGGTGTTCCCTGAAAGCTCACATATGAGACAATGCAAGAAGGTTCAGAGCAGAAATGATTGGGGGTGAAAGTCTTAACCCAATTAGTGAATTAATCCCCCTATAGGGATTAACTGAGTAGTAACTGAAGCAGTAGGGTGTGGCTGGAGGAGGTGGGAACTAGGGCGTGGCTTGGGGGTATATATTTGTATCAGGCCAGTGGAGACCTCTCTCTCTGCTTCCTGATACCCATGTGAGTTGCTTCCCTCTGTCACTCTCTTCTGCCATGATGTTCTGCTTCACCTCAAGCCCTGAGATATGGAGCTGGGCTTCTGTGGACTGTGACCTCTGAAACCATGAGCCCTTAAATAAACCTTTCCACTTCTATAGTTGTTCTGGTGGGTCTTTTAGTCACAGGAGTGAAAAGGCTGACTAAAACACCCCCAAAGGCTCATGGTGCTGGAAGCTTAGTTTCCAGTGTGGCAATGTTAGGAGGTGGTGGAACCTTTGGGAGATAGGGTCTAGTACATAGTAATTAGGTCCAGGGGCATTGAGCTTGGAAGAGATTAGTGTAGTTCCAGTGAGACGCTCGTTAATTTCCCTGAAAGTGGATTTTTATCAAGTGAGGGCACCCGTGCACTTGGTTCCTTATATACATGTTTGTTTTCCTTCCTAACTTTGTGCCATATTATAATGCAGACAAGGGTACCTTTCCTAGAGATGGAGCAGATACGGTTACCTGGTCTTAGACATTCAGCCTCCAAAACTGTGAATGAAATAGACCTGTTTTCTTTATAAAATACCCAGCCTCAGTTATTTTATTATAGGAACAGATTAATACAGGGTTTTGGATTTTGTCTCCAGCAGGCCCTGCCTAGGTACACCATGCATGTGTCTGAGCTCCACACAAAGCCTCAAGACTCAGATATTCTAGCTGCCACTAAGATTTGACAGAGGGCTCCCTTGAGCCTGATCTGTACCTACTCATCAGAGAGAAGAGCTGCATTGAATGTGCTGTCCCTTAGCCATATAGTTTAGATCCTGGAGAGAATCAGGTTCCTGAAGGCACTTCCATTAACCACTTAATACACTTAGGAGCTGGTAACACTGGAAGTGTGGTGTTATCAGCGAGAAAGTATGTCTCAAGTAGGTTGAAACATATTTGTTTCCCTACTCTTCCTGTCCATTCAGAGCAGATGCTTGTTGTCATGGTAACAGAAACAAGAGCAAGTAAGAGTTTTTGAGTGCCCTAGATGCTTTTGTACAAGGAGAAGGGTGAGGTTTAGTTGAAATGTGGACTTAAAATGAAATATCATTTTCATCTCTCTTTCTCTACAGAGGGCAGATGTCATGATTGTGCCTGAATCCGTTTTCTGAAAGTAAGCATGTCGAGTCACTGCATTTGAAGATTAAAGGAAAGGGAAGGGGAGATGGAGAGAAAAGGGGCTCTCGTCTTTCCACCTTGCTCTTTCCCAAAGCATTTCATTTGGTGATTTGCCTCTGGGAACATTTCCCCGTCTCTCTTGGATCAGGGACTCTAACCAACACACATACAAGTTTTGAAAAAATTTTTAACTTTTACTCCCCCTGGTCTCTGTATTTTAAAAATACGTAGGTTAGGCTCCACTTTTCTGAAACATAGATCTGATTTAACCAAAGAGACAAGCAAACAAAAAGAGTTGGATCTGATTTTGAGTTTAATGAAGAGTGAACTTGACTGATTCATTCTGTCTGACCCCAACTGAGCTGTCCATCTTGGGAGGCCCTCTCTCCTTCAAGGTGGGCCTCCTTTGCCCCAGCCTCAGTGCCGAGGCTGACATCTGTACGTCCTCTCAGTTCTTCTTTTTCTGTCCCTTCCTTTTCAAGGTGTGCTTGACATGCCACATGGTCACTCACAAAGCGCACTAGTGGCCATGTCACCAACCTCACAGCTGGGCTTAGCAACTCTTCCTTTACAACCTGCATGACTCAGTCCTTGTCCTTCAGCCCCGTCAGAGGTATTGACGCCCTAATTTCAAGTTACTTCCTCATTCCGTAGCACCTTCCTTGTCCTCTCTGTGTTGGAATGTATCCATCCCCCGAAGTCGTGTCTCTGGCCAGTAGAATAAGTGCTTGCCTTTAGAAACCTGGGGCTGGACAAAGGTAAGGATGGTGGGTCTAAGGAGGAGAGGAGACGGAGACTGGGAGAGGACGCTGATGCTAAGAAGAGAGGGACAGACAGCAAGTGTGTCTGCTGAGCCCAGCTGGCACCATGTGCTGCCCCTTCTTTCCTCCTCCTTGTCCTCCTCCTCCTCCCTGTCCTCTTCCTTCTCCTCCTCCTCCTCCTTCTTTTTTTTAGAGGAGGAAAAGTTTATTTTCCTCAGTCCACAGACTCCATTCTATGGGGCTTTAGGTGAGGTAGAACATTGTGGTGGAAGCATGTGGCAGAGGCAAGCAGCTGGGAACATGGCAGTCAGGAATAAGGAGAGAGGGAGATAGGGAGAGAGGGAGAGAGGGAGAGAGAGGGAGAGGGAGAGGGAGAGGGAGAGAGAGAGAGAGAGAGGGAGAGAGAGAGAGAGAGAGAGAGAGAGAGAAAGATTCTTTTTTTCTTTTCTTCTTCCTCCTCATCATCCTCCTTCTTCTTCCTCCTCCTCCTCCTCTTCTTCTTCTTCATTTTCTTTTTTCTACCAGGGATTGAATCCAGGGGTGCTTTACCACAGAGACAAATCCCCAGTCCCTTTTATTTTGAGACAGGGTCTCATTAAGTTGCTTAGGGACTCGCAAAGTTGCTGAGGCTGGCTTTGAACTTGTGATCCTCCTGCCTCAGCCTCCCAAGCAGCTGGGATTATAGGTGTGTACCACTATGCTTGGCTAGATGCTGCATATTCCAGCTGTGGACCCTTGGACAATTTATTGGACCTCTCTAAGTCTCAGTTTCCACATCTGTAAAATGAAATAACAGAACATTCTCTAGAGTTGTTTTGAGTATTGTATGAAATAATGCATGCAAATTACTTGGTACTATACCTAACCCATGTTGAATGCTCAGTAAACTTTATTATTACTTGTTCATATTATTATTACCAAAGGTTTAACTTTGTTGATGTGTGTAGGCTGAAAAACCTGTTCATCTGTACCAAGCTCACACTCTGTTGGTAAGAGTCTGAGAACATAAAGAAATTTCAAAGGCATAAATGGGCAGATTCTCACTTGTGGTACTTACTAAATATATTCAGTATATTTGGATATTCGAAATGCAAGAAAAGAATTCGAGAAAGCACACTTTATATAAAAAAAGCCAGGGGCAAAAGTATAAATAGAAGTCCACAAACCAAGGGTCTAAATCAAGCTGTCGGACTGTAACTTTGTTAGAACTACCCATCTTGACCATACATCTTCAAGGCAACTTGAAGGCAGCTTTGAAATGTAGAATCTTTGGACTGCTTAGTGGTTTGTGCTGCTGTGTGGTGGCCTGGGGAGAGCAAGCTTCTATCCTTGGCCTGAGGCCAGCCCCACCTCTTCCCAGTCCTGGTGCTGTCCTGCATGTACTTGTGCATGCTGTCCTGGGTCCAGAAGGAGAGCCATCCAACTCTGTGCTCTGGAGGAGGCCCCTGGGTAGCAGTGTTGCACGATTCCAGGAGCAGGCTTGGGGTTGTTTGCCCTGTGGTCTTTGAGGTCCCAGATACTAGCAACATGGCTGGGAGAGGGGCTGGGGTTTAGATTTACACAGCCTGTTGTCCTTTTGTTCTTCCTATGGGAAGCGTTGCAAATGGACGGGCACCAGAGGGGGAAGCCAAAGACAAGGTCATTCTTGCTTGGGTCTAAAGGAGGTTTCTTCTGTGGAAAGAGAAATTTGGTAACTTAAACATTTAAAAACCCCTGCCCAAACTTAATGAAGAGCTGATTAAAACATATTAATAGTCTGTATTTAACAAATAAGTCTAGCAATGCATTACTATAATTAAATTCTGGTAGCAGAATCTCTTTGGTAGTATCAGTATCTCAGTGCTTGCTTATAGTTTAATAAGACACATTTAGAATCAATACCATATGTTGCTGAATTAATTAAATACACCATTTGTATTTTTGCAGTCTAAAACATGAATCACAGATTTCAACAGTTTTTTCATTCATGGGGCAAGTGTTTATTAAGTGCCTACTCAAAAGGGATCTGCCAGGCACTGAGGTTGGCATTCTAGATACTACTACTAATAAAGGGAGAATGACTGGTCTGCATTTTATAAACAATTGACACAAAAGGCATTAAATTGGAGATTCGGGCTCAGAGTGGGAAAAGACTAGAAGTTTTCTAGAGGCAATGAATCTGGTGTGAAATATTTCTTTATTCTTAAAAATGCTTTTTTCCCCCAACACATCATTTGATTTTCACTTGCTTAAAAAGTTATAGAATTTAGAAACTTCTCACAAATGGCTCTTCTTTGTAAATCCCAAATTCTTCTATGAGGTAATATTCTAAGCATGCACAGCTGGGATGACTCAACTATTTGTTATATGACCATGCTGTGGGATGCTGAGGTACAATGGGGGAATGTAATCACAGCCTTTTATTAGTCAGTTTTCCATTGCTGGAACAAAATACCTGAGGCCAGGTAATTTATAAAGAAAAGAGACTGATTTAACTCTTAGTTTCAGAGACTCAAAGCCCATGATCCAGCAGCCCCATTTGTTTGGCCTCTGGTGAGAGCCTCATGGTGGATGGCATTACAATGGCAGGAACATGCAGAAGAGATCATGTGATGAGACAGAAAGACAGAGAGTGGAAAGGGGATAGTCTTGTTTTTTATAACAACCCACTTTCCTGGGAACCAACTCACTCTTGGAGATCTAATCCTTCCTGAGGGTAGCATCCCCAATGGCCCAATTATCTTGAAGTGAGCTCCACCTCTTAAGAATTCTACAACCTTGCAGCATTGCCACCCTGGGGCTGTGCTTCCAACACATGAACCACCAGGGACACACTTAGACCATATCCAAACCATAGCAGGCCTTATCAAAGGTGCTTAGGTGAATTCCAGCATCTCTCTCCAGGGGTGAAGAAACTGGGGTAGCCATTGTCTTTAGGAAGAGATAATAATGTCCGTCTTTTCCCCATAGTACTGGTATTTTAAAATTTCCTTGGGCACAGAGGCTGAACTCCATATTTCGTCTATTAGAAATGTATGTGGATAACTAAGTTCTACATTAAGAATATGACTACCCTGGAAAATGGATCTTAGAAAGAATGCTTTCCATCCTCTCACTTTCTAATGTCTTGCTGAAGTCAGTCACACTGAAAGATGGAAGTTTGGTTGTACGAGGAAGAATTTGGTGAGAGGAGAGTAGGCCTGGTAAGGTCCTGGGTGCAGCTGCTAGGATGGGCCAGGACAACCAAAGAGGGAGAGGGGGAGGAATATTTTAGGGAGGAGTTCCATAAATTTTTTCAATTTTGCCATTTTGCTCAAACCAAACTATCTAAAGGGGTGAAAGGTCATTCAATACCTTTATTTTCCCCCCGAATAGATGAAAATATGTGAATAAAATAGAAGAATGTTTTACATTGTCAGAAAGCAACTGGATAACTCTCTGTGTGCATACATTAAAAAAAGCACAACTTTTTTTTTTTTTTTCCCCTGAGTGTAGGTTACAGCGGTCTGTAGACAAGGTACAAAGTAAGCAGGAAAAATAAAGTGCTGCTTTGCTGTACCCAAGGCCACTCAACTGACTGGGCGAGACAGGGTCTGAGATCTTGTTCTTGGGCTTGGCAGGTTTTTTCTCCATCATCCTGAGTCAGAGAAAACAGATGGGCACTGGATCCACGTGGGATCATTGTAATTAATGTAAAGAACTAAGGACACTTAGGCTAGTCACAGTTTGTTTATTTAAGGTTTGTGCAGGGTGGAAATATCTGGGTGGTTGCTGTAACTTTATTTGGAGTCACAATTATCCTATGCCAGATTGTTATATTAATTTATAATTTTCATTAGAATAGAAAGACATTTGCATGTCCACGAAGCCTGATCACTTCTTACATTTTCTAGAATGAGTAAATTGATGCCTAGCTTAAGAATTAAGTCTTTGCCATTTAAATGGGATTTCTTGAGGGCGCAGGCTGAGAGTCTGGGTCCTGCCTTTGCGTTTAAGTTATAGTGACTAAGGTTCTCAATTATGGTGGAAGAAGATATTTCAGATTAATTAGAGTTATTTTAACCCTTTGGAGGGAATGATTCATAAGAGATTTTATTTTCAAGTGCACATCTTCTGATGTTCCAAGATGGATCAAGAGCCTCCTTCTAACTTCCTGCTCAAGGTGAACTTCCAGGAATGGCTGCAAATGTTGGGACTTGCAGAGGACTTCAAACTCTCCGAAAGTAGTTTTCCAGCTTTCCCAAACTACTTTTGTGTGTAAGAACTCAGGACTGAAGGTTATTATTGACCCTAAACTGTGATGATTAGCAGAAAGGCCTAATGGAAGGAATGTTACAGATCTTATCAGGAAGACCCAGCGTCAAGGCATGGCTCTATTCTCACTTGCTTTGTGAGCATGGACAAGTCTCTTGTGCTCTCTGAGTTTCAACTCTCTCATCTGTACGTGTGCACAGTGATTGCTACATTGCAGCCTTACTATAAGAATAGTGATGAGGTATGGAATATGCATTGCACAGTGCCTGGCACGCAGCATTCAACAAGTGTGCGCACACTCACTACCCTTCCCTCTCTGTTCCCAGAGAGGCAGCGCAGAGTGAAAGGGAGAGTTTGCAGTTACTTCATGAATGTGAGAATGCATCATGGATTTGAACCACTGTGCATTTAAAAAATAAAACAAGTTTTTTAATGAAGCAGTTAAGCAAATCACACATACAATTCAATGAATTGTCATCGAGTATTCAGATCCATTCAGCCAGCACCATGGTGACGAAATGACCAACATCCCAAAGGGCCTTCCCCACACCTTGCAAATGTGGCACTAACTTCTAACAAGATAATTTTGTCTGGTTTTGAAATTAAGTAGGATCAATCCCCTTGGTTCAAAGTTATACTTGTGACTTTCACCTTTATGGTTGTGGATAGTGATAATTTGTTTTGAATCATTGGGTTTTTAAGCTGGTAGAAATCATAGTTTCTCTGATCTACACCCATTTTTTCAGAACGGAGAAGCAAATGACCCAAATTTACAAAGTTAATAGCAAAGATGTGATTAGATTCCAAGTATCCCAGTGTCTAGCCCTGGGCTCCTTCTTGAACTATCTATAACAATGGCCTACAAGGTTCAAGTGCACAGCTATTATTTACATTTCCATTCTCCATCAGGATAAAAGAAAAAGAAAGCATGCAACATGAGCTTGTGTGTATATGTACAGATCCTAGACTTGGTGATCCTGTAGTCGTCTTTGGATTAGCTCCTCCCTTTACATGAGAATGTCAAGACTGATCTCTATTCTCAAGCCAGAAACCAACTGTATACCTTAGAATGGCAGTAGCAGGAATTATCTCCACCCAAACCTTCCCATATCAATAAGATATTAGCCTTATTTTTAAAACTTGCAGTAGAGAGTCTATAATTTCTACTACTTTTTTATTCATGAATTGAATCAGCCACTTAATTCTGAACTGTATACAGCTTAAGATTAATTTACTTTTATTTAAGCCTAAATGTTCATTGGTATTTCTTTATCAGGCTACATATCTGTGTATTTATAATACCATGTCTTTTGTAGTGCATACAGCTTAGTATCATTCAGATGCCCTTAATTTGATGAATACTCTGGAGATATCCTCTTCTTAATGCAGACCCCCAAATATGCCATGGTGCCCACAATCCTACAATTATAGTTGTCCTGTTAGGTCTGAGCAGAACTTAAAGGACTCTGTTAAAATGCATATGTATTGCCTTGATGTGTGTGTGTGTGTGTGTGTGTGTGTGTGTGTGTGTGTGTGAGTGACGAGTACACTTTGCTGCTGTAACCCAGAGAGGATGGATCCATTTGGTTGGGATGGAAATGGAAGGGAGTATCTGGTTGGAAGCTACCATGCGATGGAGGACAGCTTTTCCTCAGTAACAAAACAGACTAGACAGTATCTCATGTAACACAAAATTCTATTAAAAATCAGTTTCCTGGGCTGGGGCTGCAGTTCAGTAGTAGAGTACTTGCCTAGCATGTGTGAGGCACTGGGTTCGATCCTCAGCAGTGCAACAAAATAAATAAATAAAATAAAATAAAATAAAATAAAATAAAATAAAATAAAATAAAGGCAATTGTGTCCATCAACAGCGTATTCAATCATTCA
This sequence comes from Glaucomys volans, assembly GCA_020662805.1. Taxonomy (NCBI): domain Eukaryota; kingdom Metazoa; phylum Chordata; class Mammalia; order Rodentia; family Sciuridae; genus Glaucomys; species Glaucomys volans. Next base: position 897,699 of record JAJEJO010050575.1, read on the forward strand.
TTCCTTAACAGAGGAAAGAGATAGAAACCCTTGTGTTTGTGGAAGGGGTGAAGGTGGAAAGAAAATACAAGTGAACCTTAACTCCTCCTCATTATTAGTGGTTTGAAATCCAGGTTCTGGGTTTGAATTTTGGTTCTTCCATTTAATCAGTGTGACCTTGGGCAAGTTATTTAATTCTGGGTGCCTCAGTTTCCTCACCTATTAAATCCTCATAGGATTATTATCAGGATTGAATAAGTTTCTTTATGTGAAGTGCTTCTGGTAGTGTACCATCATTATCATGACAATTATTCCGTCCAAATAAAACTATGACAAAAGGGGCAGAGAAAAGAAGTAATCCCTATTGGGCTCTAGATATATAATTTGATTTATTAGACTACATGCTAATGTGAAATTAGGTGTCACTTGTGTTTTTCTTTAGATTTAGTAGGTTAGAAGTAGGTCTTCTACCAGAATAATAATTTTACTAAATCAAAGTATTAGGGAAACCCTTGGAGTTCCTTACCATGGAATTTTTGTTAGTTGTGACCTTTCTTTGTTTATATGTTTTCTTCAAGAGCCACTTAGTAAGTGTGTGCCCTTGGGCAAGTTATTTTACCCTTCTGGATCTCAGTTCCTCATTTGCAAAATGAGGGACTTATCCAAATAGCATCATGTAGATTACAAGTGGGATGGAGTACCCACCTGAAGCAATATTTACCTTAAAGTGTTACTGGGAATAAGCAAAATGATACATTCAAAGCACTTAATTTAATTCCAGGCAAGTAGAAGTTGCCTTCTAGGTTTTAGTTCCTCTAGTAAATTCTGAATAAATGTATGAAATTTTCCTTTTATGCATAGGTGATGGTGTTACTTGGATATGTGCTAATTGGTCTTAACTCCTGGGATTTAGTTTGTTTGATATCTTTGGGTTACTTTCAAGTATATAACTGCACACAACACTTAGTTATTAAGTATTTATTGAGCTTATCCTAATAACAGGCTTGTTTCAGCACATATTTTACTGATAATGTTGAATATATAAATGTGTGGATGCATTTAAATGCAAGTGTGAAGGTATGCAAACATATGGTTTGGAGGACAGCCCCAGTATTTGCATTACTGTACCCTATTGTTTAATCCTGAGGGTAAAACGTGTTTTACAACATGTGCATTACTGCTTCATCGAGTGATGCCTTAATGCACCAATCTAGTAATTAGCTCAAATCGTGCTGGGTTTCTCAGATTGGGCTGGGAAATAAGAGGTTATTGAGATAGCAACCAAGACTGTGGAAATAACCCCTGAAGAAATAGCAAGTAAAACACATATTCTTGTCCTTCAACATCTTTGGGGGATTGGTTCCAGAATCCCCATGCATACCAAAAATCTGTGGATTCTCAAGTCCCTTATATAAAATGAAACAGTATTTCATATAACCTATGAACATCCTCCTGTGTACTTTAAATCATCTCCAGATTACTCATAATACCAAACACAATGTAAATGCGATGTGAATAGTCACTATATGTATTGTTCAGGGAATAATGATGAGGAAAAAAGTTTGCATATGTCCAATACAGATGCAACTTTTCCCCCAAATATTTTCTATCTGCAGGTTGTTAAATCCCTGTATCTGGAACCTACAGCCATAAAGGGCTGACTATGTACACCTACATGCACACCCACCCACAATAGTTATATAACAGCTTAGAGGAAAGAACTTGCAGAATATTCCATTCCAACTGGAATCTCTGTATGGCATTTGGACAAGTCTAACTATCATCCTAGGTTTTACGTCCCCACCTAAAATTCAGGGATAAAGATAGAGTTGTGAGGATGAATTGGTAAAATACGTGGAGTACTTAATGAAATCAGAGAGGGAGAAGTTTGTAAAGCTCAGAGCCAGTTTAAAAAAGTTCTGTAAGAATGCACCAGAGACCAGAAATGCCAAATTTGGACTTTCAGTTTTATCCTAAGAATGATCAAACCAACAGTAGACTTACCTGATAAAACTAGAAAAAATTATTACCTTAGGCGGGGAATAGCAAATCACATGCTGCTTACCTTTTTTTCCCAAGTGCTGATGGTTTAAGCAAAATCGATAACACTTGGTTTAGTTCATGGGCTTCGGCCAATGCCATTGTGCAGTCCTGGATGGGAAATGGACAGGACCGAATAAGGGTTAATGAGATTAATGAAATGGGTTCATCACCAAGGCCAGTTTAACAGTTTAGTTTGCTCCTTTAGTGAACCCTCAGGTTCCATGTTCCCAGTGAGGTCTTCTGCCAGGCTCCTCCATCTAGGGAGTGTGACAAAGGCTATTTTCAGGATTGGGGAACTCAGAGGCTGTTTCCTGCATCTATACCCCTGGATGCTTGTTAACCTGAGCACACTGCATCCAGTTTTGTGTGCTTCTGAGCTGGATTTGGTTCTAGTTTACTACTGCTGCTTAACAAGTTACCCCAGATTTAGTGGCTTCGAACATGGAACCCATGTTCATAATCTCACAGTTTTTGTGGGTTAGGAGTCTACATACAGCTTAATTGGTCTTCTACTCCTTTAACCAAGGTGTGATCTGGGCTGTGTTTTCATTTAGAGGCTTTGAGTCCTCCTCTGAATTCCCTGGCTGTTGGCAGAATTCAGTTTCTGTGGCTGTGGAGCCGAGGCCTGTGCAGGCTGCCTGCTGCTCCCCCAACACGGCCCTCTCCACAGCAAGGCAGTTTATTTCTTCACAGCCAGTATGAGGTATTTGCTGCTGCTTTCTCTTTGACTTTTTAAAGGCTACTGATTAGTTTAGAGACACCCAGTATAATTTATCTAATTCAAAACCATCTGATTAGGGAATTTAATTACATCTGCAAAATCCCATCACAGTAACACCAAGAAGCTGTGTATTCCAGGCACCATCTTAGAATTTTGCATGTCACGGAAGTCTTCCCACAATAACTATTTTTTTCTAAGAACTACTCTGTCATCAGCAGCCATGCGAGTGACGTCCTTAGCCCTAGATGAATGGATCCCAGATGGCTCGTAGTGAGACCTGTCTCTGGAGGTGGTAGGGCACTATTACAGGTCTTCATTTTCTAGGTTTACCCCTATTTCTTTGAACATCTCTACAAATTTTCATTCAAAACTCTTTGGTTCTCTTTGCATATGAGCACTTAACTTTTAAATTTTATAGTTTGAACAACTGAAGGAATCCTTTCAGGGTTATTTTGTGTTCAAGAGTATATATTTTGTCTTCATTGTCTGAGGTCCTGTCTTCTAAGTGATCTAGTCTGTTGGTGATACTTTCCATTGAATTTTTAATTTGGTTTATTGTTTCCTTTATTTTGAGGATTTCTGCTTGATTTCTTTTTTATAATCTCTGCCTCTTTATTGAAGTGATTTTCACTTCCTATATTTTCTCTCTGATACCATCCTTTATTTTGAAGATCAATCTAACTATGTATTTTCTAAACTTCTCTGACATTTCTTCTGCTGTGTTGTCTATGGATTCTATTGTTGGAACATCTTGGTTTGTTTGAGGTACTTGTTTTTTTCATGTTGTTTGTGTGTCTTCTCATCTAGTGGTGTGGAGCTGAGGCAGTACAGTTTCTACCTTGTAGTCTTATAGTGTTCCTGAAGACTTCCAGTACCTCACCTTTAAGGGGGAGACTCAATGCAAATAATATACAACCTTAAACCAAATGACTCCTCTTAAGGCACCTACAGTTTTGTTGCAATAAACAGAAATGATGTGTTCAATTATTGTCTACTATATAAACAGTAAGCTTGCTAAAAGGGTTTACCATTTCAAATGATGGACAATGAGGGAATAGAAGAAATATAAGGCATATATTTATAAGGGAGGAGAGAAGATAGAGTAAAAATTTATAGCAAGAGTGAGGGAAGAATTAATAGAGGTTGTCTGTTAGTATGAGAGAAGTGAGAAAGAAAATCCAGGGAGTCTGATAGGTGAGCAAAAAATACATACGGTTTTTAAAAAAGTAAAAATATAAGAATATACAACAAAACTGTAATATACTATTCAGACATCCCATTCCTCAATAAATTGATGCATGAAAATATCTGGATTCAAAGATGGTAGAGGTGTGAGAGAGAGGGGGAAAAAAAAAGAAGGAAAGTCTCAATGGAAAATTGAATGATTTCTTCTGTTGACTTTCAAAAATTTTCTCAGCTTCTCTTTTCCACCGATAAGTGGTGTTTACTGAAGTTTGATGATGTTGGACCTCTTGAGTGGGCAAGCCAATAACAAGATGCCCTCACATCCTCTTCCAGTCTTCCCACCTGTGGTAGCTGGCCCCTTCCATCCCTGTGCACTTCAGGACTCACTGAGCTGGAGAGAGCCCTGTTTTCTCCAGTTTCTCCAACCTGTGCGCCCCCAGGGAACTGCCCCTAGTCTCTGGCTTTCCACACGCTTGCCAGACCCAGACTGGCCCACGAAAACCCAGCTGCAATCTGATGGACCTGGACTTCAACTTCCCCAGGCCCTGCCTTGCTGCAGTCCCAATATCTCAATGCTCTTTCAACTTGCAGAGAGACCACCAGGGATGCGCTCACACAAAGGAGCAACTCTGCAAAGAGGCAGCCAGATGGTGGCCACTAGCATACCCAGCAGAAAGACCTCAGGTCAACCAGACCTGCAGGTACCCCCAATATATCTCCAGATCCTGGTCTGTGTCCCTAGATCATGGTGGTCATGCCCCAAAATGGTGGTGGTGGCAGCGGCAAACCTGCAGGCCCTGGTCAGTGTCCCAAGATGGCAGCAGCTGTGTGTAACCAAACCTGCTGGTACTGTGACAATGGATTCCAGGCAACAGTGGGCAGCAGGTGATCCACTCGTGGTCTGCAGGCAGTCTGCAGCTAATAGTGGATGATCAGCAGGTGGACGTCAGGTGGTGGGTGATGAGTAGACAAAAGGTGGGCGAATGGCAGGCAAGAGGTGGGCAAACAGGCAAATGGTGGAGAAAAGCGGCACTCAGAGTGATCTGCATTCAAACAGCAGGGGATTGGTGGGCAGCAACAGCTGCCTGGCAGACAGACAGTATTTCCTGTGCTTGAATCCTACGTCACAGAGTGACAAGGAATGCAACCTTCCTCTAATCCACCATCTTGGATCTTCCCCTGCTATTTCTCAAGGCTCCTGTAGTCATAAGATAGAGAGTAAATCTTTTCAATTAATTAGTTTTCCTACATCTTGGACATCAAGGCAGAGTGAAGTCATGTCTCATTTTGTATTCAAAAGCAACAATTTACTAACAAATGGTGGCCCAGAGAACACTGACATCCTCTGTCAAATGGGCCTCTTCATTCCCAGAAGTACGTTATTCACCAGGAAAACCTAATGTATCTTCAGAAGCTGCTTTGAACTCTTTAAATAAATAGCTAAAGTTCAGTTTGTAGTTCCTTTCAATTTCCCTCCAAAAGTCCAGTTGATAGAGCAATTTCTAATCTAGGACTATTAGTGTTTGAACCTGCCTACTTGATTTTTATTCTTGGGCAAGTTTCTTTATTTCTGTGGCTATTGCATGTCTCTAAAATGAGAGTAATAATGACAATCTCACTGGATTATTATAAGAATTAAATGCGATAATATGCATAAATGATTTAATGGACATCCAATAATTGATAACCATTATTACTGATTCTATTGTATGATGGGCTGTCAGAGTTGGAAGTTTGATAATGTGTTCTTTTATTGACAGTATCACTTCAGAGGTAATTGTGTTGAAGTTAGATTTTTTTTTGAGGCAGTTCCAAAAGATTTTACGCATTCTCCATTTCCTATCACAGGCAGATATGTCCACTCTGTTCCTGCCCCTATTACAAAGGAGAAAATCTTTAATTGTCTGGCTTGTTCAGGGTCACAGGGGTGAGCTTGGCTTTCCTGATCTCTGGGGGATGAGAACAGAGGGTGCCTACTTACCTAGTCAAGTGTGGTGGGCAGAAAAATTGCCCCAGCAAAGATATATTCAAGAAATTAGATCTTGACAGGAGTTTTCCTCTGAAGGATAATAGACATGTGGTTAAATCAATAACATTTTTCTGATAACAAAGTCATCTTTTTCTAGAGGAACAGACATTATTGGTTCATAAAATTAATCCTGGGTTCCTTTTGTTCTTATATCAAGCTTTGAGGCTCCTTTCTAAAGAATACTGAGTTCATGTTCCAGATTTCCAGTTACAGGAGAGGATTGCTTCTCGTTCCTCCAGTAGGAAAAGGACTGATTTCCCTAAGATTCCTGGATAAGCACAGTTGCCCTGGTGTTTGTCTGAATTTGCCTATTGTCTTCAACACAAGTAAGTGAATGCAAATAATTATTCATTCTCCAGTAATCAAACTGATGGTTTTTCTTTGACTTTTGTGTGTGAAAAACTTCAGATGATTACTGTGTCTTAGTTCTTTCTTATGATGTGTTTTAAAAAAGGAAAGAAAGTAGCAACAAACAGTTTGTTGGACACAGACTAAAGAACCTCAGGGAACTGATATAATGCCTGCTCATAAGCATGTTAGTGGTAGGGGTCACCATGATAGCACTGGCCCTACTAATTTGCAGAAGGACTGTTATGGCTTGGATCTGGAATGTCCCCCAAAGTCTCATATGTTCAGAGGTGGGATTTTTGGGAAGTGATTGAGTCATGAGGGCTCTGACCTCATTAGTGGATTAATCCACTGGCAGGTAGGACCTAGTTGGGAGAAGTAGGTCACTGGGGTGTTCCCTGGAAGGGTTTACCTTCTCCTCAGCCCCTTGTTCTCTCTCTCTGCTTCCCAGATGCCATGAGCTGATCCACTTTCCTCCATCACACCCTTCCATGATGATGTTCTGCCTCTCCTCAGAACAAGGAAATGGAGTCTGCCCATCATGGACTGAATTCTCTGAAACCGTAGGCCAAAATAAATCTTTCCTCCTTTAAATTGTTCTTTTCAGGTGTTGTGGTCACAGTGACACAAAGCTGAGTAACACAAGCACAAAGTCTTCCAAACTATGCATAGGCTGCAGGGCACACCTGGGCCTTTACCCAAGGGTTTTGGGGAGGAATCAATAGTTCCCCCTTCACCATCCCTCAGGTGGAGTTGATTAGTGGACTTGTCTGTAAGACATAGTTTCTATTTTGGGGGTCCCCAAAACCCCCAGGTTTGAGGATTCACTAGAGGGATGTCTAGGACTCCCTAGACACTGTTGTACTTACAGTGATCATTTATTACAGTGAAAGAATACAACTCAGAGTCAGCAAAGGGAAAATACGCAGGGGTGAAGTCCTGGGTTACCAGGCATAAGCTTCCAATAGCCATCTCCTAGTGGAATCCCAGAGGACACACCTTAATATCTCTAACACATTGTGTCAACACGTGTGAGAGTCTCCACATCCAGGGATTTAACTGGGGGTTGGTCACACAGGTAGCCTCTGCTTGACACATACCAAAATTCCAGACTCCAGAAGGAGAGCATAAATCATGCTGTTTGTACAAACAATTCAGGAATAAGGATCCACTCTTATCAGTGCTGGGAAAGGCGGGAAACTTCTTGAAATCCAAGTTCCTAGACATCAGCCAAGGGCCAACTTTATAAGCAGGCCATCCAAAGGTTAGCAGTCAGGCCTGCAATGTTAACTCTTTGTGGTGCAGTATTCTATTGACTACCAATTCCAAACAACTATTTTCTATAGTGTAGTAGTAGTTCTATTGCTTTGTTCCCTGGACAGAATTCATGAATGCTGTCAGGACCAAGGGCTTCGGAAGACTGACTTCTTTCTTAACAATTTCTCCTACCAGCCTCCTACTTGGGGGCCTCTCAGTTCAGACAGGTGGGCTTTCCATTTGCATTGGTCTTGAGTGTTTCATAAATAGGCCCTTGGCTCTAGTCTCATTAACTCAGTGGTGAAGGTGAGTCTCCTGTGCTTTATCATCAGGATACTGTTCTTACTCCACAAGAGTATGAAGATCACTTGCTAGTGATCAGTTTAGAGGTAGTACTCTTTAGTGTTTATAAAGAGCCCAAAGTTCTTTATTTTAGACCAGTGATACCCAATAGAGCTCATAGGCAATGATGGAAATATTCATACTCTGTGTGTGGTCCAATATGGTAGCCTCTAGCCAATGTGGCTATTGACCATTTGACATTTGGCTAGTGCAACCAAGGAACTGAAATTTTAACTTTGTAAATTTAATTAATTTAAAATTAATTTAAAATAGCCACATATGGCTGGCTAGTGACTGCTCTATTGGACAATAAGTTCTAGATTGTCAATTTTGTGTTCTGGTTATGTTGATAAGAAGGATAACGTGATATGATGGTAACAACTGAGGTGTTTCTCCACAAAATTTCCTGTATTTCCTCAAGTCCTGCCTCAGTCCATTGGGCTCTGACTGCTTCTTTCCCTAGGTCCAGTCCTCCATTTTGCAGCCTCCACATTCAACATAAGGATTTGTCCTAAGTCTTTTCATGGCCTGATTAAGCATTGAGAGAGAGGAGGTTTTAAAATAATATATTATATCTCAATATTACAGACCAGATTGGGGCATTTGGAACTTTCGATTATAGACTATCTGGTAAAACAAATTTCTTGTTATAAAGAAATCTTCAGAATCACAATTTTTTTATATTTAAATTTTTGTATTTGTTCTAATATAGTAGTCACACTACATAAAAATATATGTTATTATAGATGTAGGTCAGCTTCCCTGGGAAGTGGACTCTGAGATGGATTTGTGTGCTAGTGGTTTATTGGGCAGTGCTCTTGGGAACTGCACCTGCAAGGAATTGAGCAAAACAGGAATGGGCCAAAGGACTGGGGAATGATGACCAAGTGGCTGTAGATCCATGTGTGTGCTGAGGCTGGGGGGCCTTGGCACAGCTGTCCTGCATTGAGACCAGAGGGCCCAACCTGTGCATTTTCACATCAACCAATCACTGTACCTTGGCTGCCCTGGGGAGACTGTGAATTTGGAATTTATTGTCACTAAGGGTGAGGGCAATTCCTGCAGAGGGACGAAGCTGTGAGCTCTCAGTAGACCATACTCCCAGCAGCTGGGGAAAGAGCATCTTGGCTATATCACAGTTTAGCTGCAAGAAGATAGAGTTTTCAAGTGGAAAGGAAACCTGCCTTCTTTCCTTACACTTTAGCACTTTTGTAGAAGGCACAGCAATGTAGTGGTGAGATACAGGGCTTTGGAGTTGGTTCAAGTCCCGTACTCTGTGGCCTTGGGCGGGTTACTTGTTTTCAATTTCATCAACGAGAAATTGAGGCTAATGCTGCCTATTTGTAAGGATTACTGTGGAAATGTAGTAGCAGGAAGTGTGGAGAGCACTTAGCACAAGGCCTGACGTTTGGGAAGCATTCAGTAAATAGTTGCTATTGTTATGGGTCTGGGAGTTTTAGCAGACAGAGTCCCTTTAGGTATGAGCATTTCTCACTTGGGGCACAGTGGAGTCTAGTTGGCTGCTCTTGGCAACAGAGGATGAAATGAACTGTGCTTCTGTACTCACTCTGGAGTCATTTATAAACCTGCCCCTTCTCTTCTCCTAGCCTTCCTATTTCCTTGGGCCAAAAGACTCAGAATGGGGATAAGTTAAATGGAAAAGTCCAGCAATAAGAACAAGGGTGGGCTGCTGCTAATCCTGGATTCAGAGAGCAGAGAAGCTACTCAGGGATCCCTTGATTCCAGGAAATTATAAGAGGGTTGCTCATTTATGTTTAGGTTAATGACGTAACCCTTAGAAATGTTTTGGAAATGCGTTCTCTGCAGATATACCCCCCTCAGGTCATAATCACATTTCTGCAATCTTGATTTGTATGCATCATAAACATCACCCTTTGCCACTTTCAAGCACTCCACAAATATTAACTAATTAATCCATTTCATAAAAGAAGAGTTTTTCGGCTCAGTTTTGGCAGCCTGACCCTCGAGTCTCAATGATGCATCACAGAGCGCAAGGGATGTACTTTATTAACTTCATTAATGCATCTTTGTCAAGTTGGACTTCCAGATGAAGGAAGAAATAGCTGTCAAACCCAGCCTGCTTCAGCAGACCACAGGTGGGAGCTTCTTGCCCTTACGTTTGTAATATCTTGTCTGTTAATCCCACGAGAGATGACATGGTAGTGGAAAGCAGGACGTCTTAAACTTGACTTTGTATACCAGTAGCTTTCCCCGCTCCAGCACTGGGGATTGCTCAAGGACATTCAACCACTGAGCTACAGTTTTGGACCTTTAAAATTTTTATTTTGAGAGACAGGGTCTCACTAAGTTACCCAGACTGACCTCAAATTTGTGATTCTTCTGCCTCAGCCTCCCCAGTAGCTAGGATTACAGGTGTGCACCACCATGCTTGCCACCAGCAGATTTTATAAAGAAAAATTAGTTTTCTAAATGAGACATATAAAAGCCTCTGCGGTCTTTTGCCACTATCATTTTATAGGAAGGAAGGGAATTTTAACAGAACCAGATAAGAAAGATAGTCTTGGAATAAAAGACTCCTTTTGAAATTGAGTGCAGGCAGGTCCATGGAAACCTACATGGTCAGTATTTTTTAGCTTGTGCCTCTAGCATGGGCAAGCCTGATCACAGACAGGGCCTCATCCACGGGCTAATATCAGGCCACCAAGGGAGGCCCACGTCCTGGTGGTCCTCACACTCATGCAGTTCTGGAAGGGCAGGGGCCAGGGCTAATAAAATTCATCACTATCCCTTATGCTTAATGCAATACTTGACACATTGGAAGGTCTCAATAAATAACTTGTTGAATAACAAATAATAAATATTTGTTGAATATATAAATATTCAATAAATATTTGTTGAATGTGTACTTTCTTCTGGCTGTGACAACTTTGCTAGGACTCTGCTCTGTAAAGTTAGATCTGTGCAATCCATTCTGTGCATTCTTAGAAGCATATTACATGCTTCTAAGCTCCTTTTTGTTCAAATAAACAAAGTCTTCACAATAGATTGGAAAGGGATTGTAGAGTATTTTCCTTTCCTTCTTTTCAGGATAATTCAACTCTTTTGGGCCATGATGACTTTTTCAGGGGTTTGTTGCAATACCGAAGGTGCTGATCCCTTGTGGTTTAAAACCTGCCTGTCAGGAGCTCTAGCTGAGGCAAGGCACCTTGGAGACTGAGCTATGAATTTAAAAACTAAGTGTTAGGGGCTGAAAGAAACTTGCTGTAATTTTTATTTTGAGGCCTAGAAATCATTATTAATTCTGTTTTTTTTTCTCTTTCAAGAGAGCATTTTTATTTTAAAAAAAGATCTATTTTGTTACCTACTTTGTTATTATTATTGTTGTTGTTCTAAAGTGTCCCACAGTCACTATGTGTAATTGAGTTTAAAGGTCTGATAAATCTTTGATGAATAATACAACAGCCACCTAGCTTGTACACATTTCAAAGCCAGTTAAATCCCAGGAGCTGGCAGCAAGCAAAGGGGTGAATGCACTTTATGTGTCTCTTTCCACATCCCTACTCAATCCACTTTCTTTGGGGAAAAGCTTCTTTTTGTCATGATCAACCAGAGGTGAGGAATGGAGAGACGGATTTTCATTAAGAATAGAGGCTTTGTATGATTTTTTCTCATCTGTCTGAACATCTGATAGGAGCAGGGCTTTAAGCATGACCTCAGATTGAGTTGAATATACATTTTGATTTTGATCAATGTTGAATTATGCAAACATTTCCCTGAGTTATGGCAAATGTTTAGCTGAAAAAGAACTCTTAAGACATCATTAATATGGAATGTCTGCTTCCTGAGACGATGACTGTGGTCTGCATCCTGTGTGTTTCTTTGGGAATTTAGAGAGTTAATTTTTCAATTAGGAAATTTCAGATGAATTAAAGGATTTTTTTCATTAAAATTTCATGGTACTGTTTCCAGCTCAGACATGGCTAGAACATAATGACACTAATTGGCATTAGAAAAGTTACTCAATATTATGTTATCTTTAGTGCATTGTTTCAACTGGAAGTGGCATTTACTGAGATATTGACAAACAGTGTTTTTTAAAAATTTGATCTTTCACTTTTGGTGCTATTTCTTTAAAATGGAGTGAGGCCTCTGTGGCTGAGGATGCCCAGCCTAACCTGGGCCACCCTGCTCCCATGGGTGTTTTCTGTTTCCTCCCTCCCTCCCTCCCTTTCTTCCTCCCTCCTCCCCACCCCTCTTTCTCTTTTCCTTCCTTCCTTCCTTCCTTCCTTCCTTCCTTCCTTCCTTCCTTCCTTCCGTCCTTCTTTCCTTCTTTCTTTTTTCTTTCTTGGTACTGTGGATTGAACTCAGGGGGACTCAACCACTGAGCCACATCCTCACCCCATTTTTGTATTTTGTTTAGAGATGGGGTCTTACTGAGTTGCTTAGCACCTCACTTGTGCTGAGGCTGGCTTTGAACTTGTGATTCTTCTGCCTCAGCCTCCAGAGCTGCTGGGATTACAGGTATACCCCACCTTGCCTGGCAACTGTTTTATTTTATTTTATTTTATTTTATTGCATATTCCCAAGCAGTTTTTCCAATGTTACACTTTCTTCAGACTGAAATCTAACTGATATGTGTGGAAGAATTGCTTGATACTGCCTTAGACATCCCATTAGATCAGTACTTCCCATAATAATTTCATCGTGATCCGTGGTAAGAATGACATTTTTGCATTATGATCCAGCATATACATGCATTTGTTATGGTTTGGATAGTGTCTCTCAAAGGTTCATATATTGAAGGCATGGTCCCCAGGATGATGCTATTGGGAGGTGGTGAAGTCTCTAGGAGCTGGGGCCTAGTGAGAGGTCTTTGGTCATTGAGAATGTGACTTTGAAGGGAATTTTGAGACCCTGGTCCCCTCTTCACTCTGCTTATGATGATAATGAGGTGAACAGGTTTGGTCTGCTGCTTTCTGCTATCATGCTTGCTCACAGGTCCAAAGCAATGGGTCCAACTGATCATGGATGGAACCTTCAAAACTGTGAGCCAAAGTAACCTTTTCTTTTAATAGGTAATTACCTCAGGTATTTTGTTATAGTAATGGAAAACTTACTTTCTCTTTCTCTCAGACACACAAACACAAGTGATACTATTTTACCCTTACTAAGTGGGATATATTCTGATACTGTATTCTATTTTATTCTTGTTTACTAAAGATGAACCCTCGATACCAACTAAATTTCACTTCTGAGTAATGGGTCATAGCCCACGATTTTGGAAAACAGTTCTTTAGTTGGATAATGTTTGGTATTCTTTTTTAAAAATTTTTCCCCCATATTTATTATTGGTGTGTTACAGTTGCACATAAGGATAGGATTCCTTCTTACATACAGTTGTGCACAATTACACAATATAATTTGACATTTGCCATTCTTTTGACATAGTCTGCATGGTCATATACATCTCTCTAGTGTTTTCCAAATGGTAGGGAAGAGCCAAGGTGAAATCAGTGTTACAGGACACTGAGGAGGTTGGCGTTCTCTATCAAAGAGGTCAAGACTAGAAATCTGGCTTGTATTGGAGCACTGAGAACTCCACTGAGAACAAGGGCCCTGGCAGAGGAATACCCATCATGGCACAAAGTTCACCCAACCAGTGAATAAGAGGCTCAGAAACCTGACCCACTTGGGGCAAGGGTGCTTTAAGAGAATTCAAGGACAAACACAATCTTGGACTTTTAATAGTTCCTTCAGCAGAAACCCACCTCGCACCCTTCAGCAGCATGCTTGAGGAGAACTCAACTGGCTTATGAAATCTGCTGGAGCAGATTCAACTACCGAGGAGGATTGCAGTTACTGGCTTTCTAGTCTTCATGGTGTCATGGGCCAGCTGCTCCCAGCACACATGACGAAAGGAGGAAAAATAATGAAAGGGGAAAAATAGGACAGTTATGTGTAGTCTGTACATTTCGACATTCTCAGGCACCAGTTGACTTATTTCTTGTTCCCCTGTTTGGGTGTAACTGATAAGAAAGGGCCGTGTACTAAGAGTTAACATTTATCTAGTGCCTCCTATAGCTTTGATACTTACTCAGTGCCTTATGTGGATCGTCTTATGAGTCCTTGTAAAACCTAATAAGTTATGAGATTATTTTTCCATTTTACCAATATGAATATCTAGGTTTAGGAACACCAACTAACTCTGCAGAGGTTATATAGGTAGTATGTGGTGGACGTGGGATGGAAAAAAGCAATCTGAATCCAAAGGTATGGACCAAACTTCAGTCTGAAGATTCTGTTTGTCTTCCTTGGCCCCTGGGGTGTGAGGTTCACAGGAGGGCCGCGGAGGTCAGTGTTGGAGGTGTCTGTGCTGGCACATACACTCCTATTCTTCCAATATGTATTGGAATTCCAATACACAATATGTATGTGTCATCTTTCCTATTTGTGGTATGTGGGTGTTTATTGTTCTGCTGGTTAAACTTATACTTTCTTGTTCTTTAGATTCTCATTGTCTTAGGAATAGTTGAATGTTTCTGGATGCTTACACTCAAGTGCTTGGGGCTTAGTACTTTGATGGACTATCCAGGTGGCCAAGAAGAACAAACGTAGCGACCAAGTTGGGCAGGTCTTGTAGGAGCATGACTGGTGGTGCATGATGGAAGATGATATGGATGATCTGGTCAGGAGGACAGGAGCCATGGGTGACAAAGAAAATACATTGGAAACCATGAAGACAGTTAGTGGTTTCTTGGTGGACTAAGCAGCCAGGAGCCAAGGAGACCAGTCCTGGGTTGAGATTCTGGGACTAGACTTCAGTTCCCAAGAGGCCTTGCAAAGTAAGAGGAGTGTGGAGGATGGAAGACCAAATGAAGGAATCAGCCTAAGATTAGAGATGAGGGCTAGGTGGTTCTAGGTGTGGAAAGTAGAACTTCAGGGAAAATGGGCTGGGTTGTCATTGTGTTAGGAATGGGGACACAAATGACTTTGTCCAAAGAAGCACATCTGCTGGCCCAAATCCATAGGATGCAAGGCTAAATGTTAAAAATGAAAATGTTACCAAAGGAAAAAAAACCCAATAGTTTTTGTTTTGATTTTTTAAAAAAGAAATATAATGTCCTGACAGAGGCTGGAAAATAATGTGTGTGTGTGTGTGTGTGTGTGTGTGTGTGTGTGTCTATGCAAAAAACCTGGAAAACTAGTAGAAGGATTTTTCTTAAGTGACAAGCTCCAAATCCTTTGAAAGTGAGAATAACAACAGTAAGTATGATTTAATAATCACTAACTGTTTAAGCACATTCAATGAATGCAGAAGATTCAATTATTTTAAGAGACAAAGCTATTTCGACTTATCTGGCTGTTTTGTATTTTATTTTGTGGCCTCAGGCAAATGACCATGCAAACTTCAGCAGTAGCTCTTTGAAGATGAGGTAGATGGTTGTAATTGATGATTGGCACCAAGCTCTTGGCTCTCACAACTGAATCTCAGTACTCTTCCCTCTGGCTGGAGGGGGCTGCTCCCTTAACTTGTTATTTGGAAGCTTGCAAGGATCAAATATTTCCAGCATGGAGAAGGTTCCATTGATTGCATTTTTTAACTTTTTAATTTAATTTTTTCTTCCCAAGAAGATAAGTACACGCAGAGAAAATCCTACTCTTAATTTGCAGAGGAACATTGCCATTTGGATGAGCAATTATGTTCTGAAGGCTCAATAAGTGAGTTTTATTTCCAACTTTGCTATGACTCATTCTCTGTAAGATGCTTTTTCTGCATCTGTAAAATGGAACAATTAATCTCCACCTGTGTCATGGTAGTGTTATAAAAATAATTTACAGAAGGTTTGTGGTATACTTCAAGTTTCTTTTGGAGAAATACAAAATATTACTATTGTGTGGAATAGATAAAGTTTGGTACATAAGTATGCATTTTCATAGCAATAGAACATGAAATGGAAATAAAATTGACAAACTTGTATTATAATATATACTGGCATAGACTGTCTGGATAATAAAATTGTCTCCCTAAACAAAATCCCCCCAATCAAGAACAAATTAAGAATAAATATTTGTATATAGCATTTAGAAATTCTTAAATCTTTTCTGCACTAAAATCCTGAGGCAGTGTTTTCCAAACTGCATTTATAGTTTATTGTTTTTATTGTTTATTATGTTACATTTTATGGAAAATTAAAGGGTAGCCAGCATAATAGGTTTGATGCTCAAGTAAGTTTAAGAAATGCTAGTTTGAACAAATAAAATTGAATAGCTCTTTCCGTGCCTTGTGCTTCTCCACAAGAGGAAAATTGCTGGTAGAATTTCTGAACTTTGGCCAGGGAACACAATTTGGAAAAAGCTCTGGCCCCATCAGGGTCAGAAACAAATTTTAATAAGCTTATGTTTGAAAGGACTGCTTAGTTTTTGGTTTCATGAGTATCCTTAGTAATTAGTTATCCTGAGATTAAATTAATTTACTACTTTTGTACTCTTGTCAAGTCAAAGAATTTAGAAGTAATACTTTAATTTCTGGAGGGGTGATTTAATGGCCTTCCTGTTACTTACATACATAAGTAACTGACCATATCATACAGGATCCTACTCTTGTGTCCATTGATTTCTATTCATACACATATGCATACATGAACAGAGTACAATCCTCCTTTTGAATTCTTTTCTGGCTCTTCTTTCTATGTCCAAATTCATCCTTCTTTCTCTGTGTGTTTATAAATTACACAAAAATAGGAATAGATGATTTTAAGTGAAGAAGTGTTACGTTATATATAATCATATTAATATATATATCAATCACAATTTAATTCTTATTTGGTCCCAGTTGGTTGATACCAAACCCTTTTGTTTATAGGCTAATTGTAGAATCTGACTGCAAGTTCTCTGTCAGAGAGCTTGTGAGAGACTTTAATGCAAAATTATTATTACTCTTAAAGTTAACTGCTATTTTACTTAGGATTTTTATTTTGTGCTTCAGGGTCACAGATAAAATAACTCCATTCAGCTTGTTTTTCAGCGATGCTCTTGCCAAATGTCAGCTACAGGGTCACCTTCCTCACCACCAGCCAGAGTAGTAGTTTCACTGTAACACACAGACTATAATTTGGTAATTGACTCAAAGTCTTCATCCACGTTACTGTGTCTGCCATCTTTTTGCCATTGATCTTTGGCAGAAATTCTGCCTAGTCTATCTCCTGCTGCTCATAGGAAAGAATGTAGGCAGAGCCAATATCAATTTCATGAGAGTGACGTTCCTGACAGCTGCTGTCATTGTAACAGTTCTGCTTGCAGTTTGGGTTTTTGGTGAAAATGGCAGAATTGTCCCCATCCAGAGTTCCTAAATGGCACGAAACTGCATATGGATTTTAAAAAGGTTTATCATCTCTTTGCATATGGATTATAAATGGATTATCTTCTCTTTGGTCATCAGTGTTGTCTTCACTGTGGTCCAAACTGACCATTGCTGTAGTTACTGCTACATGTTTCGTGCTCATAAAGGAATTCATTGGTCAAAGTGATCTCATGGTCCTGGGGGTGACCAGCTCAGGTTGGCTGCTTCCTAGTGTGTATCCTTGGCTCAAGGCATCAGCCAGCTCACAGATCTACCCTGCCCTGTTCCATCGGCTGGTTTTCCAGCAATGAATACTAGTCATGGGGGCCTCACAAGCCATTCATGTTATCCAGATTTCTTATTTGTGATGTTAAGCAAATCACTTTTTGTTCCTTAAAATTAAAAGATTTTGTAAAAAATCATGATATTGGAGGTTGTTTCAAAGACAATAATAGATTTTTCAAAGTACATTAGGGTCCTAAAATATTCTGCCCATTGGTGTTGCCATAGTTTGTAAGAGGTAAGTTCTGGTTGGAGAACTTTTTTGGATGTGGCTCCTTGGAGACTTGCTGAAAGTAGCAACAAAATTTAGCAGCGACCCCTAGAGTCTAGAGTTTTAACTGTCACTAGCATAATTCTGTTATTGTATTAAACTCTTCCATTAAAGAAACAAGCATTCTTTGTTTTCTCTTAATAGAGGCTTGGAGTACAGCTAGCTGCTGTGTGACCCCATCCCCAGTTATCTGCTGCTACCCCGGGTCCTGTCATTCTGTCTTTCCATTGCTTCATTTAGGGCACCAGGGGCCTATGAAATGGTTCCATTGTATGATTGTTGCTCTGGTCTCTTGGGTTGTTTTGGGATCATTTTGAGTAGGAGGAGAAAACTCTTCAAACAAACACTGCTTCTCTAATGAGAAAGTGATCAACATTTAAAATCCCTCCTGGGGAATGAACTGGCAAGAAAACATATTTCCCTGGAGTTTTGTGCCTTATCTGCCAGGAAGATCTAATGATGGAAAGTTGGGGAGACACTCAGACATTTTACTCCAAGAGGCAGTTCTGAAGTCCTTTTGGAAAAACATTTTTTTCCTGGTCTGTTTAGTGCACTTCTGTCTTTCCATCTCAAGGTATGAGATGAGAAGAGGTTTGCAGACAAGTGTCTGCAGTACACCCCATACAGAGCTTGGAGGACAATGAATTGTTATTTCTGGAAACATTTTGGACCATTTATCCAAAGGAGATAAATATTAAATGGTTTCTCTCCAAACATAATACATATCTATTAAAGCCAAATGTCATATATCCCCAAAGGAATATGAAAGAAAAAGTGATTAAGGTTTTAAACTTAAATGATTTTTATTACTGGCTTGGGATTTGGATCTTTTTAATGGTTGCCCTCTTCTGAGAGCATACTAGGCAAGATGTTCTGAGTCTTACCTGACTCTGTCACTAACTGTTTGGAATTCCTCAAGTAAATTGTTTGTGCTCTCTGTGATCTCGATAATGGGATTTTTTTCCTTTTTGTAGTACTGGGGGCTTCAAACCCAGGACATCACATGTCAAGCATTGTGCCACTCAGCTTCACCCCAGTCCTGATCTGTAAAATGAGGATAAAAGCATCTGTCCAATGGACATTCCAGGATTCCCGTGTTGTTAAAAAAAATCATTGAGATCAACGTGTGTACTCAGAATGCAATGAATGCAGTGACTGTGAGGTTACATTGGTGTCATTTTTCTAATACTCTGCATAGAGTGGAAACTGACTTGGTTTCCGTTGTCTTTGGCAACAGCAATAAGAGAATCTGTGAAAAAGGATTGCTTATGCTTTTGGAGATGAGCATGCAGGCAATTCATAACTGTGGGCTAGATTGAATTTCTTTGCTGCTGAAAGAAGAATTTGCACCCAGAAAAATTCTAGGGGAACTATAGAAATATTTTTAAGATCCTTCAGACCACATTACCAGAGAGCAACACCTTGCTTGAGAAGGGCAAATGAAAACAGAGTTAAAATTCACCCCTGAGTAGCTATTGCTAACAGGCATTTAAGATGAGTTTGCCAAGGGGATGATATGGGGCAGATGATCTGGCAAGGTCAGAGAGCACTGGGGAGCAGCAAGTTAACCAGAGGTAGGAAGCATGCTCTGTGACAAAGGAGACAAGAGATTAATCTAGCTCTTTGTCTCAGGAATACATGGCTGAAAGTGACCCCCAAACCGGCTACATTTAAACAATTTTCCTTTTCCCAGTACAAAGCACCTTTCGCCTAATAGAACAAGAACAGGAAAAGAGATTTTAAAAGAAGGCAACAAGTGATCAGATTCCATCATTTACATGGAATATCTAGTGATAATGCTTAAGTGAGACACAGTTTTTAGCTGTTGGTTAAGCCAGAATTTAGTTGGATTTGAAAAGGAATAAGCAGTTACATAGTAGCTGATTTCTTCTTCACCTGGCAACTGATCCATGTTTGCCCACATTTTACAAAATAGTTGTGTGCTCCTGGAATTCCGCGGAGCTCAGCATGGCCCTGAGTATATATTAAGTACCCGTTCATTGTCAACA
Source organism: Glaucomys volans (assembly GCA_020662805.1). Taxonomy (NCBI): domain Eukaryota; kingdom Metazoa; phylum Chordata; class Mammalia; order Rodentia; family Sciuridae; genus Glaucomys; species Glaucomys volans. The sequence goes on from JAJEJO010050575.1 coordinate 917,487, forward strand.
TCATTATTACATGTATTATCTTTATCAGTGCATGTAACCTCAAGTGGAAGGTTGGGGGAGCTGGATTTAGGGATGCCTGGATCCAGCATATCCAACCCCACCTCTCTCATTGCTGTGACTCTCTGCCTGGCAGCCTTATTCTCTTCTACCAGCTGCTTCTTTGCTCAACTGGGGATATGGCAGCAGGCAATTCTGTCCTCCTCCTTTGTAACTTGTAACCAAAGACATGTGTCCCAACAGCTCAAATTAAAATATCCTCAGGCAGTGAAGTTCCTTCATTAGTCTGATGTGACTCAGGAGCCCACATTTTGAACCAATTACCATTTTTCTTTAAATGGGGTTATTGATAAACAACATTGTTATGGTTTGGATATGAGTTATCCCCCCAAACTCCAGTGTTAATGCAGGAATATTCAGAGGTGAAATGATTAGGTTATGAGGGTTGTAACCTAATCAGTCCATCCTAGTTTGAATGGACTAAGTGGGTAGAACTATGGGGAGGGGTATGGCTGGAGGATGTGCCTATCACAGGGGTGTGCCCTGAGGATTATATATTTTGTCACTGACTCCTTCTGTTCTCTCTGCTTCCTGGCTGCCATGAGCTGATCAACTTTCTTCCACCATGCCCTTCCACCATGATGTTCTGCCTCACCTCACGCCCAGAGCAATGGAGTCAGCCAACCACGGATTGAGACCTCTGAAATCATGAGCCCCAAATAAACTTTTCCTCCTCTAAGTTGCTCTTGTCAGGTACGTTAGTTACAGTGATGATAAGCTAGCACAAATATTTTAGAAACTGTGAAGACAGATGGAAATACGTGGTAGTGGTTATAATCATTGTTTCCAACACTTTCTTCATACCTTCTTTGTCTGTCTCCCTTCTACTTGGTCTTCAATATTTGCTGCAGGTGTGTCCTTTCCAAAAGACCTCTTTTGACCCCCTCAGGATGGGTTGCATGTTCTTTCTTTGTGTTCCATAATGCTTTGTACCTTCCCTTGTTCCTGCACTTATTGTGCTGGAGTCACCCCTAGACTCTGAGCTCTGTGAGGGAAGAAGATGTATTTCATGTCTCCGTCTTCCAGCATACAATGAGCATTTAATGAATATTTATTAAATAGATCATTATTCATTGATGAAGAAGCATCGAACTAAATGCATACTGAACTGAGGATGTCCCTTAGAAGTTATTTAAATTAAATGCATGAACGGAATCTGTCACTGTGTGGTCTGTCTTTGCCAATCTCATGACTGAATACTAATCACGCTGGAGCCAAATTATCTGTAGATAATACCAAGAATTTATTTCTATTGAACAGTTATATGTCAGACATTTTTCTAAGTACTTTATATGTATCAGCTCACATGATCTTCACAAGAATGGGTTCACAGTTGTCATTCCCATTTTATAGACCAGGAAACTGAGACATGGAAAAGTTAAGTAGCACGTTTAGGGTCACACAGCTAATAAATAAATGTTGGGAATGGGTTTCAAAAGTGAGTTTTAATCATGATGCACATTCAGACAAGCACGTTTTTTTCTTGGGAATAAAGTCTCTTATGTTTCTCTATGCAATATCAATCTCAATCATTCTCTTAGCCCAATATTGCCATTATCAATAAAACAAAACAACAAAACAAGCATACAAAATGAATTAAGCCAGCCCATTCAGTGCAGGAGTAGTGCTAGGTATGGGAATATCACGAGTTGTGGCATAGCCTTTACCTTTGAATAGTTTAAAGTCCAGGTAGAAGTATGGTCCATGCACTCGGAAGATAAATATCATTCCAGAAAGTCTGTCCCAAATGCTGATAAGTGAATAATACAGATAATAAATATTTTAGATTTGTTATAGTATTTTTAAAAAGTGGCAGAAAAATCTGGATGTAGACCTATGAGATGAGGCAAGCCCCAGGAGACTGTCAGTTCCTCAAGGGCCATGGTGATGCCTGAGTCAACCCGGGATGCACCCAGGCCTGCTGTGGAGCAGGTCCTTGACTGCGCTGTGAAGTGGGCTGGATTCCAGCTCTGTTCCTCACACCATGGACATCATCGGCAAGTGGGCCACCCTATCCCTGTGGTGGTTTCCTCATTTTCCTCCCCTTGCTGTGTTACTGATAAAGGGTAATGAGACCAGCTTGTGAATGTTGGTAGCTGAGCTCTTAAATGAACACCAGGACAGGATAGTTACTGAGTGTCCACTATAAATCTAGACTTTGGGAAGTGGACGTACCTGCAGGCTTGTTCCAGTGGCTCTATATAGTATTCCTGCGGGCACTGAGAGAGGAGCACACTCTTTAGGATTTTCTTCTGAGGCTGCAGTGTGGTTTAATGGAGTGTGATGTCTCCAGTGACAAGCCTCCCCACAGGGAGCCTGGTGGTTGCAGTTGCTGATTCCGCTGGGTATTGGAGGGCCCCAGAGATGCAAACTGCTGAGATGAACCCAGACTTAAACTCAAAACAAGCCATCGTCAGTCAGCTGCCAGTTCTTCACACTTCTGCAGACTGAGCAAAGCATTTCGCTGAAAAGTTGGCCCACAAAAATTTCCTGATGAATCCCAGCTAGTTCATAATTTGTATATGCGACCAAAACCAAGAGCATTTCATGTTCTCTTACATTCTGTTCTCCCAGGCTCCTGTGGATCTGTTTTCCATTTTCTCACATTGTTGAAGCTATGACACCCACCTCTTTTTAGTGCCTGAGATCCTCTTCTTACAGGAATCCCTGGGAGTCTGGAGGCATGATTACTGACAGAAAACAGACTCTCCACATCTTTCACTTTTCCTGCTGCACAGTGGGTAGGTGGCAGGAGAAGGGTGCTTTCTCTTTGGGTGCTGGAGCCCACTGGATGATAATTTTAGATCACAGACCTCAACTTCCCACTGTATTCCATGATCAAGCTCACCAACAGTCTGGAACAGTCACTCCTGGTATGTTTCAAATGTGAAACACCTCAAAGGGCCTTAACCCTTGTATTTCTGTTGAAGCTCACAACCCAATTTCTGACATTTCCATTCTGTGCTTGGCAGACTCACTAACTTTCCTGTTTTCTCTGTTGTTTGGCTTGTAGACAGGAGATAGGGGTCTCAGTCTGTTTTCTGTTGCTATAACAGAGTACCTGAGAGTGGGTAATTTATGAAGAATAAAAATTTATTTTGGTTCATGGTTCTGGAGGCCGAGGAGTTCAAGAACGGGTGACTGCATTTCATAAGGGCTTTGTGTTGTAGTCTAGCATGATGGAGAAGCAGAGGGGCAAGTGGGCTTGTGGGGAAGAGAGAAAACCAGGCTTAATTTCATGATAGCTAACCCAAGTTTCACATGAAAGATACTAATCCATTCATGAGGGCTGTTCTTTGGACCCTAATGCCTCCTGCAAGGTCCTACCTCCCAACATGGCCACATGGGTACCATACCTCAGCATGAGTTTTGGTGGGACCAAACAATATTCAAACCGCAGCAAGGATGGAGAGGAATAAGAGTCTAGTTTGAGTCTTGACAGGTAAGGCTGCTTCTGCCAAGTCATGCCTAAGCATTTCATTTCTTATTCACTTTTGCATAAAGGACAAACATTAGGGCTTGGGAACCTGAAAAATTTGAGTTTTCACTCCATTATTAGTGGTATTTTTGTGCCTCAGTTTCATTAATATACAAAATGGATTTATTACTATGTAAAACTTGCATAACAATGACACGAGATAGGCATTGAAAGAACCCAGGAAAGCATCTAATGCACAGGAAGCATTGGGGTTATTACCTGGTGACAGCACAAAGCCAACTCCACTTTGAAGTTGGAGAACAGATGGTAGGGTTCTTGCACCTCCTTGGGAGGGTCTGAGCAGGTATGTCGAGCAGGAGAAGGTAAAGTGGTGGCTTATGAAAATCTGCCACTGAGCCTACCTGCTCCAGTCACTCCGTTTGCTTCAGGTGGTCTCGATCTTTGACCCAGACCACCATCTTACCTTCGTGCCCCTCTTTGTTTTTGTTTTTTGGGTGCTGGGGAGTGAATCCAGGGGCACTTGACCACAGAGCCACATTCCCAGTTCCCCATTTTTTTTTAAAACTGGGAGGCAGGGTCTCACTAAGTTGTTGAGGCTGGCCTCCAATTTGCAATCTTCCTGCCTCAGCGCGTCCTGAGTGGCTGGGATTACAGGCATGTGTCAATACACCTGGCTACCTCCATCCTCCTTGAAGGATAAACCTGAGGCCTCACCAGCACAACAGGCTTGCCAACAGGAAGTGACCAGATGCAGAAAATTACTTCCAACCCCTGGAACTTTGCCAAAGGCAGCTGCCTCCTTCTTCTTGAAATTCTAAAATATTCAAAATGGAAAAGAGGTATTTTGATGACATTTGAAAGAAAAACCATTTGAGTTTGTAGATTGCAGCCTCTGGGAGGATGGAGATTCAGTCCACCACCCTTCTTTGCCCCTGGTCTTCTGTTTCTGTGCTTTCCCAGCCACATGCTGCCACAGCCTTGTCTGTCCAGGCACCATGTGCTTCCTACCTCTGTCTTTTTGACTCACCCCCACTGGGTTTCTGTCCTCAAAACTGCATCATATATTACTTAGTAGGTGCTTGTATGTTGTTAAATCTGACTATTTTTAGGTCTCATTTTACTTTATTTGCAGTGACATTCAACATTTTCTTTCTTTACTTTTTAAAAAATTATCGTGTATGTTTGAGATTAGCAACCTGCTATTATGGGATATTTGTAGATAATAAAATGGTCACTATGCTGAAGCAAATTAACATTTCTATCTATTGTCTTTTGTGATAAGAATAGCTAAAATCTACTTATTTAACAAAAATCCCAAGTACAATATTATTTTTAGCCTACCTGTTGTACATCAGCTCTCTATATTTGTTCAGTCCACATATCTGCTATTTTGGGCCCTTTGACTGCATCTTCCCATTTCCTCTGCTCCCGCCCTGCCTGTGGTAATCATGTGTTTTGGAACCCTTTTTCTTTTGTTAAAAAAAAAATTCACCTATAAGCGAGATCATGTAATATTTTCTTTCTGAGTCTGACTTATTTCACTTACCATAAGGTCCTCTGGGTCCATGTATGTTGTGACAGATGACCCTATCTCAAAAGGCTGAGCAATATGTATTTATATTTATATGTACATACACACCCAAATATATACCACATTTTAAAAAATCCATTCATTCATTGTTATTTCCATACCTTGACTGCTGTGAAGAATCTGTCAATGAACATGCTACTGCAGATATCTTTATAAGGTGGTGATCTCATCTTCTTTGTCTGTGTACTCAAAAGAAGACTTGCTGGGTAAAATGGTAACTCTATTATTAATTTATTTAGGAACCTCCATATCGTTTTCCATAATGGCTACACCAATTTACCTTCCTAACACTGACAATGACCTAGGGTTCCCTTTCCTGTATGCCTTGCAAACATTTCAACATTGCTCTACTGAAATAAATGCTCTCTCCCCTTGACTTCTCTGCTACCAAGCACTCTTGTTTTTGTTTTTTGTTTTGCCCATCCCATGGCTTCTCCTTACCAGTCTCCTTGACCTGGATGGAAATGCTGAACCCTCTTCTCTTCTTTCTTTACACTTTCCCTGGGCAATCTCAGTCACTGCAGAGGTTTTGCTTACTGTCTCTGTCTGCTGGTGACTAATCTCTGGAACTCTGACGTCTCTTTTGAGCTTCAGATGTGGATATATGACTATATTCTAGACACATCTTTGGTGGTGACAGACATTTTTTAACTTGAATTGTCTAAAATTAGACTCTTAAATCTTTTCCCACTGCCCATTTTCCTCCCCCGTTGGGTCTTATTATGTGTGCTCCATTTAGTAGGTAGTACCATTATCTACCCTGTTGCCCAGGCCATGGCCATTTAAATTTCAAGTGGGTCAATTCTACTTCCAAAATATTAAATCTATCTTCACATTCTCGCCTAAGGTAACATTGTCTTCTGTTAGCATTGCTACCAGAGCCTCTTAATAGTCTCCCCAGATACACGTTTATATTTCTCTGATTCATTCAGCACACTAATCAGAATGACTTTTCTAAAGCCAAAGTTTTGATCAAGTCATGTTTCATTGCATATAGGATAAAATACAAAATAAATAACACAAGCAATGAGGCTCTGCCCTATCTGGTTCCTACTAGCTCTTGACAGTCTTCTCTTTGCTTATGATATTCCAGCTTCTGTGGCCTTCTTCCAGTCCTGAGAATATCCCACACTTTGTCCTGCTCTGACACTTCCCACATGCTGTTCCCTCTGCCTGGAACTCAGATGCCCCCATTCTTTACCTGGCTAATTTCTACACTCAGGTCTCAGGAATGAGGTATAAATGCTCTCATGGTTTTCCCTACTTTTCCATCGTAGCACTTACCAAATATGTATCTTTATTTAAATGATTATTTGCTTATCTGTCTCTATAGTAGACTGTGAGCTCTAGGAAGGCAAAGGTGACATCTTCTACCCCTAAATCATCAGCAACCAGCAATGCTAGCACATAATATGGGCTCATTAATCTATTCTGAATCCATAAATGCTCCCTAAAAATACCCTGACCTCTGGAGGTGGTTATTTAGGGATGTGCTTATTCTTTGTTCATTTACTTGTTAATTCATTCAACTTATATGTAGGAATATTTGAATCCAAGGCAAGAACCAAATTGTTCTCCTAAACTTCCCTCCACTCTTTCATATCTCAGTACTCCTTAGCAAGTTTCACTGGGTTCCTCAGGGAGGCAGGCCCTGACAGGGACCATACTTGTCGCATCTGTCTGGCATGCTGGATGTATCAGGTTCCGGGAAAGCATTTTCTTCTCTCCGTGTCTTGCATTGCTCTGTTCCTGAATGCTCTCACCGTTTTTAATTCTGTCCCAGATAATATGGACTCATCTGCCAAACATGAGATCAGGAGGACCTAGAGGGTCATTTATATATTCTCTGTGTATTTGGTTAAACAAACATTTATTGGACAACAACTATGTGCCAGGATTTCATAGACTTTGCCTCATTGAATTCTTATGACAACCTTTATAGTGGGTTTTATTATTCCTGCATTATAGGTGAGAAAATTGAGGCTCAGGGAATTAAATGGCTCTAAATCACAGAGATGAAACTGCTCTCTTTTTGTTCTGGTATGATGTTTGCATTTTTTTAAACCGTGAATTCATGTTTAAAAATGAGCACAGCCAAATGTTGAATTATGCCTGGTAATTCTACTTTTGGAGGACTTAAACACACATTTTAAGGGATTCTATTTTATAAGAGTAAGATGCTAGTGACCCAGAGATCCTGTAAATTGGCTGGAATTTAGCTATACCCTGTGCTTTGGAGGGGAATGTGCACCATTCACTCTGCAGTAAGTCAGGCAGAACATGGTACCGCCCTTCTAGACAGACATCTGTTCAAATATAAATTTCCTGTTTATTGAGGCTTCTGCTCTATTGAAGTAAAGGTCTCGATACGGCCGAACAAGTCAATCATTATAAACCTTGTTAGTGTGACAGCCCCCTGTGTATTGTTTAACTGGAAATGAAACACAAATACACCGAACCCCTGCAAGTATCCGCTTCACGGTGCATAAATCTCCTGTGCATCATGTCACTTGAAATTTGATGGCAATCTACCAAATGGTGGAAAAGACTTCATCCTCAGAGGGCTATGCAAATGAGCACCGGCTCTGAACAATAAGGTGAAAGGACACAGCCTGTCCTTTGCTCCCCTCCCCCACATCCTTCCCAGAAAGCATTCCCTAGGGTAATTTCTCAGTGGCAACTGCTGAATTATCCAAATACAAATGACCAGTGTTCAGTTCCACATGCAGATCTGGCTTCAGATGTACTAAATAGGATTGAATCGTTCTTCCTGCTCTCCACTATCCAAGCTGTATTGTTACTGCTTGCAGCAAAACCTTCTCAGATCCTTATTAAGCCTTCTTAATTGCTTTCCTAGGCTTTCTCTCCCCTTTATTCAAACCTCAGAAGTGAGGGATAATCTGCTCTTAGTTATGCTAAGATAAGATGCTCCTCCTGTGCATTCTCCCCCCTTTCCTCCGTTTAACACCCGACCATGCCATAGGGAAGCCTGCCTTTTCATTTTGGAAAGGTCTAAACTGGCCCATTAGTCTGCTGATAATCAGTCTGGACTGAGGTTAAATTATTTACTGTTGGTCGTATTTCCTTGGTTTGCGTTTAAAAGGACAGAGCATTTCTTTAATCTGGCTGTCCTGGGAAAATTTATTCATAAATTGTTAGAATCAGAACTGGAAGTCTCAAGGTATTATCCATTGCAAATTGCTTATCTGCAGCAGATTCAATCATTCAAAACAAGCAGTTGACCATCTGAATCAACCCCTCTGGGTCATGGCCCAGCCTTGTCATGGTTGCTCCTGAAGGCAGGACCCAGGTGTAGGGAGGCTGGGACAAGCCAGTGCAGGTCCATCAGCAGCAGTTCATGGGAGAAGTCTGGCTGAAGACTGGAAAGACTGGGCCCTCTGAATGCATAAATACCTCTTCAAGACAAGCCAAAAGAGTAGAGCCCCAGAAGGCTGGAAAATGAAGCAGGAGTTAGGAATGGTGGCCAGGTTATGGAAGGTCTATTTCTAATCAAACTATTATCTACATTACTGATTTTTTTTTTTTTTTGAGTATCTCAGGGAAGCTGTAAGTTTCTTAAAAGGCTAAAGTCGTGTGACAATCTCTTCTATGACTTTCTTAAAAACATTTAATGATCTTTTTTCCCTCTCTTTTGTGTAACTTCCCCTTTATCATTAAATGCCCAGTTTCTAAGCAAAGGAGGAATTTATTGAATGTTACAACACAATATATTTCTATTGTTCCTTAATAAGACATCTCTTACTTTTGATGAGATAAAATGTATTCCATACAAACATTTGATTATATTTTTATGATAAGCTCATGAAATATCCAAACAGTGAATAAAAATAATCTTGAACCCTTTTAGGCTCTGTGTACCTTATGAGTTAAAAATAGCAGATTCTATCTCCTGTTGATGGAAGGAGAAAATAGTCTCTTTTTGGAAGTCAAATGATTTTTGTGCTGGAGAACATTTGGTTTTGTAGGAAAGCTGTTGATCTCCTAGAAGAAATAGTTTATTTTTTCATCTCAGGATAAGAAAATTGCTCAAGAAAGTTTTTATCTGATTAGGAATGGATAAATCTCTGTAGATTTCAAAACTGTAATGTTTATAGGAACATACATGTGCTATGTAGGTTTACATAATGCCAAAACACCTTACAGATTTAATAATCTTTTCATCACTTTTGGGACCAGAGAATGTACTGTTTCAAGTTTAGGTTGGTTTTCATTAAGGAGGGAAAGAATCAAAGTTTAAGCTTTTTGTTTCGAGAATGGAGCAAGACACCCCGATCATGATAATCCTGTGCAAATTTGACTTCTAATGCTATTCCATTAATTCTTCCTGAGCAACATTGTAAACTATTATTCTCAACTATGTGATTTTGTGATTTTTTCTTATGGATGGTCAAGTCCACTCGTGTGGGACTTAGGCAGTCATTGTGCTACAAATAATTGGAGAATTCAAAAGAAAAATAAGACATGATTTCTGCAAAAGGAAAATAGACCGATGGGGGACATTTAAAGACAAATCTACAAAGATATGTTTATTAGCATTTTTACACCAACATATATTAATTTTAGCTACCACATTCAAGTGGCTCCTATGTATTAGAAACTTTACAAAACATGATATAGGGCATTACTCTCTTTGTTTTGTAGATGAGGAAGCTGATGCTCAGATCAGTCATATGACCTCTCTAGGATTGCCCAGCTTGGAAGTGACAAAATCAAGAGGAATCTAGCTGGTCTAACTCCCAAGTCCACCTCCAACAGGAAACAACTGTGTCTGTCTCATTCATGACCTTACCTTGACATCTCACATGATGTTTGGATGTTTGGCACAGAGTAGGTACTGAAGGATGATTTAACAGATTGATAGAGCACTGACTGTTAAATCTCACGAAAGAATGATCCTATTTCAAAGCTGTAAACATGTCATTGAATTAAATTTGTTTTCTCTGAAATATCTTTTGTAAGGTTGGGTGCAAGACTTTTTTTTTCTCCCTAGGATATGAGGTTCTGCTTTCTCTGTTCAGCTTCCTGATCGGCACCTGCCTTTGGCAAACTTTGAGGCCAATTTTGGGTTTAGGGAGGGTAGTGTTTGGGTGGTACTGGCTGTAGCATCCCCAGATCTGTAGACACGGCAATGCCTGGCTCTGAAGCCAGGAGCTCTGCTGCCGTGGGGGTAGGGATGCTATTCTCTGGACAGCTGGTCTTCTCAGAGTCTCTAGCATGGAGAGAGAGGCCAGGCCTTTATCTCTGAGCCAGACTTTGTACTGCTTTCTGCTTTCTTAAGTGCAGCCTGGGAAATGCAACTTATTATCCCTCATTAGAAGATCACTCTAATTTACAGGCCGTAGAATGAAGTTATGTGCATGCTGCACTTTTGAACTCATTACTGAGAATATTAAATCATATCAAAATGTTATTCGTGTAGCAGGTGTACTGGTGACTCGAGCTCAGACGGGGCCTTGGGTATGAAATGTCAATCTGGCAGCATTATTCCCTCTTCTTCTATTGTCATATTCCTTCCCCAATTTGGAACATCTGTTCATATTTGTTTATCGAACCCTTGGGGCTCACTTATCCAAAATCATGCTTAACTTCATGAAATTGCCATTTGAAGGACAGTTTTCTGCCACGGTGGTACAGATGAACAACACGTCTTGAAAGGACGGGAGTGGGAAGGATCATGACACTGTAACCCTTTTCATTTGCTGCAGATGATCAGAAGACACAGATTCTACTCAGAGAGGGAAAAGAATCTTGGATACTTGTAGGCTTGGGTGCTCTCTGGTGACTGGCTGGACTTGCAATGTAGTTTTAAACTTAGCTTCTAGAGGGAGGAAGTCAGGATCAGAAGATGACAGCGATGGCAAGCGCAGCGAGTACTTCTGCTGCTCGTGTCCAGGAGGCCCAGTAGCTACAACTGACACGTGTTGGGTGGCTTAAATAACAGAAATCCACCATCTTCACTTCTAGAGGCCAGAAGTTGGAGACCAAACTGCCAGTCAACAAGGCTGGATCCTTTTGAGGGCTGTGAGGGAGACATCTATTCCATCCTCCTAGCTTCTGGTGGTGTGCAGGCAAAGGAACATCTCTGGTGTTCTCTAGCTGGTAAATTCTGCCTTCTGGTTTCCACCTCCATCTTCACGTGGCAGTCTCCCTGTGAACCAGTCTGGGTTCAAGTTTCCCCCTTCTTATAAGGAACCAGTCATATTAGATTGGGGCCCATCCTAATGACCTCATTTTAACTTGGTCATCTGCAAAGATCTTTTTTCCAAATAAGGTCACATTCTGAGATCCTGGGGTTAGGATTCCAAGGTACCTATTAATTAATTTATGTTTTTAGTTGTATTCTGTTTCATATCATATTTCATTATAGTCTTTTTTTTTGCAATACACATACTTGTTTACAAAATATACAAACATTGGACAACTCAATCATCAGTAAATAATGCAATTAAAAATTAACAAAATACATAAAAAGGCATTTTTTAAAATTTATTTTTTATTCATTTAATTTTGATCCATTGAACACAACTGGAGTACAGCTATTGTTTCTCTGGTTGTACACAAAGTAGAGTCACACCATCTGTGCATTCATACATGTACACAGGGCAATGATGTCTGTCTCATTCTGTTATTATTCTTGCCCCCCCACCCTAACCCCACCCCTCCCTTCCCTCTATGCTATCTATCCTTCCTCCATTCTTGCCTCCCTTCCACCCCGCATTATGCATCATCATTCACTTATCAGAGAGATCATTTGGCCTTTGGATTTTGGGGATTGGCTAATCTCACTTAGCATAATAGTCTCCAACATCATCCATTTACCTACAAATGCCATAATTTTATTCTTCTTTATGGCTGAGTAATATTCCATTGTATATATATACCACAGTTTCCTTATCCATTCATCTATTGAAGGACATCTAGGTTGGTTCCACAATCTAGCTATTGTGAATTGAGCAGCTATGAACATTGATGCGGCTGCATCATTGTAGTAATCTGATTTTAAGTCCTTTGGGTATAGGCCAAGGAGTGGGATAGCTGGGTCAAATGGTGGATCCATTCCAAGTTTTCTAAGGAATCTCCACACTGCTTTCCAGAGTGGCTGCACCAACTTGCAATCCCACCAGCAGTGTATGAGTGTACCCTTTCCCCTACATCCTTGCCAACACCTGTTGCCTGTATTCTTAATAAAAGACATTCTAATTGGGGTAAGATGAAATCCTAAGGTGGTTTTGATTTGCATTTCTCTTATAACTAGAGATGTTGAACATTTTTCCATAAATCTGTTGATTGCTTGTAGATCTTCTTCTGTAAAGTGTCTGTTCATTTCCTTGGCCCATTTATTGATTGGGTTATTAGTATTATTGGTGTAAAGATTTTTGAGCACTTTGTAGATTCTGGAGATTAGTGCTCTATCTGAAGTGTGTGTGGCAAAGATTTTCTCCCACTCTGAAGGCTCTCTGTTCACATTGCTGATTGTTTCCTTTGCTGAGAAAAAGCTTTTTAGTTTGACTATCCTAATCATTGATTCCTGCTTTTATTTATTGTGCTTTGGGAGTCCTGTTAAGGAAATCTGGTCCTAGGCCAACATGATGAAGATTTGGACCTATTTTCTCTTCTATTAGGTGCAGAGTCTCTGGTCTAATTCCTAGGTCCTTGATCCATTTTGAGTTGAGTTTTGTACAAAGTGAGAGATATGGGTTTAGTTCCATTTTGCTGCATATGGATTTCCAGTTTTCCCAGTACCATTTGTTGAAGAGGCTATCTTTTCTCCATTGTATGTTTTTGGCTCCTTTGTCAAGTATGAGATACCTGTATTTATGTGAGTTTGTCTCTGTGCCCTCTATTCTGTACCATTGATCTACCTGTCTATTTTGGTGCCAAAACCATGCTGTTTTTGTTACTATTGCTCTGTAATATAGTTGAAGGTCTAGAATTGCGATACCCCCTGCTTCGCTCTTCTTGCTAAGGATTGCTTTAGCTATTCTGGGTCTGTTACTCCTCCAAATGAATTTCATGATTGCTTGCTCTATTTCTATGAGGTCCGTCATTGGGATTTTAATTGGAATTGCATTGAATTTGTATAGCGCTTTTGGTAGTATGGCCTTTTTGACAATATTAATTCTGCCTATCCAAGAATATGGGAGATCTTTCCATTTTCTCAGATTTTCTTTAATTTCTTTCTTTAGTGTTCTGTAGTTCTCATTGTAGAGGTCTTTCACTTCTTTTGTTAGATTGATTCCCAAGTATTTTATTTTTCTTGAGGCTATTGTGAATGGTATAGTTTTCCTAATTTCTCTCTCAGAGGATGCATCACTTACGAATAAAAAGGCATTAGATTTATGAGCATTAATTTTATATCCTGCTACTTTACTGAATTCATTTATGAGTTCCAGAAGTTTTCTGGTGGAATTTTTAGGGTCTTCTAAATAGAGAATCATGTCATCAGCAAATAGGGATAGTGTGAGCTCTTCTTTTCCTATTCATACTCCTCTAATTTCTTTGGTCTGTCTAATTGCTCTGGCTAGAGTTTCAAGGACAATGTTGAATAGTAGTGGTGAAAGAGGGCATCCCTGCCTTGTTCCAGTTCTCAGGGGGAATGCTTTCAATTTTTCTCCATTGAGAATGATGTTAGCTGTGGGCTTAGCATAGATAGCCCATAAAAAGACATTTCATTGAAGAGGATAATCAAATGGCAAATATGCATATGAAAAAATACTCAGCATTATTTGTTGTTGAGGGAATTTCACATTAAAATCATAATGGAATACCTAAGAGATAAGAGATTGCCTATGGCATACATACATATATGCATATATATGCGTGTGTGTGTGTATGGTACTATATGCACATATTATTTTTTATTGGCAAAATAAAAAGTGTTAACAAACAATAATATAAATCTGTTGCTGTGTACCATATGAAAAATGAGAGAAAGAATAATTGCAACAAAAGTATTCCAACAGTCTTCTTTCTGAGCCTGTCAGCAGGACTATTCAACTTGTTTTCCAAAATATTACATCATCAAACCTATCATTTGCCCAATTTTCCACTGGACCTTCATGTAGGTGTTCTTTTTTTTTCCAACAATATCAATAATTAATTTAAATATAAATGAACCAGATATTGTAATTAACAGGTGTAAATTTTTAATATGTGTAAAAAGCAAGTAATAACTATATGCTCTATACATATGTCACACTTTAAATATCCATATACCAATAGGTTAAAAGCAAAAGAAGTGGAAATTAAGCAGGAGAAGTCTGAAGTAGAGCTATTAATATAAAATAAATTTCAAGAAAAAAGTATTTTCAGAGATAAATGGGAACATTTCATAACCATAATAGGGTTACTCCTTCAAGAAAGCATAACAATCCTAAATGTGTATATATTTAAAAACAGAATTTCAAAATATATGAAGTAAAAATTAATAAAAGTAGAAAGACAAATCCAAAATCATATTAGGAGATTTAAAGCCCTCTCACTTTGCTGGAAGGAGTAATGACATAAAAGACTTAACAACATTATCAGCCAGCTTGATCTATTTGTTATACCCAAAAATGACAAGTAGAAAATTAATAAGGATAGACTATATTCTGTCATAAGCTTTGAAAAATTAAAAAAATTTAAATCATGCAGACTCTGTTTCCTGCATGATTTATTACATTAGAAATCAATCACCTTGAGATATCTAGAACCCCATCCCCACATCTCAACTACTTCAAATTTAAATGGCACACTTATAAATATCTCATGGATCATAGAAGAAAACACAAGAAAAGTAAATAAAAAGTTCTTCGAACTAAGTGATAATAAAAGCTTAAAATATCAGAATCTCTGGGACAAAATAGTACTCAGATGAACACTTGTGACAAAGTATTTGTATCAGAAAGAAGCTAGATTAACAATCAAATTATTTTCAAATTAAATTGTAGGAAGGAGAAAATAAGAGTAGGAACAGAAATATGTGGAATAGAAAAGAAATAATATAGCTAAGAGTAGATAAAAATCTAACAAGTCTAATCAAGAAAAAAGCAAGAAAATATCAATGTAAACAATCCTACAGATGCTAAAAGTGTATTAAGGAAATATTATAATTGTATAATTACAATTATACAGCTTACATAACTTGGTCTATTTTAGAGGACAGAAAATCCTGCCTTGTTTACACTATCCATGTGAGTTTTTCTCATCCGCTCACATTCAGTCTGTGGACCTCTTTGCCTATGAGGTGAGTCTTGTAGAGACAGCATATTGTTGGGTCTTGCTTTTTAATCCAATCTACCAGTCTTTGTCTTTTGATTGATGAGTTTAGGCCACTAATGTTCAAGGTTATTATTGAGATATGATTTGTGTTCCTGGTTATTTTGGTTTAATTATGGTTTTTATTTGAATTAGTTTCTCCTTTGATTAAGTATTCCTTTAGTGTAGTTCCTTCCTACACTGCACTTTCACTTCTTTTTTTCCATTTCATTTTCATTTTTTGTTGATAACATTCTGAAGTGCAGGCTTTCTGGTTGCAAATTCTTTCAATTTTTGTTTACCATGGAAGGTTTTTATTTCATCTCCAAATCTGTAGCTTAGTTTTGCTAGATGTTGGATTCTTGGTTGGCATCCATTTTCTTTCAGAGCTTTGTGTATGTTATTCCAGGACCTCCTAGCTTTGAGGGTCTGGGTAGAGAAATCAGCTGAGATCTGAATTGGTTTCCCCCTATATATAATCTGAATTTTTTCTCTCACAGCCTTTAAAAGTTTATCCTTATTCTGTATGATAGGCATTTTCATTATAATGTGCCTTGGTGTGGGTCTGTTGTAATTTTGCACATTTGGTGTCCTGTAAGCCTCTTGTACTTGATTTTTCATTTAATTCTTTAGCTTTGGGAAATTTTCTGATATTATTTCATTGACAAGATTGTGTGTTCCTTTGGTTTGTATCTCTGAGC
The DNA here is from genome assembly GCA_020662805.1 of Glaucomys volans. NCBI lineage: Eukaryota > Metazoa > Chordata > Mammalia > Rodentia > Sciuridae > Glaucomys > Glaucomys volans. The sequence goes on from JAJEJO010050575.1 coordinate 933,535, forward strand.
CTTCATCTGTCCTGATAAATCTTAAATTTGGTCTTTTCATGTTATCCCACAATTCTTGGAAGTTCTGTTCATGGTTTCTTAACATCTTCTCACTGTGGTCAACTCTATTTTGAAGATTATATATTTTGTCTTCATTGCCTGAGGTTCTGTCTTCAAAGTGTCTAGTCTGTTGGTGATGCTTTCCATTGAATTTTTAATTTGGTTTATTGTTTCCTTCATTTCAAGAATTTATGTTTTTTTTTAAGAATATTTATATATCTCTTTATTGAAGTAATCTTTTTCTACTTTTGATGTATTTGCTCTCTTACATCATCCTTTACTTTACAGATCAGTTTAACTATTTACATTCTAAACTCCTTCTCTGACATTTTTTTCCATTGTGGTATCAATGGATTCTGTTATTGGAGTATCTTTGTTTGCTTGGGACAATTTTTGTTCCCTTGCTTTTTCTGTTGTTGTCTGTGTGTCTACCCATCTAACAGTATGAATGTGAGGCAGTAGAATTTCTACCCTGTGGACTTATAATGTCCCTGAAGGCTTCCAGTACCTCACTGTTTAGGGGGAGACAAATAATAAAAACAACCAATGCAAACTATTTATGGCATTAAACCAAATAGTTCCTACTATGACATCTACAATGTTAATCATCACAATAAACAGAAATGATATGATCAGTTATACCTGTAACAAAAATAGCAAGTTTGCAAAAGGTTTACATTTTCAAATGGTGGACAGGGAGAGAACAGAAGTGATATAGGATGGGATGATTATGAAGGGGGAGGAGAGAAGACAGAAGTAAAAGATTAAAGGAAATGTGAAAGAACAAGAGAGGTTGGCCGTTAGTGGAAGAAAAGAGAATCAAGGGAAACAGGAGAAAAATATACATAAAACAAAAATTTAAATAAAAATAAAAATAAAAGAATACAAAACAAAATGAAAATAAACTAATTAAACATTCTAGTTCACAAAAAATAATCCATATAAAAATAATTGGCTTCAAAAATGCTGAAGATGAGAAGAAAAGAGAAATAGAAAACTGTATAAATGTCCATGTACCATTAAGTTCACAATTAAACAGTGAAAAAGAATAAAAAAAATCTTGATGAAAAGTTAAAGAATTCTTTCCATTGGAATTCAAAAGATTCTAAGTTTCTCCTCTTCGCAGTTTTGGTTGGGGTCATGTGGAGCATGATGCTCCCTCTGGATTGCTGAAGTGAGAGAGGTAGGCAGAATTCGTGGAGGCAGGGGTTAGGGTTAGGTGGGCTCCAGGCCTCCATTGAATACTAATTGGTCTGGAGATTTAAAATCAGCACATCTCCAGCACCCAGTACTTGCTGGTCCACCATGGAGGACATTACCCCAGGCTCCCCTGGGTTCTGCTGGTGTGGTGGGAGAGTCAATTGTTAGTCCCCTACATCACTGCCAAACCCCACATTTACTGGTCTCAGGTTTAGTCTCCAGTTTCTCCTGCCCCTACCCTTCCACGTTCCTGGGCAGATAAGTCTCTCCCAACTTAGAAACCCAGTGGGTATGTGACCAGTTGTCCCTTGTGTAAACCTCTGTCTACATTTGATTTTCTCTTGGTCACTTAAGCACATTCTGTGTTGTGCAGTGTGTGTTTACTGGGCTTGTATTTCAGGCCAAACTTGGGTTTGCCAGGAATGACCTTCCTTAGTTGCTGGCCTCCACACCGCAGCTGCAAAATGGTCCCTTCTTTTGTCTTATGCCTGCCACCTGGAGAGATCGCGGCTCCTTTCCCCATACTTGGATATCATGCAGCATGTCCTTCAGGTTTGTTGGGCAATGTCCTTTGTCTCTAACACTCCACTCTGTACCCAGACACCTCTTGAGCCTCCCCCAAATGCAGGTTCCTTTAATTCCCTTATTCTTCTACTATGCTCTCTGACTAGAACTTCTGGCCTGGCTGTGGCAACAGGTGTGCCACTGGGGATTTTTTTCCTTATTTTATTCTATCCAACCTCCTATGTCCCCAATCTGCTTTGAAAGTCCAGTTTTAGGTTCCAGTAAAGTACCCCCCCCCCCCCCCACTTTTATTGTTCACCCACCTTGTGGAGAAGTTGCTTGCCTGCTTTCTTGGTTTCATGCTATGGAGCAGCAAGGAATATGGCCTCCTCTATCCCGCCATCTTTATTCAGTATCTTAGTGTATCTATTTAGAGGGGGCACAATTCATCATATAATGCAAAGGTAGGGGAATAAAAGAAACTATTTTTTTTTTTTTTTAGTGCTTAAGTATTCTTTTTTTTTTATTTATTCTTTTATTTACTTATTGATTCATTGAACACAAATGGAGTACAGCTATTGTTTCACTGGTTGTACACAAAGTAGAGTCACACCATCTGTGCATTCATGCATGTACACAGGGCAATGACTATTTTTTTTCTTTTAGAGAAAATATATGACCTTGTTGACATTATTCTGACTTCTGGGTTATGTTGTTCTGAAAACATCTCCTGTTCTCACACAATTGGAAAATGACCATAGACCTCCTTGACCTTCTTCCGCTGAGGCTGTAGGTCTCCCTCCACTGGGCTGGCTGTCAGCCAGTGGGACACTTGAGAATTCATAGCCAGCAATGATTATATTTACTCACCTGGGCAATTGGAGTTTATCGGCCATCTTTGATTTTCTTCTAAATAACCTTTTTAACACCTGATGAAACTCAATATAGAATATGTAGAGTTCACTTCTCTGCCTACCAGGGAAGAACTGGCTACCATCCACAGTAAGCTTTCTAAAAAGACAGGCATCTGCTGATCAGCACCACCTCATTTACAGAGCTAGGCTTAACAGATACTTTGAGAAGATTCGATTGTTAATTTTTCACCAGGCATTTGTTGACATTTGCTTATTTATTTATTGAGTGACTGCTTTGCATACACCTAACATGGTATGGAATTACAAGATAGTTTGTCTGAAGAATAGTGTAGGAATTCCTTCTGCAGTACCACCCCTAGGATAGGCAAATCACCACCTGAATGAGAAATTTATATCTATGGTGGGCATGTTTATTTCTAAGAGTGGAAAGTACTTTTAAAAAATTGAACCAAATTCTACCTGTCATTTAAAATGCTATGATATCTGCCCAATTTTCTGAAAAGTTTGTGGGGTACTTAAAATATTGAGATCTAATTCACTTGCCATAAAATTCACCTGAGTATACTACTCAGTGTTTTTTTTTTTTTTGTATATTTACAAAGTCATGCAACCATCACTACTAATTCATCACCCAAAAAGATGCCCCATACTCAATAGTCACTCCCCATTCTCATTCCTCTAGCCTCTGGAAAACCACTACTCTACTTTCTGTCTGTATAGATTTGCTTGTTTTGAACATTTCACACAAATGAACTCATGCAATATATGGCTTTTTGTGTTTGGCCTCTTTTACTTAGCATGGAATGATAAGGCTCATCCATGTTGTAGCATGAAGCATTTCACCTGTATTTCATTTCTTTATTGTAACATACATTTCATTTCTTTTTATGACTGAATAATATTCCATTGTATGGATATATCACAACTTATCTATCCATTCATCGTGTTATGGGCATTTGGATTGTTTCTACTTTTTGGCTACTATGAATAATACTGTTATGAACATTTGTGTATTCTTAAGTTTTTGTATAAATGTGTTTATTCAGCTTGCTAGGATGGAATTGTTGGGTTTTATAGTAATTTTGTGTTTATTTTTTTGAGGAACCACCAAACTGTTTACCAGAGCAGAAGTACCATATTACACTCTAATGAGAAATGTCTGGGGAGTCTGAATTCACTGCATCCCTGACACCACTTGTTCATTGTTTTGATCATGGCCATCACATATCCTAGAAAACATGTGTAATATCTTCTCATTGTGGCTTTAATTTGCATTTTTTAAGCATGGGGCACTTAACACTGAGTCACATCTCCAGCCATTTTTATTTTCTATTTTGAGACATGGTTTTGCTAAGTTGCTTACAGCCTTGCTAAATTGTTGAGGCTGGCCTGGAACTTGCGATCCTCCTGCCTCAGGCTTCAGAGCTACTGGGTTTACAGGTGTGGGCCACTGGGCCTGATTTGCATTTCTGTAGTGACTGATGATGTTGAACATCTTTTCATGTGCTTATTGACCATGTGTGCATCTTTTTTTAAATTTTTTTTCAACATATGCAATCTCCTTAAAATTTGTTTGCAAAACATTCCTTGTTCACTCATTTAGTTCCTAGGAACATAGAGAGGCATGTAATACTTTCACCGAAAGGTGAAGTAGTCAGTATTGTCATGAGGGCTTTATCCTTTTTTTTTTTTTTTTTTTTTTTTTTTTTTTTGCAGTGCTGGGGATTGAACCCAGGGCCTTGTGCTTATAGGGCAAGCACTCTACTAACTGAGCTATATCCCCAGCCCCAGTGAGGGCTCTATCCTAAAGGCAAATTGTCAAGGTTCTTTATAACTCAGGTGAGAATTCTGAGGACTGGAGGATGTCCAGAACTTATGTCACTTCTGTTCAAGCTTCCATAGATTTGAGTTCTCACTCAGGAGTCTGGGATGCACATATAAGATTTAGAATCATGTGACCAATATTTCAGTGATGAATTTACCAGATGTGCTGCCTCTGTAAAACAAAAGGTAATGAAGGACTCAGTTCTTTTTAGTTCTGGAGCTCACTGGACAAAGTCCAGAGCAAACGCTAGGCTTGAGCAGAGGGCTGGGCCAGCAGAAAGCTAAAACTGGCCTGACTTATGGGTGAGGGCATGGGATTGGCTTCCTTGGTGGATTCCCAGGGTAACCTGTGCGATAGCTATGGGGAACAGTGTGGTGCTGTCACGAGCACCATGGGGGGAGACTTTTTGTCCGAGAAGGTGCTACTCCTTGGACTGGAGCATGATCACAAGAGAAAGAAATGACAGATAGCACATGGTGACCAAGAGTACTATCTGAGAACCACTAAAGGACTCCTGAATTGAAGGAATTTGGGGGATCTTCAAAGAGTGTGCATGAACTGAGGAAGAGAAATATGTTTGGGTTGTTAATTTCACCCTAGTTATATTCCCACGCTGGCATGGTATGGAGATGTATAGGTGACAGATAAAAAAGACATGATCTCTCCTTGGACAAGCATATAAAAGAGTGTGGGAAACAAATGGAAATATGTAATATCAGCTTTATGAGATAATTACAAAGGGATAATTATCAACAAAGCATCCATTGGTTAGTACCTTGAACAGCTTATTCTCTGTCAATACCAAGTCTATAGTCACCCCCCAAAGTGGTTCACCTAACTTATTTATATAGTCCAGGTGGTCCTCTCTGTTCCACACTAGGGCCCCTCTGTTCTCTTGCCTGGCCCAGGACTTTGGAATATTTTATGTATCTATCAGTATGCTGGTGTCCCTCAGTCTTTTCTATCTAGAACAGGGGAGATTTAGGGTCTCCAAAGATGGATGAGAATTTTGAACAGAGTTTTGAAGGGATGGCCAAGATATTTCTTATGGATATGGAGTAGTGAGATAGACACAGAACTTGACATAGTATGTTTTAAAGAGCTTGAAAATAGTTTGGTATTAGCATAGGATACTATAAAGAAAGGACAAAGACAAATTTTGAGAGGTTAAGAGTGTTGAGTTTTACTCTGAAGGCAAGCAAAGGCACTGAAGGACTTTCTACAGAGGAGCTATGTGGTTGAATTTGGTTTTTAAGCTGATTTTGGACACATTCTGGAAATCCTTGAGATAGGAGGGAGACTATTGCAGTGGTCCAGGTGAGAGATGATGGTGGCCAATGATGAGACATTAGACATGAAGAGAAGTAAAGGAATTTGAGAAATCCTAATAAAACAGTCAAGAACCATTGTAATGAACTGGGTATGGGATTAGGTGAGGGTAAGGAGAAAAAAAATGACTTACAACATTGGCCATTGGGCAAATGGTGTAACTGTCAAGATGAAGAATGCAGGTGGAGGGATTTTATTAGGAATTGGGTAGAACATTTTGTTTTCTTGTCTATATTGCATTAAAAAGCTTCAGAGGTTTGAGTTAGCTGTCCTGATTCCTTTTGTTTTTTATCATGTAGCCTAAAAATAATTCATCTAATTTCTTCAGATGTTCTTCATTTTAATTGTTACTTTTTCTTGACTTTCCCATGTGCCTCCTAAAATATAATTCCCTGACCACTTGGGGTTGGACCAAGAGACAACAGGGTGTGATTGCTATTTTCTGTGATACCTCAGTGATGTTATTTACATGTGTCTTAGTCAGCTATTTCACTGATGTGACTAAATGATCTGACCAGCACAATTATAGAACAGGAAAAGTTTATTTGAGGGCTCACAGTTTCAGAGGTCTTAGTCCATAGAAGGCCAGCTCCATTCCTCAGGGCTCGAGATGAGGCAGAACATCATGGTGGAAGAGTGTGGCAGAGGGAAACAGATTACATCATTAGGAAGCAGAGAGAGAGAGAGTCTCCACTCTCCAGATACAAAATATATACATCAAAGCCATGCCCCCAGTGAACCACTCCCTCCAGCCACACCCTACCTGCCTCCAGTTACCACTCAGTAATTCACTGATTAGGTTAAGACTCTCACAACCGGATCACTTCTCCTTTGAGCGTTCCTGCATTGTTTCACACGTGAGCTCCTGGGGACCTCATATCCGAACTGTGACGACATGATACATACCTGTGTAGACCAAGGTATCCCACCTCCCCAATTTTAGCAGCCTCATCAAATTTTAAGTACAACTACAAATGCTTGGGTCACTTTTTTCATTCCTTCAGTTTTGACAAGTATATCACATAGGATATTCTCAGTTAATAATGACTTTAGGTGCATTTAGTATCTATTTCATAAGAGGCCCAAAGGAATATAATCTCAGGCTTATTTGCTGAATGTATGATGTCAGTAAGTATGTAGTTCCTTTTCTTTTTTCTATTATGTTATCCCCAGAGGATTAGTTTCATCTTCCAGTTTGTGGCCTTATGGTTTCAAGATGGCTGCCACAACTCCTGGGAGACTGTTCTTATATTAAAACATCTTCAGCAGGAATGAAGGGAGTGGGGGCAAAAAGACTTTCTTTTCTTCCAGGAGGAAAATCTTGTCTTGGAAGTGCCCAGCAGACTTCTCTCTTTATATCTCCTTGGCCAGTCAATACATGGGCCAATTGGATTGAGGTTGCTATGTTTGGCATAGACCAATGAAGAAGCATTGCCTGTAAAATGAAATATTACTGTTATTGAGGAAAAGGGGTGCATGGCTATACAATAGGCAATCAGCAGTGTCTACCCACACAAAACCAGAGAAATGTCTGATTAAATGCAGGAACAGAAGGGATCAGTTTGGGTGCTGGGGATATAGCTCAGTTGGTAGAGTGCTTGCCTTGCCCTGGGTTCAATCCCCAGCATCCCCCCCCCAAAGAAAAGAATGGGTCAGTTTGAATTTGGAGTGGTCTAAAATCTATATCTATCTTCATCATCATCATTAATCTAGAGACCTACTTCTAGTTCCATTAGTTTAATCCAGAAAAAAAATCTATTACCACCTAACTTGCATTTTATTATCTTATCCAGAAATATTATGGGAGAATTTTTCAAATGCTTTAGTAACAAAGAAAATAAGAATAATTTGCCATCATATTATTAGTGACTTAGCAATGATTTGGTGACACTTTATTTTCTGTGTATTTGTGAGTCTTTCATTTCGTATATCGATGAACATAGTCCTAAGTTTATACATTCATCAATATATGAAACAAAAAATGGGCTGGGGGTGGGAGTGAGGGAGGAGGACCAAAGAACTTTCCAACTGAACTGGTAACGTTCTGTTTATTTGGGAAGGTGGTTCCCTCATGTTCACTGAGTTAGTTTTTATGACTTTGATCTTTTCTAGTGTTTCTGGGATACATCCTTTCCTCCTTTTTGATAAATTGGGGGTAGTGGTCACTTTATAAAGAACAATCTGCAAAAGATATTTCAGTGGTTTGGAGGTAAAATCTGGAATTCCTCTCATCCTTTAGGGATGGAATTTGTGTGGCCCTTAAGGCTTGAGCTCATTTAACATGATCCAGCGCTGCCTTACTTCTCCATGTCACCTTGGCCTGCTGTGCCATCTCTCACCTTGTTCCTGCCAGTCTGTGTCTGTCTGTCTGTCTCCCCCTCTTCACACACATAAGCTAGGAATTCTTTCCAGTAGCTTTTTATGTTACCTATTAATAAATAGTCACCTTTCCTTTCAAAGTTACAGGTCTATCTTCTGGCTTCAGAGGAACATATTTTTAAAGTGTTTTCATTAGTGCATTATAGTTATACATAATGGTAGGGTTAGTCTGACATATTCATAAATGCATAAAACATGGTTTGTTCCATTTAAGTTCCAATTTCCTTTCCCTCCGCCCTCCCCCAATCCCTTTCCACTACTCTAGAAATCTTCCTTCTCTTTATTTATTTTTAATCAGAGCATTACACTTACATGTAAGTGGAATACACTGTGATATATTGATACATGTACTTAGTGTAATTTGGTCAACTTCACTCCCCCGTTCTTCCCCTTTCTCTTCCCTCCTACCTCCCCTGAAAAACTCCACCCCTGAGCTACTTATTTCCCTTATATTTTCATGAGATCCCCTTTAATTATTCATTTTTTTTCTCTCTAGCTTCCATACATGAGAGAAAACATTTGACCTTTGACTTTCTGAGTCTGGTTTATTTCACCTAGCCTGATGTTCTTCAGATCCATCCATTTTCCAGCAAATAGCATAATTTCATTTCTCTTTATGGCTGAGAAGAACTCCATTGTGCCTACATACCACATTTTCTTTATCCATTTGTCTATGAACAGGCATCTAGACTGGTTCCATGACTTGACTATTGGGAATAGTGCTGCTATAAATGTTGGTATGCAGGTTAAAAGGACATATTTAAGCCCTACTCCCTGGGCACTCTCTGTGCATATTCTGCCCTCCCTCTTCCTATAACCAACATCACATTGGAGGTAGGGTCAAATAGGTTAAAATTGATGTATTTGCTTAATAGAGGATGGGTGAGTCAAAAGACTTCCTGACCTTGCTAGGTAAAATTTCTTGTTTGCAGACTAGCTGGAAATATTTACTTTGGTTTCCATGTCCGATGATTACTAAATCTGTTTTTACTTGTGTAGTAATAAATAATAATCAAATGATTTTTATTATTTAAAAATTATGTATTGTTTTGTAATCGAGTAATTAAATAGTAAGTGCAACCCTATGCTAAAGTTTTGTATCAAGCAAACCTCAGTTCATGCTGAGTTAAAGAAGTGACATGGCCATCCTCATTTTTATTTCAAAACATCTGACTTTTTCCTTTCAGATGGTTCATTTTCAGACATTAGTTTCAGGATAGTGCTTATCTCTGGGTAAGGATGTGGGTGGGAGTGAGGGAGGAGGACACAAAGAACTTTCCAATCATACTGTTCCATTTGTTTGAAAAGATGGTACCCTCATTTTCAATGTGCTTATTTTAATGACTTTGTATACATTTAACATTGCATAATTAAACATAATTATTTCCATAAAGATATCCTTTAAAAACAAAAGGAATAAATTGACTGAGCAATCTTTGTTATCATATTTTCAAGAAGTTTTATTTAGCAAATCCTGACAGATTCTTGCATTGGAAAAATTGGTTTATTCAGTCAATAAACAGTGAGCACTTACTGTGCTGTGTGATAGAGCAATAAAAGTGAATAATGTAGTACCAGGCCACATCCAGCAGAGTACAGTAAACATGTAAATAAAAAATTATATGGTACCATGAACAGTGTTGCCCACAGAGTTATTAAAAAGTGAGCTATGGTAGTGTGTGTGTTCATATGTGTAGTTAAGTGTGTTCGGGGAGGCATGGATGAGTTCACAAAAATGAGATTCTAAGTCTTTCTTTTTTTTTTTTTTTTTTTGAACCAGGGATTGAACTCAGGGACACTTGGCCACTGAGCAACATCCCCAGCTCTATTTTGTATTTTATTTAGAGACAGGGTCTCACTGAGTTACTTAGGGCCTCACTAAGTTGCTGAGGCTGGCTTTGAACTCGCGATCCTCCTGACTCAGCCTCCTGAGTCCCTTGGATTACAAGCGTGCGCCACCATACCCGGCTCTAAGTCTTTCTTTTACTTAATTATATCAACAGCATGCTTGCTGTGAGCTTCATTCTGTGCACTGAGGACTTATGGGAAATCTTTATCCTGAGGCCCCAAGGGCTGATGGGAGATGCGATCTTAACTAGCACCAGTAGATGGTCTTGTTTCCATGTGCAACTGGGTGACTGACTCTGAGGCAGTTTTTCTGTTGTGTCCTTTTGCAAATTCCTCTCTATTAGAAGGAATGGATGTTCTACCTGAAGGAGGAGTCAGGTCACACTGGAATGCTGTGTGGCTGAACTACTGATCTGATCATGTGGAGAAGGAATAGGGCTGCTATCAACCATAATCCATCCTCTGTGATGGATTCCTGCCTTTCCGTGTCTCTGCATTTTTTCCTTGTGTTCAGAAATATGGGGAAGAGGTAGAGGGTGGAGGAAAGGGGAAATCAATCCAGGTCTTCAGTCAGATTTATCATGCAGTTGGGGTATGTCTCCAAAATATTGTCTGGAGCATTTTCTGTTGGAGGAGGTAACACCTGGGTGGGGGTTTTATAAATTGATTTTGATGCTGATGAAAGACCTGACTTAAAATCTTAGTGTTCGCTTTGTTCCCTTGGCCAAAAGCAGCAGTGGAAGGATAAATTAAACTGGGAGAGGGACCTGGGCTCCAGGTCTCAAGGACTTAATGAACATCCTCTGCATCTTTATGCTTGGGGATGGCATTTTCAAGTTCACTTACAAGGAGACAGAGGTAGGGACACTCAGATAAGAGGCTGAATCAGACAATATTCTCTCACTCCCCCAACACTGTACACGTTTTCTTTAGAATGGTGGACTTGTCTGCTTCCCCAAACTAGACATTCCTCAGTCTCTTTACTGTAATCTCCAATTTGGAGAGTGGTTTGGGAACCTCATTATGTGTCTTAGATTTAAGTATTTGTATTTGAGACACTTGACTAGAATAGTTTTGGAGAAGTAAAGCTGATGGTAATTCAAAACTTTTCCACAGCATGATACTGAGGGCTGATACCTTATTCCTGGAGAGCATTCAAAATATTCCTTAGCATCCATTTCTCTTGACTTACTAACAGTTCTCCCTGAAGGATGACTGAGACTGTCATTTTGTCTATCATTGTACAACTGTCATGGAAATAGCAAGTGATCATTCTTAATAATTTAACTTGATAAACAGATACCTTTTCTTTCTTAAAATTGATGAAGTTTGAGCAGCAGTTCAAAATCATACCTTCATAGTCAAAGTGAAATAAAGCTAAGAGGTAGATATCTAGGCATTTGAGCAAAAGTGATAATGAGAAAAATGCCTCATTAGTTTTCTGTGCTTCTCTTTATCCACTCATTTGTTTACCCATTAAGGAACATTTCTTGAGTACTTCTTGTATGCTAAGCCCTGTAAAACTCTTAGCCCTATAAAACTTCTTGGTAGTAGAGACAGATATTGAATTGAACCGCTTACATTTGTCATTACAAGTCATAATAAATGCTATGTGGAAAATTTATGAGTTACTATGAGAACTTGTTATAGAAGGACTTGATTTAGCCTGTGGGTCAGATAAGGATTCCCTGAGAAAGTAGATGTTAACTGAGATTGAAGGAGAAGGAGAAGTTGATTAGGCAAGGAAAACAGACTGGAATTCTGGTATGGAACAGTATATACAAAGGTCCTGAGGTGGGAAGGGGCATGTGTACTTAAAGAATTTAGGGGCTGGGGTTGTGGCTCAGTGGTAGAGCGCTTGCCTGGCATGTGTGAGGGCACTGAGTTTGATTCTCAACACCACATATAATAAATGAATAAAATAAAGGTCTATCAACATCTAAAAAAATATAAATAAAAGAGGCTACTGTGGCTGAATTCCAAGAGAGAAGTGGAAGGCTGCATTAAGAAGTTGATGAGACAGGCAGAGGCCAGATCATCCAGGGTCTGGTAGTAAGAGTTAGGATTTTGTGATTATTCTAAGAGAATAGGGGAATCTTTCAAGGGCTTTATTTTTTTTATTTACTTATTGATTCATTGAAAACAAATGGAGTACAGCTATTGTTTCAAGGGTTGTACACAAAGTAGAGTCACACCATCTGTGCTTTCATGCATGTACACAGGGCAATGATATCTGTCACACACTCTGTTATTGATTTTACCCCCCACCCGCCCCCACCCCTCCCTTCCCTCTATGCTAGCTGTCTTTCCTCCATTCTTGCCATCTTTCCCCCCCACATTATGCATCATCATTCATTTATCAGAGAGACCATTCGGCTTTTGGATTTTTGGGATTGGCTGATCTCACTTAGCATAACAGTTTCCAACATCATCCATTTACCTACAAATGTCATAATTTTATTCTTCTTTATGGCTGAGTAATATTCCATTGTGTATATATACCACAGTTTCTTTATTCAAGGGCTTTAAAATAGGAAGCATGATCATATATGCATTTTGAGGCATCAACAGTTGTGTGGAGAATGGACATGGTACAAGAGAGGAAGTTGTGGGACAGAGAGGAGGCTGTTGCCTAGTGCAGGTGAGAAGTTGTGGTACCTTAGATTAGGTGGTGAAGGCTGAGATGGAGACCAATGGATGGTTTAAGCTGTGGAGTAATAAAATTGGTAGGACTTGAAGATAGACTAGAAATAGAAGGCAAAGAGGTGAGAGGTGTCACAGCTTGCTCCAGATACCTGGTTTGTTTTACTTCTTACATATTTATTTATTTGTTTTGCTATAATTCTTTATTGATAGTGCTCACCACTATGATAAAGATCACTGATGAGAATCAGGTTTGAGCTGAAAGTCATGAAACTTGTTTTGTACCTGAACATTTGAGACATCCAAATGGACATATGAATGGACAGAGTATAGAAGCCTGAGCTCAGAGGAGAGGTCTTACTTGGAGATGTGAAGCTAGTATTCTTTTTTTTTTTTTTTTTTTAAATAGATTTCTCTCTTTTTTTCTTTTTTTTTTTTTTGGTACTGGGGATTGAATCCAGGGGCACTCCACCACTGAGCCACATCCCTACCCCTATTTTGTATTTTATTTAGACAGGGTCTCACTGAGTTGCTTAGGGCCTCCATAAGTTGCTGAGGCTGGCTTTGAACTCGTGATCCTCCTTCCTCAGCCTCCCAAGTGCTGGGTTTACAGGCATGCACCACCTTGCCTGCCTAAAGTTGGTATTCTTATTGAAGACATATTTTGGAGGTTGAGGGGCTTCCTAATGCATTTTAGCTCAACATGACCACATGGAAGTTCATGAAATTTTAGCATTGGATGGAAAATTAGCAATTATCTTTAAAGTTTTGTTTCCCAAATAGTAAAATATTTTGAAAATTATTTCCATGCCCATTATTAAAGTTTTTGGGAAGGCTACCCATTTCTTTCCCGTCCCTATTTTGGTAAATAAATGAGGAAAAGGAGACTTCAGAAGATGAAAGCTCATTTTTAGCAGTAGAACTGGGTCAAGAACCTTCAACTCTTTAATTATGGTTGTTTTATGTCAGGGTCATAAATTATTTTTTAATCTAGGCATTCCTTTGATATGGAGGGATAAGATATTGGGGAACAGAAACTTTCTGTTGTTATTATTACTTGTTGTTTGATTATTAACAGTCACATTTCTTAACAAAGGATCTTTAATGCTAGGACATTTGTAGGACCTGAGCAACATAAATAGCATCATGTACAAGTCATTTTTTTGTCTTTCCTTACTTCTCCTCTAAATTGTCTTAGTTACCTAATTTCCCTAACATTGTTTTGACATAGAGAGAGCCAGGTCATATGTGGAGATTTCTGTTATTTTGGACAAGTTTGTATTTTTATATCTAGCTGGATTACTTCCATAAATTCTTGTACTTCTGCAGTCGGAAAAGACAATGATAAGTTGGAAAAGACAATGAGTGAAGAGAGGAGATAGAGTCAATAGTTTTCTTGCCCTCTCCTAGAAATGAAAAGACCCAGAGCACTTAAGTGACTTGCCTATGGGCTTAAGTAATAGGAAGGTTCCTGGCAGGAAGAGTGAACTGAGGAAATGAAAAAGAGTTTTCTGCACCTTCTGTTTTCCTAGGGTAGCTAAGATGGGAGATCTTAGAGTAAGGAATTTCAGAAACCACAAGTGATGGTCTGACCTCAAGTATTGCTGCTGAAAACCAGAGAGCTACCTGGTAATGGAGAGGGCTAGCCCACTGCAAATGTAATTAATCTTTTTGGCAGTTCCATACTTTTCAAAACAAGAATGAATCAGGGATTTTATCTGAGGATGATAGTGATTCATCTTTGATGAAAAGTCGAATCAAACTTTGGACATCTGGGACCACCTAGGAAGATGAGATTCTGACCCATTATAGTAGAGTAGTGTCTCATCAGTATGAGAAACTATGATCAACCTGATTTTATTTTTGCTAGTCTATTAATAAATAGATAATGATGCAGGAGAGATGGGTAGTAAATGTATTGGTGTTTATCAAGTACCTATGATTCCAAAGAAAGAACTTACTGACAGACACAGATATTTTTGGTGCCTGTATTTTGGTGCATACATAGGCTGGGATGCTTGGGAAGCAGATTCTGGAAGAGAGGACCTTCAGGGGTTGACCAGAAAGTGACCTTGTGTGGATATCTGTGGGAGGGAAGGAAGCAGCTTTGGGCAATGGTGAGGATGAACTGTGAGATGGCCTCAGCAGAGTCTCAGCCAGGTCCATGGGGGATTCTGATGGAATGACCCTTTGCGGGTATCCTGAGTTGGGTCAGGTACAAGGTCACTGTAGTCCCAAATTAAACTCATCAGATGCTGGCCGTCCAAGGAAAGGGGTGTGACTTTGGATGAGGCAGTTCTCTTCAGCTGAGGCCTGATACGTGAGATTTCCTTAGTACCCCCAGAAGGTATGAGAAAGTCCTTCATTCCTAAAGGATTTGGGTGACCAGTGGTCACCGAAGTCTACTCTGGGGGCCATACTTCTTTGTATGAATTTTGGAAACAACTTCTTTAGGATTTCAGTGAGTCTCTCTCTTCCTCTGATGCAAAGGTGGAAGAGGAAGCCCCTTCTGTGATGGATCATCTTTAATGGATATTGACATAGGATATAAGGCTGCATTTGCAGCAGGTCTTAGGGCCACAACTGATACTCAGTCGCCTTCCTCTACTCTTTGTTCTAGTTTCCCATCACTGTTAGTTAACACCTCTGCTAATCTTAGTGGCTTATTTGTTGGTGACCCAGACCCTCATTACTGAAGGAACTAAGCCTTGGCTACTGCATTTATCCACTCACTATCAAATAGGGCAAGGAGATACCAAGGAGCACAGAAGTGGGCCACCTGGGTGATAAGTATATTCCTTCCTCCTTATTAGTATAATAGCAGCCCCACATCTTCCTGATGGTGAGGGTCACTTACCCCTACTACTACAGTAACTCTTTTTGTCTGCTAGTTCCTTGGTATGGGAAACCTGAACTTCCCAGGTGGAAGCTGTAACTTATTGTTCAATGAGATTCTTGCTTTGTACCCTGGAAAAAGTTTTCCCTGTTTGGGGACCAGAATCTATGAAACCACAGAGCCCAGAGTTGTAGGGGCAGGTAGCACAAATTCTCCAAGTGGGACCCTGGCAATAGTGGTATGTGGGGCCACTCCTGCTTCTACTCCTTGGCTTTCAGACTCGTATTTTCTATCTACTGGGGACAGAGTACTCATAAAACATCACCAACCTAAAATGTATACCACATCCTGGACAATGGCCCCCAATTCTTGCAAGGTAGTATTTGAGTTGGCACTTCAACTGTGCTTTCAGTAAGATGTTCCATCACTCTACCAGGCTATAAGCTTCTCATTGTTACGATGTATTATATGACAAGTAGGTTCTGTGGTTGTTGCCCTCTCCTACAGCTCCTTTGTTATACTATGCATTACTTAGTTCTATACAATATTATGCAGGATACTTTGTCAATGGATCAAATCCTCCATCAGCCAGCCTTTGGACACTAGTTCTGGCTGAGGCCCTATGGTAGGAAAGGCAAATCTCAAACCCAGAATATGTATTTACTCTTATGAAAATGAATAAGTACCTTCTCAATGGAGGAAGAGATCTCATGCAATCATTTTGCCATCAGTGGATGTTTGAATCCTTGATGGATGGTGCTATATTGGGGACTCAGCATTGGTCTCTACTGTTGGCACTTTAAACTTTCAGCAGTCACAGCACCTACGTCATTCTTGGTAAGTGAAATATCCCTCTGTTGAACCCATGAATAGCCTCCATTCCTGCCACCGTGGCTCCTTTCGTGTGTCCATTGTGTCTGCTATGGGGCAGCTATTGACAGAAAATGGCTGAATCATTCCTCTTGTTTAGTGCCTCTTCTGTGGTGGATCATCTTTAATGGATATTGACATAGGATATAAAGCTCTTCATACTTTGTTTCCATCTTATGTGTCCACCTATGAGTGTCTACCTAAACCTCATGATCTACTCTTTCATCTTCCAGACTTCTGACCAATCATAGAAGTTATTTACTATTTCCAATGAGTCCATGAATATTCTATCCTTGGGCCACTTCTCTTTTCATCAAGTGGCCAATCATATTCATGGCCCAAAGCTCGGCTTGTTGGGAGGATCCTCCCTCACCACTACATTTCAAGGCCAATATTGAGCAGGGTGGTAGCATAGCCACTATCCATTTTTGACTTTCTGTCATATATTGAGCTGATCAATACATGAACCAAGGTCAAGTTTCCCTCTTCCATGAACAGGTCAAAAGGAATTCCCTAGATGACAAGTGTGTGCAACAGGTTCTGGTGCAGCAATGGTAGATGAGTGTGGTTCTGGGCCTTATGCTCATGCAGCTTGCATATGCCCTCTGGCCCACTGTGCTCAATACCCCATGTTCCTTTCCATATTACAGTAGATTACTGCTGGACCTGCCCAATCTATAGCTTGGTAGTTATGACATATACAGTTCACAAAGGATAGTTCTAACTGCATGGCCATTTGGTGTCTAATAATCAGACACTCTATCTCTGCTGGAGCTCTGCAACATTCCAGGAGTCATTTTCCAAAATATGTATAATTCTGTGACAAATGACATCCCCCAAACTTGTGGATCTGTTTTATGCTTTATCCATTGGTACTTGCCACAAAGTGCACATTATCTTTTCTCATTGCATCTATTATCATAGGATATCCTGGTCAACATCTATTACCATAAGGTCTACTAGAAAATTTGACTCAAAAGATTGGATTGTTTGAACTATTGCCTGGACCTGCTGCACAGCCTTTTCCTACTTTGACTCTGTTACAACATGACAACTTTTCCTGCCATGGACCCTCACTAGAAGCTGGAAAGTTGGTGTATATGTTGGAGCATTATTTCCAGATATGGAATATGCTTGCCTTTGGAACTCAAAGCAGCCTATCAGGTCTTATGCTTCCTTTTTCATGGTGGGACATGTGAATTAAAGTATTTGTCCTTTACTTTGGAGGTGAGGATTGACCTGAAACAGTCCATTAAATATCTGAAATTTTTACTGATATGTTGGAGCCTTGGATTGTCAGAGGGTGTATCTCCCATGCTCTAGAGTTCATGTAGCTTATAATGACTTCTGATATACATGCCATATTGTGATATACACTCTGATTTGAATAGTGTCATGAGTATAGTGGGCCACTGTGATGTTTTCTAAGATGTCCAGTCAGTCTGGGCATCATTGTATTTTATTATGGTAGAGGTTGGAAGAGCTAACAACATCCTGGGTTAAGAGTGTAAATGTTTATTGTTGTTCTTTCAGGTAATTGCAAACTGCTTCTGATCTTTTTGGGTAGGTTAGAAAGAGCACAGATGCCATATCAATGGCTACATAATATAGCTTCAATAGCAAAGATTTCATCTGTGATAGCAGCTGAATTTGGGGTTACTCCTTAGTTGAATTTTTGGTAATCCATGTAATTCTCTGGGATACTTACAGTTTTTTTTTCAGGGACTAGTATGGTCAATCAAATGACTAGATCATGAGGTGATGATCCTCATCATTCTCAAATTTTAATCCTTTAAGTATTTCATAAGCTCTGCTATTATCATTGGGACACAGTATTACTTTTGCTTTTCTTTCTTGGTGGTGGTGAGGGTTTGGACTTTCATACTTCTCTAGGTCTCATTCCACAAGCAAAGGACCAGATGCAGGGGTTATGCCAACCAGCAAGTATATCCATCCAATGACACATCTGGGGACCAGAAAATGACAGTGGCCCACCAGGTACTCACTGTGAACTGGACCTCAATCAGAACTCTGTTTATTACTGGCTTCATGTGCTTCTGCTCTAATGAGGGGGCCATGATGCTACCTCAGTTGTCTGGATTTCTGTGTCAACCTTCTAGGATGCCACTGGAAAGAGATATGTGTCTTGTGAGAGTGGTTTTCTTCAGCCCGTAGGGACCAGTAACTGAAGGTGCTTCCCTGCAACCCTCCCAAAAGCTGGGGAGTAAGTTCTTTATTCTAAAGGGGTACCTGGGTGGTGCATCATAACACCTACTCACTCTGCATCCCTGCCAACAATA
Organism: Glaucomys volans; assembly: GCA_020662805.1. NCBI lineage: Eukaryota > Metazoa > Chordata > Mammalia > Rodentia > Sciuridae > Glaucomys > Glaucomys volans. Next base: position 952,183 of record JAJEJO010050575.1, read on the forward strand.
TTATTTTATATTCTTCCAGAGGATGATAGCTAGTGAAACTTAAGCTTTAGTGTTCCTCACTTCAATGAGCCCCTTCCAAGACCCTGTACATAATTTGTATTCTTTTTCTTAAAAAGAGTCCCCAAAATGTAGAAACTTCAAAAAACTCCAATCTTCCTGATTCCACTTCATTTGCTCTGAGTTTGGGAAGTGAAAGAGACAGGAAGTTGACATTCAAGTGCTTGCACTTGTGCCAGGCATCACATCTGATGTTTTGCATGTATTGTATCCTTTAAGTTTGGGAATGTTGTTTGCATATTTCTCCAGTGTTCATAGTCTTTGATACCTCAGTGTTTTCTTTGTGTATACATTTTCTCTTGCCTGGAGATCTTTTTCATTTTGTTTGCATTTGGAAGACTTTCTCATTGTTTTACATTTATTGCAATACTGTCTCCTCACCAGCTCCTTCTTGATCCCTATAAAAGGGCTGGGTGTTTCTTATTAAGCTCTATTCACAGGTCACAATTGCTCTTTACTTCTGTGTCTCCCTTGCTTCTCTCTCAGTGGCAGACTCTATGTGTCCTCAGGACTGTAGCACAGTTTATGTCATTGAGTTGGAGCCCAATAAATGTTGGTAGACTACTTGAAATGGGATTGATTCTCAGTTCTGGATCAAAGAACCTTGAGAACATTGCATTCCTTTTCTTTTGAGAACAAACTCATGAAGCAACTTCTGATGAAGAAAGTTGATTTCCTAGTTTCTTGATAACAGGATAAAGATGTCTTAAAGAAACAGACATTTCTAGTAATGGAAGGCATATTTTCATTGCAAAAGGACAAAATCAACAATCTAGTTTGTTAATCAGACTCTTGAGAATCAGTCTTTCAGATCTGGAATGCTTCTAAGGTAATGTATGAGATTGAATTTTAGAAGCTGTTTTAGTCTGTTATTTTGCTGCTGTGACCAAAAGACTTGGCAAGAGCCATTTTAGAAGAGGAAAAGTTCATTTGGCACTCACAGTTTCAGAGGTCACAGTCTTTTGATGGCCAATTCTATTGCTCTTGGCAATGAAGGCAGAACATCATGGCAGAAGAACATGGTAGAGGAAAACAACTTAGGGCATAGTATCAGGAAGCAGAGAGAGTGTTCTGGTTACCAGTGACAAAATATATACCCCGAAGTCATGCCCTCTGTGACTCACCTCCTCCAACCGCACCCCACCTGTCTACTGTTGCCACTCAGTTAATCTCTGATGGTGGATTAATGCACTGATTAGATTAAGGTTCTCATAACCCAATTATTTTATCTCCGAATTTTCTTGCATTGTCTCACACATGAATTTTTTGGGGACACCTCATATCTAAAGCATAATAGAAGCTGTAATCGAAGTTGTAAAATTAGTACTCTACATGGTGATAACTAATTAATCAGATATTTGTGCTACAAAAATGGGTTTATCCTGTACATCATGGTCTGTAAATTTCATATCAATAAATAAACACCAGTCTTATTTTGTGGACAGTATAGCATTATATGAATGTACCAGAATTTATTTAATCCATCTGCTTAATAATTTTTAGGTAATTTCTAATTTTTTGCCACTATAAATAAAATGTCAGTGTCCATTTTTTATGAATGTATCTTTGCCTGTGTATCTTATTATTTACTTTAGATAAAATTTAAAAAAAATGAAATTATTTGGTCACAGGGTGCAACTATTTTAAGACACACATTCATTTGTACATATATTCATGTATGCATATTAATTTAGCTACCTTGGCAGAGACAAGTGTAGGTTTGTTGCCAGGAAGCAGTTGCTTCCTGTTCTCCTTGCATCTCAGTGAGCTCAGATGCCTAATACTTATCTGTGTACTCTGAGTAGAAGGAGGTTGTTAAAAAGTAGATGCCCTTCTCTATGGCCTCGCTCTTTGCTGATCTCTCAGGTGAGTGTAGATGTCTGGGGTGACACTGAAGCAACTGAAAGTGGTGGAGGCTGCCAATCATTCTCTCTCAATGAGAGGATGAGAGAGTTCTACCACCAAGTAGGATCATCTGTTTCAGAGTCTAGGTATGTAAGAAAGAACTTACTGTGTTATGCCACTGATATTAGAGATTCATCTGTGACAGCATATAGTGTTTCCTTATCTGCTACAGTTAGCTTGAACTCCAAAAGGTGTCCTCCTCCATCAACGGTGTATGAGGTACTTTGTATGATTTACCCTTCCTTGTTCCCTTCCTTGTTCTCACCAATGACTCTATAGTGCATAAAAAAATTGCCAACTTTGTGGCTGGTTAATAGGCATTTCATTATTTAATTTTGTGATTCCTTGAACCTAACTAAATTTGACATTCTTATTAGCTTCTTGTTTTTCCTAGCCCAGAGATCAAAATTCTTGGAAGACCAAAAAAAAAAAAAAAAAAAAAAAAGTTTTGAAAGTTCTTCTACATGCATATTTATGAACACTTGGAGATATTGCCTTTAAGCCAAAAATTTTAGGCTGAATGAATAGCAATAAGAGAGTAACTTCAATATAGTTTATTTGGGCTGCCAAAAGCTTCTCTGTGGGGCTGTGAGCCAATCTGATGGAGTGTATATGAATAAAAGAAAACAATTCAACGGAAGTTGTTCAGGGGCTATAATGAGTCTTGAATCCCTGGATTAAGTGAAAATTCATCTGATTTAATTGAGTGACACTAATTGGTGAAGAGAAGACAATCAATAGGCTGTGTAGTGTAGTTATTTGAAGTTCATGTTTTCTTCTAATTTACTTCTGATGTTTTACCCTTCTTCCTTTGTTCTCTGTGGGCAGATTCTAAAAATACCCTAGTGCTATTGAAGTACACCACAAGAGATTAGGAGATGCTCTGTGTATTTGAGTTTTCTTTTATGTTTTTAAATCAGGGGTTATTTTGTTTTTTGAGTCACATCATGGAATGCAAAAATAGCCTGTGATAAGTCATTGCTATGGTTTGGATCTAAAATATCCTCCAAAAGTCATGTGTGAGAAGCATGGTGCCCAGTCCAGTTCAGAGTGGAGCTTTCATGCAGTGATGGGATTATGAGGACTCTGGCCTCATCAGTGGATTAATCTATTTGATGGATTTATCAATGGATTAAGCCACTAAGAGCTGAATGGACTACCGGGAGGTGGGATCTAGTTAGAGGAAGTAGGTACTTGGTAGAATACCCTGCAAGGGTTTATCTTTTCTCTAACCCCATCTTCTCTCTCTCTGCTTTCCGGCTGCCATGAGCTCATTCACTTTTCTCTGCCCTGCCCTTCTGCCATGATGTTTCTGTCAGCCAATTGGCCTGACCCTCTGAAACTGTGAGCTAAAATAAATCTTTCCTTATCTAAGTTGTTCTGGTCAGGTATTTTGGTCACAGCAATGAAAAGCTGACTAAACACGGAAATCATGTTTGTTTCTAATGTCCATAGGAGGATGAGGTGGTTTGCAGAGGTGACAGGAGGGAGGAAGGAGTTATGTGGGAAGATTAGACTGGCTTGGAAGAAGTGAAAAGGGAATACATTTAGCTTTTGGTTTCTGGGGGTTCTGCATCTGCTGATTCAACCAATGATGGATTGAAAACATTAAAAAAAATGCTTCTGTACTGAATATCTACAGGCTTTTTTTCTTATCATTATTGCCTAAACAATGCACTATAACAATGATTGATATAATATTTACATTGCATTAGATATTGAAACAATCAAGAGAGGATTTAAAGTACACAGAGGATGTGCATATGTTATATGAAATACTATGTAATTTTGTGTGAGGGACTTTGAGCATCCACATGGATTTGGGTATCATCAAAGATTCTGGAACTAATCCCTTGTTGATATCAAAGGACAACACTTTTTGATTTTATTGAGCTGAAGACAAGCTTCTCCTAGGTGGGCCCTGTGGGTCAGAATCCCTTCAAGAGAAGACCCAGGCTCATCTTCATGGTGGGAACTGGTGAGGAAGCAAGATTTCAGACAATGGCTACATGGGCATTGGAGATGACTTGACCTCAGTTCAGGGTCTCAGCCTTCCATGCATCATTCTAACTCTGGCAGAGCATAGAGGCCACAAGAATTTTCTGGATTGGAAGAGACCATATAAATCTGAGACAGTGAGCATTTTGGTAATAATTTGCAAAGACAGATGACCCCATATGACCCTAAAGAGAGAACTATCCCCCCACCAAGCTGCTGGATGGATTTGAGCCAGAAATTAAGTTTATTTATTAAAACTTGGATTATTGTGCACACCTGAGTCAGTAGACAGAGATTAATGTCTGCTCTGACCACATTTCCTGGGGCCAAACATCTCAGATCGTTATGTGCTCATGAGGAGCCATAGTTTTATTTAATTGCATTTGTTCATTTACTATAATTTGATAATATTTCCTATGAGCACACATTTAAATAATTATTCAACTAAAACGATGTTTTTAGAGTTAGCCTGGCAAAAGGGGTTTGGAATCAGAAGATTCTGGTGATATATGATACCTAGCACATAGTTTAGATTTGCATTTCATCATGACTTAGCAGAAATCGGAGCTAACTTTTTATGTGTATCTGTGGGTGGAGCTACAGGCAGTGAATGTTTCTTCAAATCATGAAATTCGTACAAAGTGCTATGAACCTCCAGTCATAGGATACTGAATCCTAAATTCCAGAGGGGGACCTTAGAGTTTCCCCTTGAATCTTTGCTTAGGATTATATGAAATTTTACTCATTGTATTAAGTTTTGCATTATCTGTAAGAGAAGTTAGAGAGATGCTCCTGGAGACAGGGACTGTGCTGGTTCTGGCCCTAGGGACAGAGCCTTAATTTTGGAAGGCTGAAATTCTTGTCCTATGAGAATGGACTTTCCTGCCAGGTTACCCATTCCATTAGTTTGACTTGAGGCCTGGAGCACCCTGAGGTGGCTGGGCTCCTACAGTGGTTTCTGTTACTACTTTCTTTCCTGTGTAGCTGCATTTTGGTTAGCATTGGAGAATTGATTCTACTAGGGCAAATCAGATTGCCAGGCAGGACAAACCAATCCCTGGTTTGTTACATTGTAACTCTGACATTTTCAGAGTGGAGGTTGGCATCCACGCTGTCTGTGAGTGCAAGTGGTTAGAAAATCAATGTGATTCCTGTCCATTTAGACTTGTGGCTGCTTGGGAGCCCACCTTGACAGAGGTTCACCCTTCCTCACCTCTTGGCCACCTCTGTGTGGCAGCTACTGCCACACCTGTTTCTGTCAGTTTGTGCTGAGGAACTTGAAGCCCTGTTTCAGCACGTCTCAGGAGTGTTTTTCCCACTTGTTTGACTGTAGTTTCTTCACTTAAATGGCACACAGCAACTTCAGGGGTGATAAACATCCTCCAGGCAGATGTGCTTGGCAGAGCTGGTTGCAGCACATACCTCAGGATGCAGAAGATCACCTTGTGGGTACAGCTTTGTAGAAGATCCATGTTTCTAATCTTGATTTTGTGAGTCCTATGGAGACCACTTCTAAGGCAGCTGTGCGTTCATCTTGGAGTTTACCTTTGTGCAGTGGGAATTCTGTTAAGCACCAATGAGAAGGGAGAGACTTACCTAATACTGCCTTAATCCTATATTTGTATCTACTGTGAAATTAAGGATGGTGAACTGACCTGGGGAAATGATCTTTGGAGCAGCCCTGAGCCTCTACTCTGGTCTTTGAACTATGCATTTAAAAAAACAAAGCAAAACAATTCTACTTGTTTCAGATCCTGAATTATAATGATAAGACTTTACAGAGAGTTCTTTTTTATTTTCCCCAAATTCTCTTTTTGAATCAGTATGATTCAAAAGTCCCAGTGAGATACCAGGAGAAGCAGTAATCTCAGTACTAACATTTGGGAGCAGAGAGTGGTAGTGAGATGCAACACAGGGTGTAGGTTCTTTGTCTTGTGAATTCACCCATGGACAACAGAAGATAAAGCAACTGCATTTATTTCTTTAAACAGAAAGGAAGCACAGCTTCCTTGAGGAAGGGTTCTGAATGGGTAGCCGCTGAGTAGTACCGTCTAGGGGTTTATATGGTGTTGCTGGAGGTGACCTTCAAAGCTATTGGCTTAAGTGGGGGAGGGGAGTTTCTTCATTCAATCATAGTGAGACACTTGGTGATCATGCAGACCCTGCTCTCCTCCAGTCAGGATGCTGAATTTGTGCTGTTCACGTGCTTGTTCACATGCTTGACTAAGCACTCTCCTTAGATACTTCTTACGTGGAATGGTTTCATCCAGGTCCCACCTATCTGCCTATCATGTTTCTGGTTCCTACTCTCAGCAGCATGGGGATGGGGGAGAGGAGGACCTGAATCAGGTCAGGCTAAGTAGTGTTCCAGGACAGTTACCACTGCAATCCCTACAGCTTGATGCAACGAAGAATTATATCTTCATCACACAGAGCATCTTGCAGGCCCTGAGGTTCTACAGAGCAGCTCTGACCTAAGAAGTGACTTAGGAATCCCACCTGCTTCTCTTTTTAATGTCCGTTATCTCAACACTTGAATTCTAGTCCACAGTGACAGGAGAGACAGGGTTTTGAGGCCAGTATTGGATCATCCAGAGGGGACGTGTGGTATTTCTTAGAGTTCATTGCCTAGAATTAGATGTCTGACCTTGACTAACTGCAAAGAAGCTGGGGGGAGGATATTTCTGACCAGTAGTAATGTTTATGCAGTGTAAGTTATGAGGTAATAGGACTAACGCTCCTGCCATGATCGGGGATTGCTATGATTGGCATTTTCCTATAGTTTTCTCCCCATCAGGGACTATATTGCTGGTTTAGCTTTGCCAACACAGGATGTCCACCTTGCATCCAGGATCAACTACAGTGCTCCCTGACAGTTTCTGTCATGACATTCATTTCAAGAGAGTAGGGATCCCTGGGAAGCACAAGACAGCAGTTCATGCAAATCTTTATTATTTGTCTCCTGTACCTAATAAGGTCACTTCCTAGTTGTAAGATTCCTTAAGGAACTCGTTCTGCTTAGACCATGAGGGTGCGGAAGTAGGATTTTGAAAAGCTGCTGCTGATTTCCCTGGCTCATTTAGGGGCCATCTGGAAGAGGCCTTAGGGCCAAGGCTGACGTGCTGTTTCCCCAGCCTCTGGGAGCTGTCCCTAGGGAGCAAATGCACACGCACTTAAGCTATAAATCACTTCTCTCATTGGTGCTAAATTAACTTTTAAACCTTCTAAACTCCTGAACCAGCTGATAGCAGGATCTTGGGTAGCAGGATGCTCAGCCCTGTTCTTGGCATTGATTAAATATAAATTGCATTCATTGCAAGATTTAATGCATGCATTAATAGAGGCAGCAGGGGTTTCCAAATGCTGACCTATTACTGGCTGAAGCGGAATCACCTGCGACATAGGTGAAAAGATTTTTCAAGTCCCATCTCAGGCCCACTGAATCAGAATCAATCAGACTGAGGTATAACATTTTGATTTGAATAAGCTCAATACCTAGATGCGCTGCCAGGTTAGGGAATCCCCGTGGATGTGGAAAGAGGACTGTATGTTTAAGACTGCTGCCTGGGTTCTAGTGTTTGCTCTAATGCTGAGTGTGGTCCTTCACAATCATGCAACCTCTCTGATTTCAGTTTCCTCATCTGCACCATGAAGGGACTGAACTGATTTATTTGAAGGAGATATTACTGAGTCCCAATATATAAGCAGATAAAAATAGGGCAGCTCTGGTGGAAGCAGTGGTTAGGTGATCCTTTTGTTCCCACGATGGTCCTTAAGGGCTGCTGAAAAATTCTAGGGATTTCTGGGACACAGTCTGAAACACTTCTGTGTGTGGGGGGTAATCATTACGGTTCTTTTTGTCTTGGAATGGTGGCCATAGGGACTGGTGTGTCTCTCTGTCTCAGGTTCTCTTAGTTTCTGTCTACCTGTCTGTCTGTTACTGTCTTGTCTCTCTGTCACTCTCTATTTCTGACTCTGTTTGTCTCTCTGTGTCTGTTTCTCTTTCTCTCTCTCTCTCCTAGAACAGATGAAAGACCAGTATATATATTTCCTTTTTCTGTTCTCAGATGAAACATATAGAGATTTGGGAAGAGAATATCTGAAATCCATTTGAAGGTACAATGTTGTTTTGCCTGTAGATTTCATTTTCTATTTCTCTCTCCCTCCCTTCCCCCTCCCTTCCCACTCCTCTCTTTCTTCCCTTTCCTTTCCCTCCCTCCCTCCCTCCCTTCCTTCCTTCCTTCCTTCCTTCCTTCCTTCCTTCCTTCCTTCCTTCCTTCCCCCCTCTTTCTTTCTCTTTCTCCTTTAGTGGAATTTTCAGGTTCAGGTCATCCATTTTTGACATGGAATTTATCAAGTTATAGGATTTAATGTTTCTTAACCTATTTGACCAAAATCCTGTCAGGCAATCAGGCACATATTTAATAAAATTCTATGATATGTGGTGTAGATTGCATAAACAGACTTTGTTTTTATTTTTATTGTATTTAACCATTCAATCACCCACTGGACTCCTGATAATTTTTGTTTTGAGGATGCCAGGTATTTATTATATTAGAATGATATGAGATCAGGCATGACACAACTCCTTTAGGAGTAAGAGACCTTAATTAGGTTCCAGAATTGTCCTGGTTTATCACAGGACTGGATTCTACAAGGTCTGAATTTAGCACGTTTAGCAGTTTTATTTTAAAAATAAAGTCACTATTTCCAACACCAACAACAATGGCCGCTATGAAGTGACTTCTTAAATATTTTTATTCCTTTTCACATAATATTATAACACAAAACAATAATAAAATTTAGGAAAGTTAACATTAAGATAATGCTATTATCAAATATTCAGTCCAGAATCAAATTTCACCAAGTGCTATTCATTTTTCACAATGAAAATATGAATTTTCATATTTATTTTTGAACTCGAATGTGGCTGTCAAATGAATACAGTGCTATGTGAGAATTTATCTATGTATTTATTCATTCATTTGACATCGTTAAATAACAACATTGATGGATATAGGAAAATAACTTCAGGGAGTACAGATGAAACATTATTTACACTGAAGATCTTAGAATTCAGAGATACTTATGGAAGTAGGCAGGAAATGACAAAAGATAATAAAACCGTAAGGTTTATAAAATGAATGGGCACCACAAACAGAAATGGGGAGATCAGGAGAAGGCCCTTGGATGCCTAAATCAGAACATATTTTGGTAGAGTACAAAACTGGTGGACACTTCTTGTGGTCACATAAGTCTGGAGAGACATTAAGCCTAGAGTTACAGCTTGGGAAATATCTCAGAGAGGCGAAAGTTGAAATCTTAAAGGTAAATACATCTTATTTTTTGGTACTGGGGATTGTACCCCCGGGGTGCTTTACCACTGAGCTACATCCCAGACCTTTTTAGAATTTTTTAAAAAAATTTTGAGACAGGGTCTTGCTAAGTTGCTTGGGGCCTAAGTTGCTGAGACTGGCCTTGAAATTGTAATCCTCCTGCCTCAGCCTCCTGAGTCGCTGGGGATGCAGATGTGCCAGGACTAATATATTGAAATAGATAAATATGGGTCAAAGTGCATTCTACTGTCATGTATAACTAATTAGAACAAAAATAAATAAATAAATAAATAAATATAAGAACATAAAAAATTGAGGACAGGAAGTTGGAAAGAAGATGAAGATTTAGAAAGTCCCAATGCACAGTCTCATGTAAGAACTACTTGTCTCCCCAAATATTTTCACCAGGTTACTTATTTATTAGAGAATTGGGTCATAGCAATTTATATGTTGTTATGCCTGAAAACTCTTGACAGTCCATCCTCTGCTTTGTATTAAAGGAATTGAAAACTGCCAACATACAAATTTAATAGAAAGTTAAAATTCACCATGGCCTTTTTTTCTGTTGGCATTATGATATGAATGACTATTATTTGGGAAGCTTTTTGCTGAAAATAGGTAACATCCTGTAGATTTTCCTCTCATGATTTTTTTAATTGAAGTGTTGGCATGTTTTTGTTTTCAGACCTATTCCAGCACTATTAGATTCACCTATGAAAAACGCAAAGACCAGTTCAACCTAGGAGATAATCAATTTTTCATGCTCATTATCATTTAGATGAGTCTCTTATATGGGACTGGTTGCAGTATGACGCATTTTAATGCTGAGTAATACCTCCTTCCTCTAGATAGTGAAGGAGAAGACTCATATGCTCCATGTGAAAATGTTAAGATCTTAAATCTCAGGGTAAAGAGAAAATCAAAAGGAAATTTGTGAAAAGCAAAATGAGAGCCAGAGAAGTGATAATATTTATTGCCAGAAAACTTTCCAGTTTCATCAATATTTTTATAGTTGCTTAACCTTCATCATTCTTTGTATACCTTCTGACCTGAGAGAACAGAAAGGCATGCAAACCTTAGGTACTTTATTAAATCTTTTATACCTTGACACCATTTGGAATCATTTCCTATGGAAAGAAAAAGACATCTTATATCTCTTTGAAAAATTAAAATGATCTCAGAGATGCAGTTAACAGTGGTTCCAACAATCACGGCCCAAGATTGAACATCTGACAGCCCCACCAGCAAGCAACCTTGGATACCTAATTGTTGGAAGGTAGAAAGTTCTGTTCTGTTACTTTAATTAATCAAACTCGATTTTTTTCTGTCAGTTTTCTAGATCTTACACTTAAAATGGGAATAGTGACATTCCAAATAACTTCCCTTTTTAAAATTCTGAAATATGTAAGAAAGCTGTCAATGCTGCATAGGCCTGTCCCTTAAGGAGTGTGATTTACAAAGCCACCCCTTAGTTGTGCTTTCTTCTTATTATTAAAGCTTTGGCCTTTGGCTCTTGCTTCCAGGTCTATGAGCTTAAATTCATATTGCTTTTCTTACTGTCCCTGCTCCCAGGGGATTATCCAGCAGAGTGTGGCCTGCAACACACACACACACACTCACATCAGGTTCATCTGTCACACAAAGGAAGATGAGGAAGAAGAAATGACTATTTAGATATGAGAGGATAGAAATGGGGGAACCAGAGACTACTGCTGCTTCCCTCAGCATCAGATTATTTATTTTTTAAAGTATCCAGAGTGTTCTTTTCACCATAAAAGCCTGTGGCAGGACGTGTGATTTCCAAGACGATACATAGCACCAGAAGAGCTCCAAGTAATGTGCCCGGCTTCAATCTCAGCGTTGCTCATTAGAACAACAATGCAAACCAGCTGTCCCCTGGTGTGTGGAGAAAAGAGATCCAATTAACTGGCCATTTTCCACCTGGTTCCAGATTTAGCTGTCTCCTTATGAGCCTGTAAGAGCAGCCAGTTTGCATGAATTTCAGTCATTAAATGCAAGCCAGGGGGTGAGGGGATATGGGGAGGACCAGCATTCTCTCAACTGCTATTGGGGGTAAAAAGTGAGATGCCCTCTAGAGCTTGGACATCTGGAAAGGCAGCAATTTAGCAAGATATTGACCTTTAAACTGTTCCTTATTGTGAGTGTGTTGATGTGAAGACCAGAAATGCACTGTTTCTATAAATGTAAATACCCTGAACCATTTTGAGATGTAATGAATTTGGATTTTTCTCCTTAGTGACATTTAAAGTGTGAACTGAAAGGGGGACATCCTGGGAGATGATATAGGACACACTGTATTGTTAAATTGTGTGCATATATGAATATGTAACAACAGGTCCCATCATTATGTACAACTGTAATGTATCAATAAAAATATGGAAAAACCCACCTCATATTAATTGATAAAAAAAATGTGAATCACCTAACTGTATTGTAATTAACCACACACCTGTATTGGAATATTCAAATTTCACTGGAACTAATTACTCAAGCTTTCCTTTGTGAATTTGTCAAAAATACCATGATTATCTCAGAAATAAAAACAATGACCAGAGCCCTTCAGACATCATTATTCCATCTTTCGGAGTCGAGTATTTAGGTCCTGGAATAAAACACCTCGTGATACGGCTCCTGGAGATGTTATAGGCCTACGCGTTTCTGGAGTAATATCACATTCTCAATAGAGCCATCAATAAAACAATAATTTCTCAGCACTGAAAACTGAAAAATCTGTTGTATTACACTTTCCAATCTCTTCAAAATCACATTTTAAAAATCCATTTTGTTGCAAGATGACCAATCTCATCTGATTTATAAGCTATGGCCTCAGAGGAAATATGGAAGGCTTGGAGTTGAAGCCAGGGAACAAATGTGCTGGCAGGAAACAGCCTCTTCATGCATTTCGAGCAGGTTCCAGGACATGCTTTGGAATGTGTCTGTTGGCGATTTTTAAGTCATTCAGCAAATAATTATTTATTAGGCAGCCTGAGTGTGATGTCTGTATTTCATTATACACTTACATTTTGGTTTCACATGTGCCTACCTTTTCTGTCTGGTCAATGACAATATGCAAGTGGATGATTATTTTCTAGAAATTTTCTTTATTCTAATTTTGAAAGAATTTTGTTCGTTTTCACTTCTTGACTCTCCCATGTCCTTAAAATGATAGCATATCAGATTTTTTTCCTACTTTCTCTCCTCGCTCTTCGTAATGCTGCAATACATTTTAGAAAAATATTAAGATCCCTCTGCTACAGTTAGCTGCACCCTACAGTGTACAAGGGCTAGAGCTCTTCATGTGGTACACCCAATGGAATTTCCTTACATCACTTGAGGTTTATATATTTTGATTCTCATAATTTTTCAAAGTTAGACATTTAATCCTACCCACAACCCCAAACAACTTAGTTATCTTGGATTTCTATGATCTTAACTAAAGGAAGTAAACGAAGAAAATAAAACACTCCAAACTACAATCCAGTCTTTAATGTTTAAAAATTACTTTTAGGATACGTTGTTGTTTATTTGCCATTGTGAATTGATTTTGAATACAAAATCTTAAGTACTTTTTGGTAATATCTTAAGTACTTTTTGGTAATTTTCAAGTCCTTTTTCCTCTTCATCCTTATCATTTAACCCTCTTGATCTTGAAGATATTCTCATTCTTTCTTCTATCCTCCTCTTTGGTCCTTTGACTTCTGTTAAGTCAACCCCTCTTACATCATTGCATTGTATGGTCTTCTTGTTCTTCTTTCTATATTAGTTCATATCCACTTTGACTTCTTAATAAAAATTATTCTGATGCTTAATCCTAAAGTCTGAAATTTTCTTTTTTTGTAATAGTTTCCTTCCTTTATAACCAGCTTTATATAGTTGAATTTTACTAATGAGTTGAACTGTTTCAATTTCTTGTAAAAGTCTGATGTTTTTGCCTGCCTTTCTGTAAGCTCGTGGGCAGGTAGCCAAACTGGAGTCAGACAAAAGTAGCTGAAACAAACTTTATTAGAGTTTGAACTCCCGGGTGAAATTCCCAGCCCTCTGGGGTGAAAGTTGGGATGGAAAACTGGAAAAAGTCGCGCATGGCTCTGGCTGCCCAGGTTTTTATAGGGCAGGATTAGGCTAGAGGTCCTGCCCAGGAATAGGTGAACCAGGTGGAAATAAGGGTCAGCAGGTCTTATTCATTTGCATCTAATTGGTTGCTCCTGCGTGCTTGCAGGAGCTTGCCAGGTGTCCTTGCCTCCTCCTGCAGCCGCTTAAATCCGACCTGACACCCTCCTTACCTACTTTTTAGATGTGGCCCTTCATATCCAGGGGTCTCGCATCTATGGATGCAACTAATCCAAAATATAAAAACAAAACAAACAAAATTATTCCCTAAACAAAATAATATATCAACTATTTAATAGCATTTACACTGTGTTGGGTATTGTAAATAATCTAGAGATGATTTAAAATATATGTGTAGATTCTATGCAAATACTACTCCATTTTATTTACTTGAACATGCATGGAATTTGGTATTTTCAGGAGCACCTGGAACCAATCACTCATACTGAGAGGAGGGAGAATTGTAATTTGTTTCTCTACCAGCCCTGATTCTGTGTTTACCCTTGACAATGACGTCCTTACCAGAATCCTAAAATTCCTCAGCTCCTTTTAGCAAACTTGTTTTTGCTTACTGCTTTGCCAAAAATTGTTATACAAAGTCAGGATGTATTGTTGAACAAACTCAAATGTATTTCTGGCAGGTTAAAGACCAAATCCTCAAGGTACACAGGAACCTCTCTGTGTGCTGACCTCACCTCTGGCCTTCTGTCCTCCTCTTCACTTCTGCTCCAGCCACGCAGGTCTTCTTTTAGTTCCTCAACATATCACTCTTCTTGGTTATGGGCCTTTGCTTAAAATTGCCCTTTCTTGCCTCCTTCTGCTTAACTCTTAACCAACCACTAGACTTGAACTTAAATATCACTTTCTTAGGGGTGTAACATTGATTAAGCCCCCACCTCCATCTTACCCCCCTTGCATATCATAGACCACGTGCCTGATCACATTTACAACTTTACATTTACTTTTGTGATCGTACGTTTGAAATTGCTTTGATTAACTCATGGACTAAAGTGTTTCTGCTTTTTCTTGTATCCTCAACAACTCTACTGTGTCCAATCAATAGCTTATGTGGAATAAGTGGAGTGAATATCTTATAAGTGGCACTTTTATTAGTATTAACTCCTAAGCAAATGATATTTGGACACCTTCAACTATTTAGAAATGTTTCATTTACATTGAAGTGAAATCTCTTTTCCTAGCTATGTTCCATAGGGTCATACAAATGTATTTCCAGTGTAGTAACAAACAGTATGGTATAGAAGAAATAGAATTGATTTGGAGGAAAATCTGGTTGTAGCTACCAGACTTTGAGGTTTACCATGTGCCTGGTACTATGCTTATGTGCAGTGTGGGAATAATAATAATTTCTGTATTCATTAAAGTTTTAAAAAGCACTTGTTGAGTACTTATTGTGTTTCATACAGCATATTAATATTTGGGGTAAAAAATGAATAACATATGCTATCTTTGAGGCATTTATAGCTTATTAGAGAAGTCTAAGAAAATAGGTAGGATTTTGTTAGGAGTATAGTTTACCAAGGAATTGATATGATTTTCCCTCCATTCTCATGGAATAATAAACACTCAGGTTTTAGATTAGTTCCAGTTACTAACCCAAGTTGAGCAGGCAGGCATTTAGCTGGAGCTTCCAAAATAGTTTCAAGATCCCCTGAGAATGGAGTAGGTGGGTGAAATTCATGGAAGAATCTTGAGTGGTATTGCTGAAGGCTTTGTTGGGGACTCTTGGTCATGGAAACCTGCCTGGGACTCCCTCCTCACACCTGGGCACTGTGTACCCTGTTCTGTGTGTAGATGATTTCTTTCCTTCACAAAAATAGATTTATCTCTTTGCCTGTGTTGGATGATGTCTTTCTGTCATTCCCTCAATCCTGTATCAATTGCATTAAAAAATGTACAAGGATATTGATCATTTAAGTATATGAGGTCGGTCAGTATCTGAGAGGGATGTGTCATGTACTGTAATGGGAGTAGAAATTTGTACAACCTTTTGGAAAACTGGCATTACCTACTAAAGCTGAAGATGTGCATTTCTATAAATCTGCATTTCTACACTTAACTTTATACTGAAAAAAGCATGTTTGTATGTTGACTAAATGACATGAACTAGGATAGTTGTAGCAGCCTTGCACACTATGGCCTCAGACAAGAAATTATCCAACTGCCCATCAATAGTAGACTTGAGAAACTTAATAAACCAGAACACAACAATGAAAATGAAAAATTATAACAAAATCTCCAATGAGGATTGTCACATGTCTGAAATACAAGAACAGGCAAAACAAAGCTAGGTTTTAAAAGTCAGGATAGTGACCACCCTGGTGGGGACCTAATTACTAGAAGGGAGCACTGAGTGGGGTTCTTGGGTGCGGATAATGCGGTGTTTCTTGACCTGGGGTGCCAGTTCATTTTTGAAAATTCACTGTGCTTTACTATGACTTGTGCATTTATCTATAGGGGAGGTTATATTTCAGTACAAAGCTTAAAAAGAGTTGGTTCTATTGTGCTCTTTTTAAAAATTTCTGAATTTTTTCCTTTTTGATACACATGGCAGTAGAGTGTACTTTGACATATTATACATACACAGAGTATAACTTATTCTTAGGATCCCATTCTTGTGGTTGTACATGAGGTGGAGTTTCACTGGTTGTGTGTTGTGTTCTTCTTATTGAACTCAGGACTCCTAACAGCAGCTTGAATTATAGAAGTAAAATATGGAAAGTTACGGTGTAGGAAAGGAGTTGTCTTGTTGCATTTCAAATTGGTAATCTGTTTGAAAAGCAATCATCAAGTTAGCAGGGGGGTCTTTGAATGGACATTCCACAGATAACAATGCTTGTCCCAGTAATTGTAGAACTCTTGGATGAGCTGATTGAGAATCTACTGTCCTATTTTACTCTTGTTATGGTTGCTAGTTTTCTTTTTCTTTTTTTTTTTTTTGGTGCTGGGGATTGAACCTAGGGGCACTCCACCACTGAGCCACATCCCCACCCTTATTTTGTATGTTATTTAGAGACAGGGTCTCACTGAGTTGCTTAGGGCCTCGCTAAGTTGCTGAGGCTGGCTTTGAACTCGCGATCCTCCTGCCTCAGCCTCCCAAGTGCTGGGATTACAGGTGTACGCCACATGGATTTGATAACCTTAAGTAAGAAGCATTTCACTTTTACTATGTAAATTGCTCTTAAAAAATGATAGGTTAGCTACAGAATTGGTATTCCAGTAGAAAACTGATGACTGTTCCTTGAAAATCTTGTAAAATGAGACCCTGGAGAATGAATAAACTTTTATCCTAACGGTTGCATTTTTAACTCTAAAGTTGTTGCCCTTTCACATTTTCAGGAGATGGAATATTTAGAAAACCCATGTAAAATTGGGCATCATCAGATATTGAAGATGGCTTTTAAAAATAAAAGCAGTCACTATTATTTTCCTTAGTGGTGCTGGGGATCAAAACCAGGGCCTTGTGCATGTTAAGCAAACACTCAACCACTGAGGTAGACCTCAGCTCAGCAGTCCTGCAGTGATTTTTAAAAAATTGCAAACATCCTTGGCCATTTCCCTGCAAGAATTTCTTAAAATCTTTCCTAATCACCATTACCATCAGCTTTCACAATCTGATGAATCTGAACTTGGAACCATAGTCTTAGAAAGGCTCTTTGTATTTATACCAGTAGTCAGTTCTTGGCAAGAAGGCTCTGTAGGCTCTGTTTTGGTTTACCTCTGGCCATATCCCTGTCTAGGTGATACAGAATCTATGGGGCTAAGTCTCCTGTGGTTCCTTTTGCTAGAGCTACACTCCAGAGGGGAGGGACTGTGGGATTCCCATCACAGATCTGAGCCACTCTCTGGAGCCCTTGCCGCTCTTCCCAGTTTAATCTCCTGACTGAGATGGTCACCAGTCTGTGGACTTCTAGACCCAAAGATCACTATGTTAGTCAGCTTTCCATTGCTGTGACAAAATGTCTGAGATAATCAACTTATAAGATGGAAAAGCTTATTTTTCACCCATGGTTTCAGGGATTTCAGTCCATGGTTGTCAGCCCACCGCCTTTGGACCCGGGGTAAGAAAGTTCATCGTGATAGGGGTGTGTAGTGGAGGAGGCTGCTCTCCTCCTGGCAGTCAGGAAGCAAAGCAAGAGAGAAAGAAAGTGGTCACAATATCCCCTTCAAGAGCATGCCCCAGTGAATTAACGTCCTTCTATGAGGCCCCATATTTTTGTTGTTGTTGTTGTTTGAGTACTGGGGATTGAACCCAGGGGCAACTGATCACTGAGCCACATTCCCAGCCCTTTTTTATTTTTTATTTTGAGACAGGGTCTTGCTAAATTGCCTAGGACCTAGCTAAGTTGCTAAGGCTGGCTTTGAACTTGCAATCTTCTTGCCTCAGCCTCCTGAGCTGCTGGGATTACAGGCATCCACTACCATGCCCAGTTTGGGGCCAAACCACCAACACAGTATCAGAGGATATTCAAAGTTCAAATTATAGCAGATGGTCAGGAGCATGGGTTTTTGTGGACTGAGCTTGGATGTTTATACAGGAAAACTAACAAGCTTGTATCCATGGCCTCTTGAGGACAAAGTCACAAGTGAGCGGAGAAAGGGGGAAGGGCTGATGATGGGCTATTTTGAGGGCCAAGGCCTGGCTGTCACTAAACCACCTCCTAATTGAAGAACTCTAAGAGACTGAGAACTCAGGCCTTCGGAGGTGTTGCGAAGCTATGTTTGCTGAGGTGGGAGGATATTTAAGTTTGCTGTCTCCATTCTTGACATACACATACTGTACATGTGTTATGTGGACGAGGATTTGAACAGTTGTGCTGGACTCTCCGAGCATTAAGGATGAGCCTGCCTTGGATGGCAACAACTCATGAAGTAAAGGAGATATATTTTCAAAGTCCCCGCTCAGCTGTGAATTTTTCACTACAAATGTCTAATTGCTTCTAATAACTTATAGGCATGGTAATGATTCTAAAATGTGCACCTGTGTTAATCTGGTCAATTGAGATTCAGTCTTTGACTAAAGAACTTGGTACGATTAAATGACTCACTGTGTGCATAACCAGCTTTGTTGACCTAGTTGGAGAACGGTAAATGGGATTGTTGTGACAGTTAGTTCTGACCAGATAGAATAGATCTTTGTTAGGATAAGATTAACCAGAAGTTTTCTGGTGGAGTTTTTTGGGTCTTCTAAATATAGAATCATGTCAGCAAATAGGGATAGTTTGAGTTCTTCTTTTCCTATTTGTATCCCTTTAATTTCTTTCATCTGTCTGGTTTCTCTGGCTGGAATTTCAAGGACAGTGTTGAATAGAACATGGTGAAAGAGGGCATCCCTGTCTTGTTCCAGTTTTTAGAAGGAGTGCTTTAAATTTTTCTCCATTTAGAATCACCTTGGCCTTGGGCTTAATCTAGATAGCTTTTACAATGTTGAGGTGTTCCGACTATCCCTAGTTTTTCTATCCTTAGTTTTTCTAGTGGTACTGTATTTTGTCAAATGCTTTTTCTGCATCTATGGAGATTATAATGTGGTTCTTAAGTCTATTGATTTCTGTAGTTTGAACCAATCTTTCATCCCTGGGATAAACCCCACTTGATCATGGTGCACTATCTTTTTAATATGTTTTTGTATATAATTTGCCAGAATTTGTTGAGAATTTTTGTGTCTATGTTCATCAGAGATATTGGTCTGAAGTTTTCTTTCCTTGATGTGTCTTTGTCTGGTTTTGGTATCAGGATAAGACGAGTTTCATAGAATGAGTTTGGAAGGTTTCCCTCCTTTTCTATTTCATGGAATAATTTGAGGAGTATTGGTATTAGTTCTTCTTTGAAGGTCTGGTGGAACTTGGCTGAGAATCTGGTCCTGGATTTTCTTTGTTGGTAGGCTTTTGATGGCATCTTCAATTTCATTGCTTAAAATTGATCTGTTTAAATTTTCTATTGATTTAATTAATTTAGGTCATATGTTTCTAGAAATTTACTGATGTCTTCAAGATTTTCTATTTTATTCGAGTATAATTTTCCGGCAGGAGGAGGAGTACCAGGAATTAAACCCAGGGGTGCCCGATCACTGAGCCATATCCCCAGCACTTTCTAAAATATTTTATTTAGAGACAGGGTCTTGCTGAGTTGCTTAGGGCCTCACTCGGTGGCTGAGGCTGGCTTTGAACTCTCGATCCTCCTGCCTCAGCCTCCCAAGCTGCTGGGATTTTAGGCATGCACCGTTGTGCCTGGCTGGAGTATAGATTTTCAAAATAGGTTCTTATTATCGTCTGTATTTCAGTAGTATCCATCATGATATTTTCTTTTTCATCATGAATTATAGTAATTTGAGTTTTCTCTCTCTTTCTCTTCTTTAGCTTGGCTAACGAGAATCTCACACCAAGGCCTTTTTTCAAGTTAGAGTCAGAAGAATCTGTCACTCACTGATCTCACTTGATTTGTATGGTCACAATTTTACTATATATGGAATACCTATTCTGTATGAGGCCTTGGCATCCAGTCTTGAATAGGACCTCTGGCCTCAAAAGACTCACAGTCTGATGGAGGAGGCTGTCCAGTGGACAGCAGACTGACCACTGTGATGCAGATGGACACACCAGGACTGGGGTGTGGCTCAGTGGTAGGGCGCTTGCCTAGCACGGGTGAGGCACTGGGTTTGATTCTCAGCACTGCATATAAATAAATAAAATAAAAGTCCATCGACAGCTAAAAAAAATATATTAAAAAAAATGGACACCCAAGGCCAGGAGAGTGTTCACTGATTGCCGTGTGCTCAGTGTGCTTCCAGAAGGCTATGTTCTATGTATAATTCACAAGACTGAAGACACAGTATCAGAACTCTGTGTGAACAACTTGTGAGAGCAACAGTTTTAATTTAAAGTCTACATACTGTTTCTGTGCTTGGAAACCTCTTATTCCACATCAATTAGACCTTGCGTTGAGTTTGTCTGTTTCACCAAAAGCACATAATGACTAATTGTCTCCATTTCTCCATCAGTTTCACCTTGTGGTTAAGATATGTGCATGGTCAAAACAGAATGCTTCAAAAGAACACTTTTAACTTGTCCATACTTATATTCTTAATCTGGAATAATAGTATGCACGTCCTATCTAATACAAATGTACCTTGTCAAGATAAGCAACTGGGTCTTGGGTATATGAAAAATACATTAGATCCCTCAAATTTAGAGCTCTCAGAATGTTACAGCCATGACAATTCATACAAACTTCCCCCTTTCAATTGTTCCCCATTTTTTTCTGTAGAGAGGAAGTGAATAGGCGCATTTTGTTTCTCATGAATTCGAATGCTTGTAACCCTCACTCGGTTGATACAGATTCCCAGTGAGGATGCATGTCCCCTGAGTAGAGGACTCCTGATGGGAGATGGGTGCATTTTGTATTTGAAAAGACAACTAGAGTCTGTTGGATTACATCCTCCATCCACCATGACTGTTTTGAGAATACGGAGTATACACATCCGCAGTTCCAGAAGAGGTTGTGAGGTAAGTAGGAAGAGGGGAGGCGACATCACCACCCACCACCCTCCCAATTGCAAGAATTGATTACCAATACTTATTTGACTTGATTTAAAGTTTTCAGAGTAAAATCTCATGGTCATTACTGCCTTGAGTGTTCTAGTAACAATGTAAGGATTCCAGCTGGGTGTTTATCCAGTTTATTTGGAAAGGAATTCTCTGGAGGAGAATACATGTTGGAATTATACTGGATCTACTAAACTGAACCCTGCCATTTTTGCTTGACATTTACAAGTGATATCCCACCATCCCATTAAAACCCCTTTTCCGAATGGTCATGGGTATGTCACCGTTTGATCACTCTATTATTGTTGCACAGGTAAATTGCTTACAATTTTAAAATACTTTCTGTGACTTTCTATGTATATTTGAATGAATCTTTTTTTTCCCCTCTAAGATAATTTCCTAAAGGATAAATTGCTGGATGAAACAATAGAGTATTTTAAAGACATAATATATGTTACTAAATCATCCTCAGTAATTATACCAATTATATTCCTACTAACAATGCATACAGATATCTAATTTTGAAACCTAATTCTACTTCGAGGGCTGTCATGGAGGCATTTTCAGTATTTTGACAGACAGAAATATTTTGTCATGTGATTTTGTGTTTCCTGAGTCACTGATGAGACTGTGTGGTTTTTAAAACATTTATTCATTCCTATGGTCTATTTTGTGACTTGCTGCTGTCCATGCTCTCTGTGCCCCTTGTTTTGGTTTTAGTATTGATCTTTTAAAATTGGGTTTTGTGAGTCCTTAATATACTAAATATTGACTGTGTAGCATTTTCTTTTAAAAACAAATTCGACTGAGGTAAAATTTACATGCAATGGACTGAGCCTATTTTAGGTGCATAGGACAATGAATTGGACAGGTGTTTATCCTTATTGTAACTATCACCATAATCAAGATATGGATTTGATCATGTAGAAAAGTTCCTTCTTGTTCCTTCACAGCATAGTTCATCTGATCCCCAACCTCAGGTAACCTCTTATTTGATTTCCACCCTTACAAATTAGTTTTGTTTGTGATAGAATCAGAAAGCATATTTAATTTCAAGTTTGCTTTGTCAGTCAGCATAATCTTGTGATTCACTCATGTTGTAGTATTCAGTGGTCTTTTCTTTTTTAGTGCTGAGTAGTATTCCATTGTATGACTATACCATAATGTGTTTATCCATGCAATTTTTGGTGAATATTTGAGTTGTTTCCATGTTTTGTTTATTGTAGCTACTATGAATCATATCATAGCTACTATGAATAAGTCTTCGTATGGACTTATATTTACATTTCTTTAAGGTAAATGCCTTGGAGTGAAATTACTGGGCCATAGTAAGTATATGTTTAAGCTTTCTAAGAAACTGCCAGACTTTTTTCCCAAAACATTTTATGATTTCTTCAGCAATGATTGAGGGTTTCAAATGTGCCACATCTTTGCCTGCACTGGTTATTTCCAGTCTTTTAAATTTCAGTTATTTTAGTTTTATGTGGTTGTATCTCATTCTGATTTTCATTTACATTTTTTCTGAAGACTATGATGTTGTTCTTTCATTTGCTGATTGACCTTTTTGGCAATTTCTTTAGTCTCTAGCAACACTTGATTTAATTTAGTTATGATATATTAAAAAATTTAAAGTAGGTAATGTATAAAATGGTAACATTTAGAATAATACAGAAAAGTCTATGTAAAAGAGATATTAATCTCATTCAAACTTACCTTTTCTCCCATTTTTTTTTCCTGAAGGCAAATATCACACCAAGTTTATATAATTCCTTTTGTGGTGCAAATATTTTTAATACTTAAAAAAGACTCTATCATACCATGAAAATATCCAGGCAATATATTTTTACATTTTGCTTGGATATAATATATATAAAAAGCACACATATCCTAAGTATATGGCTTGAAAAATTTTCACAAACGGAACACATCTGGATGGAACACGGATGGAATATTACCAGTGCCTTGTATTTCGTTCTAGTCATTAGTCATCACTTTTCCAAGGGTAGCTACCACCTTGATTTTAATAGTATAAATTAGTTTCACATTTTAATACTTTATAAATAGAGTCAACCATACATATTCTTTAGTTTTGGCTTCTTTCAACATTTTGCTTGTATGACTCATCCACATTTTTGAGTGTTCATTCCTATTGCCATTTTTTATTGCAGTGTAAGGGTGTGCCAACTATTCATTTATTTGTTTTATTGCTGGTGGACATTAACCTATGATTGAAGATGCCCCACACATTTGCTACTACATATCCTTTGGTGAACCTCGTATGTGTGTTGTATGCCATTGGGTGTACATCTAGCATTAGAATTTCTGGCTGATAGGTAATGTGTTTGCTCAACTTTATTTGATACTGCCAAACAGTTTTCCATAGATATTGTCCCCCCTCCAGAGTTCTGGTTAATCTTTATTTTCAATGATCCCAAGGTATTTTCTGTTTTTAATTTTTTGTGAGTGTTAACTTATTCCACTCTTTTAGTTTCTTGTGAGTGTTTTCTCACTATGTGTTTAATTTGCATTTCCTTCATGACTAATTATCCTGGGGAATATTGTTATATGCTTATAGGCCATGTGGATCCCTCTTGGGTGAAGTGGCTATTCATGGCTATTCATGTCTGCCATTTTGTCAATTGAATTGTGTGTCTTATTAACTTGTAGAATTTCTATTCTGGACAATTCTTATGTTAGTTATATTTTGTGACTAGTCAGTCTGTGGATTGATTTCCACTCTTAATAGTGCTTTTCCACAAATAGAGATTCTCAATTTTCATATACTCCAATATTTAATGTTTCCTTAAGTCTTCTTTGTATATTTCCTCCAAGGTTATAATAATGTAAGTTTTATTCTGATAGTTTATTTTTATTTTTAACTTTCATATTTAAAACTGCAGTTTTTCTTTTCAAATTTTAAATCAGTGTTTTGTTGAATACATAGAAGTAATTAGAAACTGTTCCTTATTCTTTGGAAAGGAAAGTTTCTATTCTTTGAAAGGATTTTTTGCTAAATTGGTGTTTTGTCTCCTTATGTGTTTGGCAGCATTCACTGGTAAAAACCATTTGGGTCTAGGTATTGTGTTTGTGCTCATAAAAGTTTAAATAATGGATTTAGTTTTGTTAATGAATATCAGAATGTTCAGATTTTTCTCTTTCTTCTTCTGACAACTCTGATCACTTGTAATTTTTGAGGAATTTTCATGTCATCTAATTGTAAGATTTGTTAGTCCCTAAGGTTTAATTGCTGTCATACCTTCTTCATGTGTGTAGAAACTGTAGTGTTGCTCTCTTTTATTCCTAATATTGGTATTTTAAAATTTTTTAATTTCCTTCCTTGGTCATTCTTAGGGGTTTTTAATATTACTAATGTTTTATAACACTAAGTTTTGATTAATTTCATTATTTTATGCTCCTACCTTTTTCATTTCAGCTTTTCTTAGATTTTATTGGTTGCAAAATTATATTTTCAATGTAAGTTTTATTTGCATAAGCATTTACAACATATTTCATGTATGTTGTATATAGGAAACATATGTACATATGTTTATATCTCTATCTCTATCTCTGTCATCTCTATCTATCTCTATCTCTATCTCTATCTCTATCTCTATCTCTATCTCTATCTCTAACTTCTTTCTATTCCCTGCTCCTCTCCTCTGCCTGCTCTATCCTAGACACGTGCAGAGGCAGTATACTGCAGTCTGCAGAAGGAGGCATGGTCATGGACTCACTGGCCAGCCATGCTCTCATACATATCTGCGTCCCTAGCCCTAGTGCCTCCACTCACAAGCCTCTTTTTCTGAGAACCCACTCTTACTGGAGTGGGTGGGTAGGAAGAGTCCTTTGAGACACTCACCTCTCTCTGATTCAGCACTTAGCACTTTTCTGTCCCTACCACTCCGTATCTGTCTTCCCTTATTGTCTGGGTCCTTCTGTTCTGCTGGAACTTTTTGTTTAGGGGTCCCTTGGTAGTGAAGTGATCTCCATGTCTGTGCTGATCCCCTGACCTTGGACTGGTGCTGTTCTTTGGGGAGATAATGGAATGGGGGGAATCAACACTTTTTCTCTGGTTTAGCCTCTTGCTTAGACTATGGTAATGTGTGCAAAAGGCTTGCCTATTGCTTTCATTTGGCCTTTGTTGTCTTAATCAGTTGCTCTAACACCAGATAGCTCAGCCCTTTCCACCTCAGGTCAGCTTATAAACAGCTAGACCAATCATCTTGGAATTTTAAAGAATTTTTTTTTTATAGCAGACAATCTGAGATCATGTATTTCCTACTGAAAAGTAAGAAGCTGAATAAAACATAATTTGGTAGAGATTGACCATATTAATCTTGTTCCTTTGGTGCAAATAGCAAATTTCCCTCCAGAGGATTTTCCCTCCTCAAATCAAAATGTCTCCCAAACTTTTTTTGTATGCGGGCAAAGAAATAAGAATTTTCATTAACTTCTCTCTTTCCCTAAGGAATGGGGGAAAGTTAAAAAGATTTTTTTCTCCCTTCTTATTGATTTGGAGTTTTGTTTTACATGAGAAAACATCCTAGTTCTAACTACTTAAAATTTAGGTAAAAGAAGTTTGAGGCCAAAGAGAGTTCTGAAGGATAGCAGACACCAAGATGAGAATTATTTGTTCCTGAAGGTACTATTCTCATTCATATTGTTTGGGCATGCACATGCTATGTACATATCTCTGGTATAGCTGGATCTTGAATGTCCCCCAGAGGATAAAGTGTTAAAGGCTTGGTCCCCAGCCCGTACATTATTAGGGAGTGGAGGAAACTTTAGAAAGAGATGGGGCCTAAGCAGGACATGGTGCTGTACACCTGTCATTCTAGCTACTTGGGAGACTGAAGAAGGAGGACTGCAAATTCGAGGCCAGCCTAGGCAACTTCATGAAGCTCTGTCTCAAAAAACATAAAGAAAGGATGGTGATGTGGATCAGAGGTAGAACACTTGCTAGCATGTACTAGGCCCTAGGATTAATCCCAAAATACTGGAAAAGAGAGGAGCAGGTGAGGGGTGGTATTAGAGAGGGAGAGACGGATCCTAAGGGGAGATTTCAGGTCTCTGGAGGCCTGCCCTTGATGGGGATGATGGGAGCCAGTCACTTCCTCTTTCTCTTTCACACCTGGTCACAAGTGAACAGGCTTTCTCTGCTACGTGAGCCCTCCATGATGTACTGTGTCATTTTGGGCCCACAGCAATGCAGCCCAAGGTTGGGGACCGAGACCTTTAAAACTATGAGCCAAAGTAACTCGTTTCTTTTTATAAATTGATTATCTCAAATGTTTGCTTCGATAATGGAAAGCTGACGGACATAACCTCTGAGTTGGTTGGTAACATCAGGTGCAGTTTTCTGGCACACCTTTGTTTTGCTGTCATCACGGATATTCAGCACTGTATATCTGTAAAAAATGACCTGATTTGCTTGTCATTTAGGATTTGCATTGTATCATTATAATTTCTAGATGAAAATACTGATGGAATGTGGTGCTTCTCTGTCACCCACCTCTGCGTTCCGACTTCCCTGTTCAGAGCCTTGTCCTGATGAATGAGTTCATCATGTCGCTTCAGCCTGTTCCATCCAGCTTCACCAAGGGGGAGCAGGGGAGGCATTAAGGTGACAGATTGACAAAATAACACTTGGGCTGATTGTTCCCTCTGCATAAAGGCTCAACGAGGAGTAGCATAACAGAATGCAGGGCCCTGACTGGCATTGTGACTGTGTTTATTTCTTCTTTCATCTTCTCTCTCCTCTTTTCCTAATTTTTCTAAACTGGGGTTACCTTCAACTTTGGAGTTATCTTTTGAAGAACTGTGGTTTGAAAAAAGTTTTCGGGTCTCAAGTGGCTGCAGTTGGGCAGCCCTTAGGGCCATTTGTCAGCTCTCCAGCCTGTACCATTCGCTTTGGAGAGCAGGGGGGAACCTTGAGGAGGAGTCACCATCACACATGTGGATAAGGGATTCTGTTCTGCATTCAAGGAAATATCACATGATATACATCGACTTATTGAAAGAGTATAGGAACGAGTATGACTGCCTTTTCTTCATAAGTCATGAAAAGATTTGTTGTAAAAAACTGCACAGATTTGAAGACGACAGCTCAGTGAATTTTTACATATATCTGTTTATCTACCCATAGATCTGTCTGTTCTCCAGGTATCAAGGAACAGAATAATAAATAAATCAAGATGTAGAACCTCTCCAGCACTGCAGAAGACATTCTCATGCTCTTTCTCAATTAATATTTTCTCATCCTGAGGTTTCCACTATTCAGGTTTCTATTCCCATAGATTATTTCACTATTCTAGATTTTTTTGTGAATGGAATCATAACATATGTGCTTTTCTGTGGTTTGGCTCCTTTCACTTATTGTGTCTGAGATTCTTTCAACTTGTCCTTCAGGACATTCTCTTCCTCCCAATGTTTTATTTAAAAAAATTTGAATACATTTGAGACATTGAATGAATTGTACAGTGAACACACATATACTCACTGACTCAAGTCCACATTGTTATTTTGCTACCCCATCTGTCCATCAGTTAATCTATTTTTGGATGCTTTTCAAAATCAGTTGCAGGCACTAGAATCCTACTCCACTTCAATATGTATAGTTTTCCTTTACTCTATTCTTGATTTCTGAAAAATTTATTGGATGACTGTTAAGAAAATTTGTGTATTTCTGAAAGATAAGGTACAATAGTTTAAGCGTGGGTACCTGAATTTAGGATTCCCCCATTTTAAAATCTCATTGTTTGGGCTTCAATGGTTTTGTCTACAGCGTGGGGAATTGAGGGAGGAAGTAGTCTTGATTTCTAGCTTGTTTCTCTTTTGGGGCTGGAAGACAAATAGACCCCCTACAGAAAGGAAGTGGGAGGGGATGATATTCATCCATACAGGAAAAAAGGAAAGAGATCTGAGTGGTACTTTATGATTTTGGAAAGGAAAAAATAGGAAGCTGCTTTTCATTTAACCCTTAAGTTTGCTCCAGCTATGTGCTTTTTAATGATAGGAAACTGCTGAAAGTAGCAGTTGTTTAGTCAAACCATAGGAAATATGTGTAGAGAGAAGTTCTGAGAATGGAATGCTTTTTCTCAGATTTTTATTTTTAAGGCGGGTAGGCAAGGTGGTGAAGTACATTTCAGGGTGGAGAGAAGATGTGATACATTTCTTAGATGAAGGAAGGACTCAAAGGGACATTAGAGACCACCTACTCTCAATTCAAATCAGTGCTCTTTGGGGGAACATTTAGAAAACCACCTGCAGGATTTTGATCTGATTGAACTCAGGTGGGGCTGGGACATTGGTATTTGTTAGAAAATTTCCAGGTGATTCCGAAGAGCAGCTGATGCAGGAACTTCTGATGCTATTTAAGCTTTTAGTATCCACTTTTGGAGATGTAGGAAGATGAGTGACACTTGCATATTTCTAGGCCAACCAACACACACGTAAGACTGAAGCACAAAGTAAAAAATGTTAGTCCCAAATTACCACCCAAAGAGGAAGCTCTCCATCAGTATTCTGGGCCCAGAGGAATTCTTCCTATAAATGGCTTGTTTTTCTGATGTCAGCAAACAACCAATTTGGAACTTCTTTTCCATATAAATTGAAATGATCATATATAGACTCTATGGGGGTGGATTGTACAGAATCCCATAATAGCTGAAGAGGTCCATGTTCTTACATCCATATGAGCTGCTGTCTTTGGTGGTGTTCTACGCTGATCTTGTGGCACTAGATAAAGCAACACTGTGGAGAAGACAGTTGATATATATTGAGTGCCTGCTTTGAGAGCTTTTAGCTCAGCAAAAACTATGCAGTCACATTTGAGGGTTCTTTGGAATCTACTTTGTTCAGTATAGCTAGGTGATATTTAACAAACATGGTTCTAAATGTTTGCGTATGAATTCCCAAATCAGTTGTAAGTATATATTGTGAACTGAGTTGTCTAGATGCATATTTATGTGAAAAAGACTTGAGTTGACCACAGCTAATGGAAGTCAACTACGTAGGATCTCTCTAGTTCATTACTCACTGAGTTGGAAAGTGTGGAAGCAACAAATAACGCCATATGAGGAATGGTAATAAAAACAGGATGATTCTGAACGGCTTCATTGCCTATGAGAATTATCTTTTTTTTCCAGAAAAGTCAAACTAAGGTAAATGAGTGGGTACCAGCTAATTTTGACTCTTTAATAATTATAGCTAATATTTACTGACATTTGGTATATGCCGGTGGTGAACATTTATGTAGTTTATTTCCTTAGATTCTAAAAAAACTCCATGGGATCCTCTAATCTACTTTACAGATAAATGGGGAGATCAATGTGTGATTGATAGAGCTGAGACTCACAGTGTAATTCCAGAACTTGAACTTTCACTGCTGCTTCCCAAAGAAAAAACTTCCATGGTTTTCTTGACTGCTTCTGGATTTAGTGGGCTCTCTGTTCTATACCAGGTGGGAGCTTGTGCTACTGAAACTTTTAAGAACATTTCCAACTGTAAGACCCACAGTTGCACCAGAATTAAAATCTGATAGGTCAAGTTCATATGCTGTGTCTCCTGGAAAAGATTTATGAA
This sequence comes from Glaucomys volans, assembly GCA_020662805.1. Lineage (NCBI taxonomy): Eukaryota > Metazoa > Chordata > Mammalia > Rodentia > Sciuridae > Glaucomys > Glaucomys volans. The sequence continues at coordinate 981,749 of JAJEJO010050575.1, forward strand.
TTTTGTCGTTAGGAATTTTGTCAATTCCCAGCTCTAGCACCTTCTTGTGGGCTAGCCTGGAACAACCTAGTACGTTTTCAGGTTTCTCTTCCCTCATTTATTAACTAGAGATAAAAATTTCTACCTTTCTTTGTTCTTGTGGACATTAGAGATGATTCATATAAAGTGCCTGCCACTTAATACATAGTTATCATCATTATTTCTTAACCTAATTTGGCATAGTATGCAGAATATGCCCAGGGATGACCCACAGTCCTGACTGTAGTGATTTGGTGGAAGATGAGGAAGGAAGGAAGAATTTGATTTTTAATTGGGCTTTTGACTTCACAGCCATGTATGAAATTTTACTAGGTTTTCCTATCCCTAAATGAATATGAATGATTCTTATGGAATGAGAAAACTGATTAAAAATCAATTTAGTTTCTATAAAACATGTTCTTATTTTTATCATAGGAAGAGTATACTGCTTGTTATCTGAAACTGGAGGTTTTATTCTCTCATAAAAGGAATCTGTTGGTTTGAATATTTCATGCCTTAAAATTGCCCTTGAGTCAGGAAGCTTGTATATAAGTGCACATTATTTTGGCCACTTTAGGAAAAATGGAAACCTAATGTTTCCCTTAGTTTATTTAGATTCTGAACATCTGATCACATATTTAAATCTTCTGTGTTTCCTCTGTGTACTCTGAAAGACAAATACTGCAGGTTCTCATATGTCAAGCTAAAAACTTGACCTCAAATTTGGAGAGAAAAGAGTAGTGACTTCCAGAGCCTGGGAAGGTTGTTGGGGAGGGAGGGAGAGATGGAGAGAGGATAGTTAATGGGTTACTGGGGTGCGGCTGGACAGGAGGAAAAGCTTTGAATGTTCTGTAGCACAGTGGGAGAGCTATGGTTGACAAGAATCAATTGAATATTTCAAGATAGCTAGTAGAGAGGATTTTGAATGTTCCCAGTACAAAGACATGATAAATGCTTGAGGTGATAGATATGCCAATTATCCAGATCTGCTCATTAAACCTTGTATACATGTATTGAAATGTCACACTGTAACTCATAAATATGGACAATTACTAAATGTTAATTAAAAATAAAAATATATTAAAAAAATAAAATCTTCTGTACATAGACAAGGGCTAGGTCTCTTACTTTGTACTTGTAAATGAGGAGCTGCCCAATTATCCCAGGGAAAAGAGGTTACTTAAAGGATAATTAGTATAGTTTATATACCACTGTATTTTTAAAAAACTTTTAACATGAATTCTCAATAATAAGGTTAGAATAAATTAAATCATCTTCCTTGCATACTCTATTCCTATATAATTATAGAAGAATTGCTGGCCCTTCTGCCTAGGGTAATATATTTCTTTTGAAGGAATTCTTTTTCCATTGAATATTCATGATTCTTGGGCAAAATATCATTTGAGAAGTTTTTAAATGAAAGTATCATTTTGTCAGGGTTTCAAAAAAAGATTAAATGTTCACTTATCACATATTTTAAAAAAGAAATCAGATATAAAAACCTTATTGACAAAAAATAATGCTTTCTTGTGAAAGGAAAAAATGGGGAAAAATAGGGCTGGGGAGGAGGAATCACAATCTGAAGACAGAGCAGCAGAAGACAGAGAGATGAGGAAGAGAATGTCCTCAAAGACACCAAAGCATTGAAAAGATAAAAAGTAAACTCAGCTCCAGCCTGGTCTATACCCTGTTTGTCCCTTCTCAGTGGATGGCCCCATTGAAGTTGAGAATGGGTGTAACTTGAGTAAAGTCAGGGTTTCCCTGCCATGGAGGAAGGAGCAGATAGAAGTTGATGGACAACAAATAGTGTCCCCTATAAATAACCTGTAGGAATAAAGGGCTGGATATGACACCAAGAGGAAATGACAAATGAGACTTCTCTAACACTGGGGAAAGGGACAACTAAATACAGTTAAAAAGTATGTACTGCAAAAAGTCATGAATGTTATCCAAACAAAAAAAACCAAATAAGCAAAAGTCATAATTTTCAGATAGATGTGTAAACTCTGAAAAGACCTTTCCTTTTGGTGGAATGGGGCTTGAAGGGACAGGCTAGATATTTTTTCTGGTTGTCTTTTACTTAATTTTTTTTTAAAGAATTTAACCTTTATTTTATTTATTTGCTTTTATGTGGTATGGAGGATCAAACCCAGTGCCTCACCCATGCTAGGTAAGTGCTCTACCACTGAGCTACAATCCCAGCCCTGTCTTTTACTTATTTATATTTCTTTTACAGTTTTTTAAAAAATTAGTGCTTTATAGACATACACAAAGGTGAAATTCACTGTGGTATATTCGCATAAGTACATAGGATAGCTTAGTCAATTTGGTTCCACCAGTCCTCCCATTTCCTGTCCCTTCTGTTTCATCCTCAATCCCTTTCTCTACTCCACTCAACTCTTTCCTATTTTTATGGGATCTCGCCCTGATTTTTTCCCCCTTATGGTGGTCTAGCGTTCACATATGAGAGCAAACATTCAACCCTTGACTTTCTGCATCTAGCTTATTTCACTTAGCATAGAGCTCTCCTATTTACCAGAAAATGCTATAATTTCATTCTTCTTTATGGCTTACCTAAAACTCTGATTTATATATATCCCATTTTCTTTATCCTTTCATCTGTTGGTGGGCATCTGGGCTGGTTCCATAACTCAGGTATTGTGAATTGCTCTCCTATAAACATTAGGTGGCTGCATTTTGTCTTGTAGAGTCCTCCTCTGTGGTTTATATTCCCTCTGTTCAATGGCCATCAGGGAGGAGGCCAAGTGGAAGACGGCGGTGATGGTTTGATGCTGCCTCCCTTGCCTTCCTTGATAAACCTGAATGAAAATTCAGTCAGTTCAAGTGATTTTTCCAAGTCATATTGAGTTGGGAGAAATTCATTTCTGGCTATAATCATCCCTTGCAACCTATCAAATGAGGACCCACCACTTAAACCAAGGCTGTCCTACATGGACAATCCTCTGTTTCGTAACTTTTCCTTTCCCTTTTTACTTTCTCTTTCTGTATTCTGGGGATGGTCTGGGGATGGTCCACACTGCCCCCTTCCATTCTCTCATTACCTGTTCTCTCTGTGGGTTTGGTGGACCTCACTGCCTCCATTGTCAAATGGATGCCAGACTTTCTGTTCTGCTCATCTGTTTTGGCCTTGCAGAGAATGATTCCACAATGGGGGCAGTGTGGAGGGGTGTGAGGAGAAAAACCATCAGTGATGTTGACTGTGTTTGGCAGCTGGCATTCTTCCAGATGATACTGGTGCCTTTTTATCAGAGAGTTGAATTTTCTTCCACATCTAAATGAGGAATTGCTATTTTAATATTATTATTATTATTTAAATAATAATTAAAATATTTCTGATATTTTTTCTTGAATGAGTTGACTTCATTATGCCAAGGCACCATTTACCTGCTTTTCTTCCTAGGCTTATATTATAAGATACACTTATATAGGCTCTTAATGAGGGGTCACACCCACATTGTTTCTATCCGGTTCCTAGGTATAGTCCATGAGCAGTGAGGGGAGGGATAGGAGTGGGAACTAGAAAGAATGACTTGTGATCTAGTGACATAGGATACTTCTAGGAAAGAGGTGGCATTTAGACTGAGATTAAGAATGAAATGCATGGTTAGCAAAACTAAGGGATGAGGATAGGGGTTCTGGGACTGAGAGAAGAGCTGGATATAAAACATGGATGCATAAAAAAATCCTCTGCAAAAAAAGTAACCGTTGAAAGACTTAAATTGTATTTTGATGATTTGATTGTATCCTTAAATCTTTTCTTCTTTATACTTTATCCTTCTTTGTGAAAACATTTTTATCTAAATCGAGTAGGGCAAGGATCCCCTGATCTTATTTTTAATTCTTGATTTGATTCTGTCAAGGTAAGAGTGACAAATGAAATTGGGTTTAACTACACTAATTATTTTCAGATTAAAAATAAAGGTAAGTGATGATGCCATGCTGTGAATCAATACCTCAGCGTGGAGATGAGGGTTGGTGGGTGATAGCACAAAGCAATTTTTACTGAGGAGAATTATGGCTAATAAAGGATATTTGATTTTAGTTATGTCTTAATTCTTCATGTGCCAAATTAAAGTTCCAGGCTAAGAAATTAATTTCATATCCTGATGATTTCCCTAATGTATCAATCATTATACGGTAATTCTCTTAAAGCCTAGCAATATAAAACTACAAGTCATCCAAATTCTACATATTAAAATCTGATTATATTCTTTGCTGTCTTTTATTGCTTTTCATCTTTCTCTCTTGCCTAATACTTTACTGCTAAATGAAGTGGAATGAGTGAATAAATACCTTGCGCCTACATTTCATGCAAAAATAAGCTGCAATGTTTGTGAAAAACTTGGGATCTTTGGGGTCAGTTGGATGTATGCTCGTTGGGCCTGCTGTGTGATGATAACAGAACATTTGAAAGAAGAAGGAGGCACTGCTGTTGCTCAGGATAATTCCTTGGTTCTATGTTTTGTTCTTGAAGCTTCTAATTGGGAAGGGAGATGCCAAAGATGATGTGAAGCCTGTAGTGGGTTGTGGCCAGAGACTGGCCAGTATTGGCTTAAATGTTTGCTGAGATCTGCAAAGAAACTTTTATCTTGGTATGACAGGCATGTTTCTTATTCCCTGACCTCCTAGCTTAAATCTTGTAGAATTGTTTGTATCCTAGCTTCACTTTAAAGGTTTAATGCCTCAGATATTTGGAAGGGATATTAAACACCACTTACTCAAAATTATGGGACAAACTTACTGAGTTGGAAGGAAATTCAGACTGCATTTTTTAGAAATATTTTTTTAGTTGTTGTTGAACCTTTATTTTATTTATTTGTATGTGGTGCTGAAGATCAAACCCAGAGCCTCACACATGCTAGGCAAGGGCTCTACCACTGAGCCACAACCCTGGCCCCAGATTGCATTTTGAAGAATGATCTTAGTAGAAGAAAAAAAAAACAACAGAAGTCAGGGAATAAAATTATGGATATATGCTACTCTTGGCATAAAACATAGCTCTTCTCCAGAGAGGCTTAAATTTGAAATGGCAAAAAAGAGCAACAAGGAGACCTGAAGGCTGAAGAGGTCTAAAGAAATGAGAGCATAATGTTAAGTGAAATAAACCAGTCTTAGAAAGTCACGCATCATGTGTTTCCTCTCAAATGTGGAGGCTAGGGAGAAAAAAGAAGGAAAAAAAGCGATCTTGTGAGAATAGAAGGGAGACAATAAGGGAGAGGAAGGGGACAGGGAGAGAGAGGAGGGAAGGACAAGGTGGAGCTACTGCGGAATGTGACTGATCAAATTATGCTGTGTGCCTGTACAGATATGCCACAGTGAATCTCACTATCATCAACGATTTAAAAAGAATCTCATCAAAGCTGGTAGGTGTGAAATTTCAATTTAGAACCTAGCCTTTGAGCTGTCAGGTTGGGTAGCGGATGCCCTAATATGGACAGCACCAAGGGAATGCTGGGAGAAAACATCAACCATAGTAAATGCCCCAAGAGCAAAGGTGAGCCTTCAGAAATACTTCTCTTTCCTATTCTCCTCTGCTCCTAAAATTCAAGAATGCTTAATCTTTTATTTTTTAAAAAAATGACTGTTTCACATGTGCCTCACTTAAAAATATTGGTTTATTTCCCTCCCCAAGTGTCTATAAAACAAATATCAGATCATAAAATTATTTTCTTTATGATTGGTATAATCAGAGGATGATATTCTTTCAGGGAAATTTTTTTGATATCAACATTAAATGAGCAACAATACAAATGCTCTATACATGAAAGACCCTCCTTGCCTTTTGGAACTACATTGAACTAAAATCATATAAAATGTTGTCAACCTCAGATCTCAAAATGCAAATATACTGCCAGGCATTTTATTCTTTTGGGACTAAATTTATGTGCAGAGAATGCACAAATGACCCTGCCTAGAAAGTCAGCGTTTAGTGACAGCACGAAGGGGGATATTGCTGTAACAAATTGAGATCTTGGTGGCTTAAAACAATTCTCTTTCATTTTTTCACAGGCCTGTGAGTCAGAACTGGAGATGGGATTTTGTACTCAGGGTCCCACGGCTGTGGTCAAGGTGCCATTGGCCTGGGCTCTTATCTGGAGCCTTTAGGGAAGAATGTGTTTCTAGATCATTCAGGTTGTTGGCAGAACCCAGATGCTTGCAGCTGTAGGTGTGAGTCCTTGTTTCCTTGCTGGCTGTCAGCCATGGGCTGGTTGCTGTTCCAAGAGGCCACCTGCTTTTCTTCTCACAGGGTCTCCTCCGTCTATAAAGCCTTAATAGTGCATTAAGACCTTCTCACCCTAGAGTCTCTTCAACTTCTGCCCTCATTTGGAGAAAATTTTCTACATGAAAGGGCTAATGTGATTATATTTAGCTTACTGGGTTAATTTCTCTTTTGCCATATAAGGTAGCATAATCACAGGAGAGATATCTTATTGAATTCATGGGTTCCACCTGTACTCAAATAGGGGATGACGCAAGAATGAGGGTCATTGGAGGCTGTTCTTACTGTTTTGCCTACTTCACGGGATAAGCTTGGATCTCTGTACCGCAAATAAACATTTCCTTTAAAACCCAAAGGCATAGGCTAAAAATTAAGCAAGTTTTAGTTTCTGCATTGTTTCTGTGACTAAGGCATACTCAATAGATCTGTACTTCAAGGAGTTTTCATGTTAAAATTTTTAGCCCAATTCAAGATATTAGTTTAATATGTATTGTTTTTTGATTCTGAATGACCTATAGTTATATATTTTATACAAATATGTATTTATATATGATATATAAGGAACATAAATAACTACTGCCAATGTTTGGGAAATATTTTCAGTTTTTTTCCTATGTACATATATGTCTCATATACTTAATTTTTAATTATATATGTCACACTATCTTTACTTTCCATTATTTATGTAACTATTCCTTGTATCACTTAACTCATTTCATAGGCATATTATTCCTAGTTACCTAATAAATAATGTCTGTTAATCTGATTGTTTCTTTTCCTTAGCTTTATTGAGACATAACAGGCAAATGAAATTTTTATGCATTCAAGGTACACAACATGATGATTTGATATACCTATATATTGTGTGATGATTACCACAATCAAACTAACCAATACACTGATCATTGCACATAGCAATCAATTGTGTGTGTGTGTGTGTGTGAGAGAGAGAGAGAGAGAGAGAGAGAGAGGGAGAGAGAGAGAGAGAGAGAGAGAGAGAGAGAGAAGGAGATCAGAAGGGTTAAATCTATTGTCTTAACAAATTTCAAGAAAAAAGTACTGTTTAAACTTAGTTAACCATATTATGTATTAGATATCCAGGCTGAGTCATCTTATAGTAACTGGAAATTTTTACCCTTTGACTAGCATTTCCCCATTTCCCCTCTTCTGAGCTCTTCCAATGTTCTACTCTCTGCTTGTATGAGTTCAAGACTTTTTTTTTTTTTGGTTTAGTTTTCACATATGAGATCACACTGTATTTGTCTTTCTGTGTCTGGCTTACTTCACTTAGCATGAAGACCTCTAGCTTTATCACGTTTTCCCAAATAGAAGAGTTTCTTTTTACAGTTGAATAATGTTCCACTACAAATGAATATAGATGTGTATATATATGGATGTATACATCTATATATACATGAATTTATATATTTGTGCGTGTGCTACTCTGCATCAATCTACTTATATCCCATTTTCTTTATCTTGTTCCTATATCTTGATTATTGTGAAAAATGCTGCAATGAGCACAGGGTTCTTGTCAGATAATGTCTTATATTACGATTTTGATTTGCATTTCTCTGATAATCAATAATATTGAGCATCTTTTTCATCTACCTATTAGTCATTTTTCATATGGAAAATAATGTCTTTGGAAAGATGTCTATTCAGGTCCTTTATAATTTAAAAATAGATTATTTGCTTATTGCTATAGAGTTGTATTGATTTCTTTACATATTTCAGATATTAATGCCCTATTATACGTATGGTTTGCAAATATTTTCTCCCATTTCTGTAAGTTGCTTTTCCTTTCTTTTCTTTTTAATTGTCTCATTTGCTGTGCAGAAGCTTTTTTGTTTGACATAGCCTCTCTTTTATTTTTGTTTTCATTGCTTTTTGTTTTTGGTGTTCTGTTAAAAAAATCACTGGGGAGTCAATGCCATGGAGTTTCCCCCTATGTTTTCTTCTTGGAGTTTCAGAGTTTCAGGTCCTACATTTAAGTCTCTAATCCATTTCAAGTTGGTTTTTATAGATTGTGTAAGATGAAGATCCAGTTTTATTCTTTTATACGTGGGTATAGACTTTCCTGAGTACAGTTTATTGAAGAGACCATCCTTCCCTAATTATTTATTTTGTGTGCTCTTGCTAAAGATTACTTGGCCATGGGGGTATTTTTGTGGTCTCTATTTTGTATCACTGCTTTATGTGTCTCTTTTTATGCCAATACCATACTGTTTTGAATATTGTAGCTTTATGATGCAGTTTGAAATCAGGAACTGTAAATACTCCAAATTTGTTCTTTCTCAGAATTGTTTGACATTTCTTGCTCTTTTGAGGTTCCATACAGATTTTAAGGTTGTTTTTCATTTGTGAAAAATGTCATTGGAATTTTGATAGGAATGGTATCAAATCTGTAGATTTTTTTGAGTGATATGCATATTTTAATAATATTAATTCTTATAATTTATGAACATGGGATAGCTCTTTATTTATTTATGTGTTTTGCAATTTTCTTCATTAATGTATTATAGTTTTCGGTGTGTAGAACTTTTACCTTCTTCTGGCTAAACTTATTCCTATTAGGTTATTTTGATTCTATTAAAAATGAGACTGGAGCCAGGTGTGGTGGCGCACGCCTGTAATCCAAGCGACTTGGGAGGCTGAGTCAGGAGGATAGCAAGTTCAAAGCCAGCCCAGCAACTTAGCGAGGCCCTTAGCAACTCAGTGAGGCCCTGTCTCTAAATAAAATACAAAATAGGGCTGGGGATGTGACTCAGTGGTGGAGTGCCCCTGGGTTCAATCCCCAGTACCATATTGTAAAAAAAAAAAAAAAAAGAGAAAAAGAAAAAAATGAGACTGGTTTACTACTTTCTTTTTGGAAACTTTGTAGTTAGTATCAAGAAATCAACTAATTTTAGTATGTTGATTTTATATCCTGTGACTTTATTGAATTAATTTATTACTTTGAATAGTTTTTTCTTGGAGTCTTTAGGGTTTTCTATATGTATATTATGTGTCACTGCAAACAGAGACAATTTAATTTCTTCCTTTCTCATTTGGACGGCATTTACATATTTGCCTAATTGCTCTAGTTAGGACTTCCATATTATACTGAATAGAAGCAGTGGGAGTGGACACCTTTGTCCTTGATCTTAGAGGAAAAGCTTTCAATATTGACTATGTTAGCTGTGGGCTTATTATATATGATCTTTATTATATTGAGGTACATTCTTTTTATATCTAAATTGTTTATAATTTTTATTATGAAGATACGTTGAATTTCATCAAATGTTTTTTCCTGTATCTGTTGAAATGATCTTATGTTTTTTTATCCTTCATTTTGTTAATGTGGTATATTACATTTTATTGATATGTGTATGTTGAGCCATCCTTGTATCTTAAGGATAAATTCCAATTGTCATGGTTAATACATAGTTAATAAACTATAGTTAATAAGCTGTATTAACTCTTTATGTACTATGGTATTTGGTTTGGTAGTAGGTTTTCTTTGAAGAATTGCTGCATCTATGTACATCAGGAACACTGAAATGTTATGATCTTTTCTTGCAGGATTCTTATCTGTTTTGGTATAAATGTAACACTGTCATCAAAACATGAGATTTCTGTCTTTTCAATTTTTTTGAAGATTTTGAGAAGAATTGATATTAGCTAAAAATACTCAGTAGAATTTACCCAGAGTACCATCTGGCTCTGTACTATTCTTCTTTTGGAGGCTTTTGATTACTGACTGAATATTCCTACTCATTATTATTAGTCTTTACAGATTTTCTATCTATTCATGATTCAGCCTTGGTAAGTAGTGTCTTTCTAGGAAAATCTCTATTTCTTCTAGGTTATTCAATTTCTTGGTGCATGATTGTTTATAGTATTCTCTTATAATCTTTTCTATTTCCATGGCATCAGTAGTAATGTCTCTTCTTTCATTTATATTTTTATTTACCCCCCCCCCCGTTAATCCAGCAAAAGGTGCATCAATTATTTTGCTGTTCAGACCACCAAATTGGAATTTATTGATCTTTTAAAAATTGTCTTTCTTGTCTCCATTTCACTTATTCCCATTCGGTTATTTCTTTCCCTTTGCTAACTTTGGGTTTGTACTTATTTTGTTCTTCTTGTATTCCATTGAAGTATAGTTAGGTTATTTATTTGAAGTCTACTTTATGAATGTATGCATTGATTACTCTAAACTTACCTCTTAGAACTTCTTTTATTTTGTCCCATAAGTTTCAAAATGTTGTGTTTCCAGTTTTATTTGTTCTTTTCTTCTTCTCTTGCTATCTTCCTTGTGATTTGTTGATTTTTCTTATAGTGGTATGCCTTGATTCCTTTCTCTTTTGTGTATTACTAGATGAGTTTAAAAAAGTAACTATGGGGCTTATGTAAAACATGTTATAACATCCTATTTTGAGCCAATATTAACTTTCACTGCATACAAAAACTCAATACTTCTCCCACATTTTATGCTATTGATGTTACACTTTACATCTTTTTATATTGTGTCCATTAATGAATTTTTATAGTTATAGCAATTTTAAATATTTGTCCTCTAACTTTTAATCTAGAGTTAAAAGTAATTGCTATAGAAACATTAGAGTATTCTGAATTTGACTATTTACCTTTATTAGTGAGTTTTATACTTTCATAAGTTTGTATGTTGTTATTTAGCATCCTTTTGTTTTTACTCAAAGAATTCCTTTTAGCATGTTTTTTAAGGCAAGTCTAGTAGTTATGAACTCCTTCAGTGTTTGTTTGTTGGAAATGTCTTTATCTCTTTTTAATTTCTGAAGAATAGCTTTGTTAGATATTGTTCTGGTCAGCTATTTCATTGCTGTGACCAAAGGACTTGCCAAGAACAATTAAAGGAGAAAGAGTTTATTTTGGGGCTCATGATTTCAGAGGTCTCAGTTCATAGAAGGCTGGCTCCATTCCTCAGCGCTGAACATCATGGCAGAAGTGTGTGGTGGAGGGAAGTGGCTGAAGACATCATATTAGGAAGCAGAGATTGAGCTCTTCTCAATAAGGACAAAATCTGTAACCCAAAGGCACGCCCTCAAGGACCTACCTTCTCCAGCTATGCCCTGCCAGTCTTCAGTTATTACTCAGTTAATCCCTAATAGGGGATTAAGTCACTGACTGGGTTAAGGCTCTCATAACCCAATCATTCCACCTCAAAACTCTCATGTATTGTCTCACACGTGAGCTTTTGGGGGTCACCAAATGTTCAAGACATAACAGGCATAGTGCTCTTGTTTGTCACTTTCTTTGTTCTTTGAATTTACGCTCCATTCTCTCATAGCCTACAAGGTTTCTTTTGAGAAGTCCATTGATAGTTTTATGGGGTATATCCTTGCATGTGATTAATCTCTTTTCTCATATTGCTGTCAAGATTCTCTGTCTTAGTATTTTGACAATTTGTTTATAATGTGTGTTCTTCTGTGGGTTGATCTTACCTCAGATCCTTTCAGATTTGTGATTCTGAATGTTCATATCTCAAGTTTTGGAACGTTTTCACTCATCATTTCTTTAAATAAACTTTTTGCCCCTTTATCTCTCTGTTTCTTCTTAAACTCCTACAATTCATGTGTCTATTCACTTGATGGTATTCTGTGGGTTACTTATAATTTGTTTTTCATTCTTATTTCTCTTTGTTTCTCTAATTAATTTCAAATGACCTGTCCTTTTTTTGGGTGTGTGTGGCGGGGAGGTACTGGGACTGAATTCAGGGGCACTCAACCACTGAGCCACATCCCTAGCCCTATTTTATATTTTAATTTAGAGACAGGGTCTGAGTTGCTTAGTGCCCCACCATTGCTGAGGCTTTGAACTTGTGATCCTCCTGCCTCAGCCTCCCAGCTGCTGGGATTACAGGCATGCGCTACCTCACCCAGCCAAATGACCTGTCCTCGAGTTTACTGATTCCTCTGCATGATTGAGTCTGCTGCCAAAGCTTGTTCTTTATATTATTTTTCACTTCTGTTATTGTACTTTCCAGCTCCAGTATTTCTGTTTGTTTTTTTTTAAATGACATTTGAAAGGCAGTAGAATGAATTGGAGGAAACTTTCCTATATATGAATACATGACCAGTGTAATTCCACATCATGTCCAACCATGAGAATGGTATCAAAATTGTATGTATAATTTGCATAAAATAATTGTATGTATGATATTATATGTATGATATGTCAAGATATACCCTACTGTCATGTATATCTAAAAGTAACAAATTAAAAAATGGCATTTCTTTATTAAATTTCCCATGTTTTTCATTCATTGTTTCACCAATCTTGTTTCATTGTCATCTGTTTTATCTTGCATCTCATTGAGCTTCTTTAAGACTTTAAATTGTCAGGCAATTCATAGACCTTCATTTTGGGGGTTTAGGTATTAGAGCTGTATTAATTTCTGGTAGAGGTATTGTTTTCCTGATTCTTTGTGATCAATGAAGCCTTGTGTTGGTGTCTGTTCACTTGAAGGAGCAAACACCTCTTCCAGCTTCTACAGACTGGTATTGGCAACCAAAGAAAGACCTTCTACTTTTGGGTGTCTGGGTTGGTGGAATTCCCTCCAGGATCACAGGGTTTTGAGCTGGGTCGCATGGTGGTTGATGTGTCTGCAGTTGGGTTCAAGGTTGGTGGGTTTGTTTCCAGGGATTTGAGCAATTATGGATCCTGTCTGTTCCCTGGGCAGACTGCACTGCCTCTAGGACCTTGGTTATTAGGGATGTTATTGGGATCAGGGTCTGCTTCAGGATCACAGTTGAGTCTGCTGACAGTGGGCCTATTATAGGTGCATAGATAGGTGTGGCTCCCTATAGGATGTGAGGAAGGTTTCCAGTGTGTTGCTGGGTAGGTTTCTGGGCAGGCATGACTAGACCTGGACTAATGTTGAGAGGGGTGAAACTAAGGAACAGATGAGTCAAAGTCTACAGTCCTGCCTCCAGAAGCAAAGATCAGCATTCTTCCTGATAGGTTCTTGGGCAGGGAGCACTACCCCTGTACCAAAGTTGAGCAGGCCTAGAGCTGAATTATAGGACCATTTTATGATCTGCTGTGGGAACTGAGGTTTTTAAAGCCTGCCTCTCAGAACACAAATGGGTTTGACTATCATTGAATTTCTAGTTGTACAGATTCTTAGATCACAGAGAATGGGGCTGAAACCAAGTTCAGGGACATTTCAGGATCTGCTGTGGGTGTAAGATTGTCAAGTCATGGCTGGGCATGATTCCCAGAAAGAACTCTCAGATCAAAACTGAGAGGGACTTGAGTCATGTCATAGGGTCCACTGCTGGGACTGAAATCCTTAGGCTCATTATCCATGACACAGGTGGATGTCCTGGGCAGATGGGTCTAGTGGCAGGACCAAGACCAGGTGGAGCTGTAGTCAAATCCACAGAGAGATGAGGCTGTGTCTAGGTCTGTAGCCTGTACCACGATGGCAACACTGCCACTTGCGTACCCACCTGCCCTTTCGAAATAGCCCTTTTAAGTCTTGGGCTCTACCAGTATTTTCAAGTTCCTGCCTGAGTTCCAAAACTCCCAAAGGGCACCTTTGTTGACGTGGTGTTGCCAAATTCTTTTTGGTGTGAAAAGATATGAGCAGGAGACCTCTACTTCTGCCATCTTGCTGACATCCCTGTTGATCCATTTAATTCATGCTCTTTATGATCTAGAGCAGGACTAATTTTACATAACATGGAATATGTTCACTATATTTTAAAGATTCCTGTGCCTACATTATTATTTCCGCAACAGTGAGTTTTTGTGTTATGGTTTAGTTGTGAGGTGTCCCCAAAAGAGCTCATGTGTGAGATAATGCAAAAGGGTTTAGAGGTGAAATGATTGGGTTATGAGAGCCTTAACCTAATCAGTGCATTAATCCACTGATATGGATTACCTGGGTGATAACTTTAGGCAGGGAGAGTGTGGCTGGAGGAGGTGGTCATTGAGGGCATGGCTTTGGGGTATATATTTTGTCTGTGGTGAGGGGAGTCTCATTCTCTCTAGTTCCTAGTGCCATGTTCTGAGTCACTTTCCTCTACCACATTTTTTTGCAATGATGTTCTGCTTTGCGTTGGGCCCAGAGCAATGGAACTGGCCATCTATTGACCAAGACCTTTGAAACCATGAGCGCCAAATAAACTTTTCCTCCTCTAAAATTGTTCTTGTCAGGTCTTTGAGTCACAGCAGAAGAGCTGACTAAAACATTCCACATATTGGATTTAAATTGATGCATACAACTGCTCTGCCAATCACGCATCTATATGGAGGTAGGAAATTCTCAAGTGAAGATGTAAACTTCATTCTTTCCAGATTTTATTATTTTTTCTTTAGAATGTTATGATTAAAATTTATACTTTGATCCCTTGTTGAATGAAATAGATTCATCCAATAATAATAGCACACTGACATATGTGGTTTAAAGTAATCTTTATATCTACTGCAAGCAGAAAAGAAATAAAGAATATCTAGGAACAAAATTAACTGCTCTGCATCAAGTTACATTGCCACTTAAAGCAAATTTATCTTTGTATTATGATTTTATTCTTCATTATTTGAAATTTTGAGACTCTTCAGTTTCAGAATTGTGGAGTTTCTTTTGTCAAATAATCATTACTTCTTATTTGTTGACTTTGAACCTTGCACATGTGCTTTACCCCTTTTTGGTGAAAAAAGACTTTTCCTTATGATATTGATAGAATTTTATTTATTTACAAAAACTCTTATGTTCCATATTTAGTTTTGAAAATGGTTTAATTGATATGACAAATATTATTGACTCTTTCATTGAATTTTTAAATGGTGTTGTCCCAAATTTGGTAGTTTAAACATTGTGAATACAGACTCTTTTGTGGAATCAGTTTTTATTTTTCCCTGGGTACTGGTGATTGAACCCAGGGGCCTCTAACCAGTGAGCCACATCTCCAGTCCTTTTTATTTTGAGTCCTTTATTATTTTTATTTTGTGTAATTTTGAGACATGGTCTCATTAAGTTGCTTAGGGTCTTGCTAAGTTGCTGAGGCTGGCTTTGAACTTGTGAGCCTCCAATCTTACCCTCCCAAGTTGCTGGGATTACAGCAGAGTGTCATTGTGCCTGGCATGGAATCATGATTTTAACTTGACTGCCTGCTCTTATACACTCCACATGTACTGACTTCAAACTACTTAAATCAGTAGATTAAAAGAACATAGGTACAGTACTAATTTATAGTGATTTTACTCCCCAATACAGATTTAAAGAAAAGGGAGAATGCTATGTTTTGTATGCATATATATCATCCAGTTGCTTTTACCTTATAATTGCTTTGCTCTGTTCAGGTTCTGTTTTGTCCAGGTGGTTGTTTTGTAGCATATTTTGCTTTTGGAATCTATTGAAATATTTACATATAATGAATCTGAAAGCAGCACCCAATAAACAGCACCTGCAGAACTTAGATTTTTGTCTAAATTTGGAAGTCAGAACTGAGGACAGGTGATTTGGATCATTCTAGAGAACATGACTTTGGAAGATAATATCAGAAGTTCAAAGTAAAAGCTTAAATCATCGTAAATTGCTAGAATTCTTCTTTTACAACATATTTTGCCATTTTATTATGGTCACAATTGTTTTTAAATTTAGTATGTCAGGTTACCAGTCTTTTTGGTAATGAAGAAATTTTATAAGCATTATAACTCTGTACAACTGTATGGGTAAGTTAACTCAGGGTTTAAAGTTCCTCTGTTTTAACAACCAGAAGGGTCAGTCTGCCTCTGCTAGTCTCATCCTCTATCCAGTGGTGTGCTGGTAAATGTTTAACAAATAGCTCACCAAAAATAATTAAATAAATAGAAGTCCTGTCCTAATTTTCAGTTTTTTGTTGGTTTCCATGTAGATGAATTCTTCACAGCCCACTTCAAGGTATGAAAAATTTAACTGCTAGATTTAAAAATTCCTGAAAATTTAATTATTGACTTTCATAAACTGATGTTGTGATTGGAATAAAGGAGTCCCCTCCAAAATTCATGTTAAAACTTAATTCCCAATGCAGCAGTATTAAGAAGTTTGCTTTTGGGGAGGCAATTAAGTCATGAGCATTCCACCTTCATAAATAGGATTAGTACTTTTTTCTTCTCTTTTTGAGTGGGGGCAGGTACTGGGGATTGAACACAGGGCCCTTCATCACTGAACTATTTTCCCAAATACCCTCCCCCTCCCTTTTTTAAAAAAATCAGAAGTACTAGCTTTATTTTCTTAGTTACTTTTCAGGGAGGAAGTGAAAATAACAGGATATGGTGAACAAATGAGGGGGACTTCAGAAATGGGCAATGGCGCAAAGTAAGTAATATTATTTCAAGCAGGTGGATATTACCAGCATGCTTGATGGTGGTGATAATCTAACTGGAATTACATGTCTAATAATTGTTAAGATGAAAAATGATTTTAGAGAACTATTATTGATATAATAAGGCCTAAACATTCCATAATACAAAAGATTAATATTTGACTTACATAAATGTATTTTTTTTTCTGCTCTTCTTGAATGGGTTCTTTCCTTTTTTTTTTTTTGCATTTTCAGGCAAATGGATGGAGTTGGAGAATATCATGCTAAGTGAAATAAGCCAATCCCAAAAAACCAAAGGCTGAATGATTTCTCTGGTAAGTGAATGATGATACATGACGGGGGTGCAGGGGGGAGACAAGAATGGAGGAAGGATGGATTGTATAGAGGAAAACGAGGGATGGGACACGGGAGGGGAGAAGGAAAGATAATAGAATGAGACAAACATCATCATCCTATGTACATGTATGATTACACAAATGGTGTGACTCTACTTCATGTACAAGCAGAGAAACAAAAGTAGTACCCCATTTGTGTACAATGAATCAAAAAACACCCCAACTCTTTTTGTTTTTTTTATTTTGGAACAAGCTCTCACTGAGTTGCTCAAGACTTCCCTAAATTGCTGAGGCTGGCCTTAAATTTGTGATCCTCCTGCTTCAACCTTCCTAGTCTCTGGGATTACAGGCAAGTGCCACCACTCAAATGTAGGATAGCACTCTTATGAAAGGGTTTAAGATTTTGAGGGTGTGCTCTCTTGCCCTTCCCCATCCCTTCTTCATGTGAGGACTCAATAGTCTTTCCCTCTGTAGGATGCAGCAACCTTGCTGTGTTAGCTTTTGGTCACTGTGACCAAAATTCCCCAGGAGAACAACTTATAGGATGAAAAGTTTGTTTTGAGCTCACGGTTTCAGAGCTTTAGATCTTGGTGGGTTGACTTCATCATTTTGGGTAGAGCACATGGTGAAAGAGTGTGGCAGAGAAAAGTAGCTTGGACATGGTGGCCAGGAAACAGAGGTAGGGAGGAAGGAGGAGCCAGGGGGACAAAATAAAATCCCCCAAGCCACACCCTAGTGCCCCACCTCCTCTAGCCATGCCCCACCTGTCCACAGTTATGACCTGGCTCACTAGTTCTTTCAAATTATTAATCCATTGAATTGATTAATCACTTATTGCATCACAGCTATCATACCGAATCATCTCACCCTTAAATATTCATGCTTTGTCTCATGTGAGTTTTGGGGGGACACCTTGTATCCAAACCGTAACACTTACCATCTTGGAAGTGGAGACCAGCCCCTCATCAGGCATGAAATGTCAGTGCCTTGCTCTTGAACTTCCCAGTTTTCAGAACCACGAGAAATACATTTCTATTGTTCATAATTTACCTCATCTGTCGAATTTTGTTAGAGTAGCTCAAACAGACTAACATAGCTGGTATAAACCCGCAACGCCACACCACTGTCTGAATCATGATAAACTCTCATCTGTCTCACACATTTACAATTCAAGTTTCCATCTTTATTTGTATATATCTTGATTATTTCCCCCACGTTGTTGCTGCATTACGTTCAAAGAAAAGCTGAAATTTCAGAAAGTTCTCACTCTTAATTTTCATAAGACAAACTTGTCAATATTAACTGCTTGCAAATAATTTAGAATGGTTCCTCTGCATTGCGGGCAAGGACTCCTAGTCTCCCAAGGAGAAAGTAAAGTTCATTATCTGTCTCTCTCTTTTCAAAAAGAAGCAAATAAACCTGTATGTGTGTGAATGAGTAAAGAAGAGAAATTTTTATATAAAGATAAAATTTATTGTAATACTGTTCATTTATCTTTATATAATCTATACAAACTTTTATGTATAGGCATCCTGGTATACAGTAGGTTCTCAATACAATGCTGGAGGAATGACAGGTTGCTTGTCTAATCTGAAGACAGAATTGCTTAAGTTCTTCCAGAAGTTGCATCAACTCTGAGGGTGTTTTACTTAGAGGCTCTAAGTTAGTGAACAGAGTAAGAGAGAGGAAATGGTGGAATGATGGCATATCAGTTCTTTTCTATTCTGCTGTTTCCCACTGTTCTTGTAATATGTAGCTCTCTAAGAGTTTTGGACTTCAGTTCTCAACTATGAATAAGCAGGCTATCATCTGCCAAGGAGCTGGAGGGTAACAAATGTTGAGCCTTTTGATTACTGGTTAGGTCAACTAGTGAGAGGGAATGAAGAGTAATCAGTCTTCTAGGAACAAAGTTTCCATGTTCTTTAACAGCATGCCAATTATTTACTAATATTTGGATAATTGTGAATTCATTCACCTGTACAAATGACCATATTGCAATTATCTCTCCAAGAGCATAAGGGATCTCAGTGATCATCAAAGCTATAGTTAACCTTTAAAATTGTGAAATGTGGACCTTTGGGTATATTCACATAGGAAGACAAAAAGTTATTCTTGGGAGTACAGACAATTCTGCACTTTCATTATGATTATTTTCGATGATGAATTAGTATGCAAATAAAGTGGATTTTGGAGTGCAGTTAGTGTAATTTGGGGAAATTTGAAGTTATATTGACATGAAAAATTTTAGAAATTGTTTTTCTTATTTCCAGAAATGATAGCACATACCATCAGAATTGGATTGATTCCTTCATTATTGAAACATGAGGGTAAAGGTATTCTAGTTAAATCCAAGGGATTAATTAGGTACTTAGAAACAGGTAAAGTTTGAACAGAAACCAAAGCATATGAGAGATTAGTGTTATCAATATGTGTGTAATATTCTTAGACTTAAAGTGTTACATATTTAAAACACACAAAATGGATGTTCTCTTGGTAACATTTTTATGAGGTATAGTTGACATGCAATAAAGTACACATATGTAAAGGGTACAGTGTGATCCCACCCATATCCTGCCTTCCCCCCACTCTGTCTTAAGAAGACCATTGAAATATGAATATTCATGAATTTGGGGGAAACACATTCAGTGTAACAATCTACTAAGATGGTAAATTGTATTTATTGATTTTGATAGGTTAAACTAATTTTGCATTTTAGAGATAATCCCTGCTGGGTCATGATATTTTATCCTTTGTTAATATGTTGTTTGGTTCACTTTGTTCAGATTTTGAAGATATTTTGCAACTGTCCTTACAGAATAGGTTGGAAAGTATTCCCTAGACATCAACTTTGTGGAAGAGTTTGGGTAGAATTGGTAGTATTTCTTCCTTTAATGCTAGTTAGAATTCACCAGGGAAGTCATCTGAGGCTTCCTTTGTGGGAGGACTTTTAATTAAAACTCCAATTCCTTAAAAGATACAGTACTATTCAGGTTATAATTTCTGTTTCTTTATGAGTGATATTTAGTCATTTTATATATTTCAAAGAATTTGCATATTTTTGTAAGTTGTCAAATTTTTGATATCATTTTATATAATATTTTCTTATTCTTTTAATATCTGTAGAAACTGTAGTGTTGCTGTCTTTTTCATTTCTAATATTGGCATTTTTGTTTTCTCTTTTTTTTTCCTGATTAGCCTGAATAGATGTTTATGAATTCCATTGATCTTCTCCAAGAAGCACTTCCTAGTTTTGTTTGTTTTGCACTATTACTTTTCTGATTTCTATTTTAACCTATTCTAACCTATTTAACCTATTTCTATTGATTTCCACTCTGACCTTTCTTATTTCCTTTCTTCTTAGTTTAGTTTTAATTTTCTCTTCTTTTTCTAGTATCTTAAGGTGAGGCAACTGACTTGGTACCTTTATTTTCTAAAATAGGCATTTGGTGTTATGAATTTCCTTTTAGGGACTAGTTTAGACTAATTTCACAGGTATTTGATATGTTCTGTTTTCAATTTTGTTCATTAAAAAATGGTTTTTTAATTATCTTTCCATGTTTATAATTTATTTTCTATTCCCTTATTTCTTATTCTTGTTTAGCTTCTATACACTTGGGGAATTTTCCAGATGTATTTCTGTTATTAATTTATAATTTATTTTCACTGTGGTTAGAGGACAAACTTTGTATGAATTAAATTCTTTAAAATTCATTGAGATTTGTTTTATGAGTCATAACATGTATTGTCTTGGTAAATATTCTGTGTACATTTGAAAAAATGTGCACTTCTATGTTCTTGAAAAGTGTTCAACTTGTCAATCAAGTAAACTTAGTTGAAGTATTGTGCACATTTCTTATTATTTACTGATTCTACTGCCTATTTGCTTTGAGATGGGGATATTAAATTCCCTGATTTTAATTATAGTTTTGTCTATTTTCTCCTTAGAGTTATATCAGATTTTACTCAATTTATTTTGAAACACCATTTTCAGGGAACAAGCATTTAGGCTTATTATACTTTTTCAATTATTTGAACATTTTATCTTCATAAAATGATCCTCTTTATCTCTGCTAATATTCTTTTACTCATATCTATTTTGTATGATATTATAATAGCTCCTCTAGGTGTCTTTTGATCAGTGTTAACATGATATATCTTTTTTTGATATTTTAAACTATGCCTTTATGATTAAAGTGAATTTTTGTAGGTTGTGTATTGATAAATCTTGCTTAAAAAATTCTGCCTGATAATCTCTGCCATTAAATCTGGTATTTAGTTCATTTACATTTATTTAATTATTCAGATGATAATCATAACAATATGTTATGTTAACATATTGTAACAATATGACTGTTATGTGTCTAGGTCTATCATCTTATAATTTGTGTCTACTTTGCCAATTTGTTCCTGTTTTCTGTTTTTTTTCTCTCTCTCTTTTTATGTTTTTATTGGTTCTTCTTCTTCTTTTGTCATTCTTTGGTTTGAGTATTTACAAAATTTCATTTTCTCTCCACTGGATTATTCCATGTAACTCGTTATTTTAATAATTTCTTTAGACTTTATAGGATGTTTCAGCATAGTCCACCTTCAAGTGATATTATTTCACAAGGATACATCGTATAAGAAACTTGCAACAGTATACTTTCATTACTTCCCTCCTGGCCTTTGTACTTTTGTTGTCATACAATTAACTTCTACTGAAGTCATAGATTCCACAATACATTATTATCAACATTGCTTCAAGAAGTTAATGATCTTTAAAGACATTTAAATAATTAAAAAAATTTCATATTTTGTGTAGTTAATACGTTGAGTGCTTTCTTTTGTGTATACATATCCAGCTTCCATGTCGTATTATTTTCCTTCTGCTTCAAGAACTCCCTTGATATTTTTGTAATGCAGGCCTGCTGGCAATGGACTCTATCAACTTTCGTATGTCATAAAAGTCTTTTCTTTTCCTTTTAAATAATAAACTCTTATTTTGGAATAATTTTAGAATTACAGAAGAATTTCAAGGAAAATAAAGAGACTTCCCCTCCCCCATTCCCCCAGATTGTTATTTTTATATTACTTTGGTTCATTTGTCAAAACTACAAAACTGACATTGGTATATTACTAATAGCAACTCCAGACTTGATTTGAATGTCATCGGTTTTTATAGTAATGTCCTTTTCTGTGACTTGATATAATATAGGGAATCACACTGAATTTGTCATGTCTCTGTGGTCTCTTCTCATCTGTGTCAATTTTATGACCTTGACAGTTTTGAGAGGTATTGATCAAGTGTTCTGTGGGATGCCCTTCAATTGGGTTTTGCATATTTTTTCTCATTATTAGACTGCAATTGCAGGTTTTTGGAGAGACTACTGCAAAAGTGAAATTCTCTTCTCACTAGATTCTCAGAGGGGGCACAAAATAGACCCTTGATGTCACTGGTGATATTAACTTTCCTCACTTGGTTAAGGCAGTTTTTGCCATTTCTCCACTATTTGAGGCAAAATCCTTATGAGTATTCTACCCAGAGTCCTGTAAATAATCAGCTTTTCTATTTTAGTTTGTTAGAATTGGAATTTTTACTGGCTGTGTGTGAGCTCTAGACACTGTTCCTTCTTATCCTTCCATGTAGTTTTCTCTAAGATAGTTTTCTCACATGTATGAACAATTTTCAGTTGAAGTCTAGGAAAGGAATGTTCTTTCGAAAGGAACATCTAAAGGTCTCTAGAGTTGTATTTCCGTACATTTCTTTCCTTCTCAACACTCTGTCCTGCAAACTTTAGCCTCTCCAGAACCCTAGCTCCATCTTCCCAAGTCTGAATGTCTGCTAGACTCTGCCTTGGTTTCTCCTTTTTTCTTTTCTTTTCTTTTATTTTTTTGATGTTCCCTAGAACTCTTTCTAGGCAGTATTCTGGGTAATCCTAAAATTTCTCTTATTTATTTTGCATCTCTCAGTAATCATTTTCCTTTATCCTGATCTTTTGAAAAACATTGTTTACATTTATTTTGTCTGTTTCCTTAATCATTTATTTTTACTTTTAAACTTTCTTTTTGTGAGAAGAAAAACTTGTTTCCTCCATTTGGCCAGGATGAAAACCAACAGTCATTTTTATCTCCTTTGTTCCCATCCATAATGTCTTTTCCACCCTTGTTCCCCTGAAGAAGTTACGGCCAGGAACCTTCATGCAGTAGCAAGACAGCAGAATAGCACCTCATCGTTTCTGCCTTCTGATATTCACACTTTTGTGCAGCTCTCTCCTACATTTCACTCGATTTGGTGAGTGTTAATAATAGCATATGACAGAAGGGATGGTAATGTCACTTCTGAGATGAAGTTAAAAAAGACCGCAGCTTCCTTCTTGGGTGTTTTCTTGCTTTCTTACCTCCACCTTCCAGATCATTTACATGGGGAGAAGCCATGTTGGAGCAGCTCTAGGGAGAGACCCCCATTGTGAAGAATTGAAGCCTCCTGCTAACGGCCACATGGATGAGATTGAAAGCACAATCTCCAGGCACAGTCAAACCTGTCAACAATTGCTTCCCTGAAAGTCAGCCCCATTATGACTTCATGAGAGACCCCGAGCTCACTCTCAGATTTATGACCCTCAGAAACTCTGCAAGATAACTATTTTACTACACTAGATCATCAAAGCTCTGTTTCATTCGACATAACTTGCTGGTATTATTCAAATAAATTATGCAATTATTTTCTTCCCTCAATTGTTATTCTTTCATTGATTTGCTGAACTCCTGATTAGCCTTTAAGACTTGGATCAACATTACCTCATTCTTGACCTTCCCAGGATACTTTGTCTCTTTCCCCACTGCTTAAGATTCCTATTTCCAGCCACATAGCCCTACAGTTTTCATATCATTCTTTGTAATTAAATTTTTTCAAAGGTTACTTCTTTCATAAAATTTATCTCATAGCCAATGTAGAATTAAATGCTCATTGCTTTGGATACTCATTATACTCTATGCATTCTATCAGAGCATGTATGACAGATTTTATATTTGCTTACAGATTCTTGCTTGTTTTATTCTTCTCTTCATTTATGAAATTTCAATTTCTATAAATGCATTCATGATTCCTCATACTTTGGCCATGGCTCTTGTCATACTATAAGGGTCAAATAAATGTTGGTTGAAATTTAAATTTAGTGCTCTTAACTTTGTTATATTTCCTTTTAGACTAAATATTTGTTACATAAGATCATAGTTTTGCCTTTTTAAAAACATAGTTGGATCTTTTCATTTAAATTTTGTTATTAATTTATAATTTGATTGCACTATGGTCAGTGTGGGTAGCCTGTATATTTTACTCCTTTAAAAATTTATTGAGCTTTTATTAGACAAGGATATTAGGCCACATAGTAAATATTTTAGACTTTGTGAGCCATATAGTTGGTCACTGTTAGAATCATTCTACTCTGGCACTGAAGTCATAGATTATATTGAAATGAATGGGTGTGTCTTTGTTCTGATAAAACTTTATTTATAAAATGAAAAAATCATCGAGTTTCTTTCTGTAGCTACCACTGTAATTAAAAAAATAAAAATATTTCCAAAGTTTTCAAACTACTGTTGATTTTTTTAATAAGTGTTCTACAGACATTTGAAAGGACACTGTACTCTTTGTTCATAGGAAATATAATATGAATGTGTTTAGTCTTAGTAATTTCCATTATATATATATATACATTTATTATAATTTCATAGACTGAGAGAAATACCTCTCTCACTATACTTACCATACTTTCATTATCTCTTTGTAATTATATTAGGCTTTGTTTGATATGTTTTAATTCAGTTACTTAATAAATAATTCTTCACATCTTATTTTTTTCATCAAAATAAAATTACCATTCACGCACTATTTGTATAGTGACTTTAATTTTTTGGCTAGAGACCATACTTTTACCTTTAAATTATTATTGATTGCCTTTAGGCAAATTGCTGCTTATATTAGGTGATAGTGAAAAATTGCCTGGAAATGAGATTGACTCATGAAAGTTAAGTTTAAAAATACTCATAATACTTCAAAACAACATATAATATCAACTTAAAGAGAGAATGACTTTCTAGATAGAACGTCCTTAATTTTGTTCATGTTTTATTATTCTAGAACACACCACAGAGTTTGTGAAAGTTACATGATGCAATAGTTTGCTGAAAAAAAGATCTTTTCTTTTTATAATGCTCCTTCCTGTGTATTTCTGTACTTGCAGAACATTAGCTGCTTGACTTAACAGCTGAAATGTTAGAAAACAATTGATGATTCATTTGAAATAGAATTGAAGCGTCTTTGAAATTATAATGAATGTGCTGGAAAAGATTGTGTGATAGGTACATAATTGATTTATTACCTTTAGTGTATCTCACTGTCATATAGGACAAAGGATGTTTACACTAGACTTAACAATTGTTTGATTTAGTTGATTTTGTACATTTCTAAAGTTCTGAACTTAAAAATAAATGCTCATAAAAGTTTGATGATAGCAACTATATCACTTTATACCATTTCTTTAGAGGACTCTGAGATTTAAAATGCTTTTGACTTAAAGTGAATAGAATAACCTTTTTTTCTCATTGTCAATAATCCAAGAATAGAAAATGATGAAGTCTCTATATTTCTCTACCATTGACCTATAATTTTTATGAGTACTTTATCTCAAGTTAGAAAAACCATAACCAGAGTAAATAGTCATCTCTGTCCACAGTGTTCTCTTACTGCTCCAAAAATACTTGTGTGAAATCCAGTAATTTTTAGTTTTGCTCTGTAGATGGTTGTTTTGAAAAAGGATTTAAGAGGTAGAAATTGATTAAGAGAATGAATATGTACATATAGTAGCAATATGGTAGCTAGTAATCAGATTTAATCACCTCAACTCTTAAATATAGTCAAGATTCTCAGAAATAATAAGGGACAAAACTATAAGTGAATAATCAGTGAACATGAAGTTCATGTGTCAAAGTTTCCATATTATGTATTTGACTCTACAGAGTCCCTACACTGTCACTTACTGTCTGTTTCTACTTTAGACAAAGTACTGACAATCATTTTAGAAGCTGATAAAATTAGAGTATAAAGAATTAAGAAAAGATGGTGGCTAGCTTGACAGCAAGGGAAGAGATAGAAACTTATAAAACTAGATACATAAGTTCAAGACACATGTTTTGAGCTCTTCAGTGTTGGTCAGTGTCTTTTGAGAGTGTCATGTTATTTCACAATATTTATATATTCACATAGGTTATTTTATGGAATAATATTTTATAAGGATTAGCCCGAAACAGAGAAAGCACAACAGGAAAAAGGGTTAATCAGAGTTTTAGCATAACCTGGGCAATTTACCTTTGTGGGTTACTTCATTCTGACATGGTAGGCAAATGGGTTGCCACACAGGTAGATTCAAACCATTGTGCCTCTTTCTATGCTCCGAACTCTTTATTTAAAAGTTGTTGCTTCTAGATGATTTGAAAATTGCCTATTCTATTATGCTGTGGTATGGAAACTTTCCTGTTGCTTTCACCCTTTTGTAGCCAGGTCAGGTGGAAACAAACTAGGGTTTGGTGACTTTATAAATAGAGATGAGTCAACAGAGTCCATTAACAGCAAAACTGTCCTAAATTTTTGCTCAGGCTCACACTAAAGCAGTTTAGGGTATGTACGCATGGACTAAAGTAAGGGCTAAAATAAAAAAAGCAAAGCATATATTTTTATACTTGTAGCCATAGAAGAGACACAGAATTAGTTTTTTATATTTGTAATTTTATTTGAAAATACATTTCATGGTAACTCATTGTCTTCTTTGTTGATTTGAACATTTTAAAAATTTAAGCAATTCAAACATCTTGGTTTTTTTTTGGAACTACTGGGTATGGAATACCACAAATATTTAATTTTGCACTTGGAAGCTGGAGTGACTAGATTTTCAGAATCAGAGATCTCATTAAAGTTTAAGATACATTTTTAACAGGTTAGGGGATATTATTTGTGAGAACCCACAGCATAGAGTGCTATTACAGAACATTTTTTGTTAATAAAATTATTTTTTATACCAATTATCATAGAAGGTAAGAATAATAACTATAGGTCCTGTAACACACAGACACATAGGCACTCACATAGACACACACACACACTTCAAGATTAAAACCTAGAATTCTTTTGGATTGCATTGTGTTTGACTGGCATGTTTCCCTCAGCAATTAATGTAGCATCCTGCTCTTACTAAGAATTCAATAAAGACTTGTTAATCATTTGATAATTTTTATCTCAAAAGCATTTGTTCAATAGGATGCAATATTTGAATAAATGCAAGTATAATTTTAAACCATGGGGTTTAAAATTATAACCCCTGGGGTATTATGTTCTCACAAACACTTTTATAGATATTTGTTGAAATCCAAGGAACCATAAGAGTTGATAGTCAGTGCAAACATTTTCCCCAACCAATAAAATTCATTTCATTTTCCTATGCATCTCACAATTGCTCTGAGCTCAGCCTGCCTACTAATTGAGTTCCTTATTTAAATGGTGAAATGGCTTCTTAATAACTTCTTTAATTATTTAGCTATTTAACAGAGCTTGATCTTCTTGTCTAGAAGACAGTGATGTTACAACTGTTAGCACATGATCCTAAGTGCTGGCATTATTTCTACTTAATGATAATAACCCAGAATCTCTAGTAATGCTTTTGTGTTTTGTGTTTGTGTTTTACTTGGGTTTTTTTTTTTTTTTTTTTTTTTTTGGTGTTTGTGTGTTGCCTTGGTTCAAAATTCAGAGCCTCAACATGTTGATGTAGGCCATCTTTAACCACTAAAAGCACAGCTTAGCCCCAGACTCATTTATTTTGAATTAGGCAAGGTTGGCACCATCCCTGCATAGATGAATGGCTTTTGACTAAATTGTGCTCTGTTTTCCTCAATTGGAAACAGCTTTTTCTCTCCCACTGAACAAATACTGTCACTTTTATTACCGACCTTTAATGGGTCCTCTTGATGCTACCCCTGTGATTACATATCCATTTACTACATGCACTGTAACGAATAGGTTCTATGTCTGGTTTCCTTGTGATCATTCCCAGATAACAATCTACAGCCAGCTTGTTTCTGAACCCTGACCCTGTGATATTGCTTGTTTGGTGTTGTCTTGTTTGTTAATTTGTTCCTTGATTACACAGCTCTTAAGCCTAATACGTTTTCATCACACCCTGTAGCAAACTTCTATTATCTTTAGAGCCCAAAGCCACATCAGCACCTGGCTATACTCTAACAAGCTTCTGAAGCAGGATGGGGGAAGGGAAAATGTTGACTAAATGCTTAGATTTTATGTCCCAGGGACTTGGCGAGGGGGAAGACATGCCCACTAAATCTGTTCACAGCCAAGTATTTTTTAGAATCTTGGAATTTCTTTTTTTGGAGTACTTCATTGTGTGGACCCCTTGGAAAGCTGATAAAACAGATTGCCTGTAAGAGAGTCAATATAAAAATAGTCTTCAAGAATGCCTGCCACCATCTGTGTTGTCTTATCTAGAAATTGTATGTGCACCTCAGATTGAATTTCAAATTAATATGCTTATAAATATTAATCAATGGGAAGAAATTAGAAAAAGTGCAAAAGTGTGTATGAATATTATAAATATAGATATACATATATATTTTAACACATACACAGTTTTGGCTGAGAATTTCTTTTGAATTGGCAGATAGATTTGATTTGCTGTTTCCTTTTGAAATATGTATTCATCAAAGTACACATAAGAGTTTTAAAAATATTCTCTCTTATTATAGTAGTTTTTAAAGTCAGAGGTTAATGTCAGAGACACACATCAAGCACAGCATCCTTGGTGACTCACAAAAGCACTTAAAAATGCATTTACTTCTGGGTGACGTATGAATGTGCACAGGATATACAGCTACCATCTCTCAGGACATACAGAGGGAGAATAGAAAGAGAAATTATTTATTAGGCACAGGAGAAAGAGTAAGGCTGCTATAAGGGTAAAAGCTTTACTTGACCAAAATAATATTTGAAGGAAAACAAATAGGTAAACATGCTGATATCTGGTCCAAATTGCTATTCTAGTAAAAATGAGTCATAGTCCTTTTGAAATGCACCCCTTCTTTTAAACAAGAAATCAGTAGAAATGCATCCCAGAAGTTCCTGTCATTTTGATTTATTGACATTGAAGCTCCATGCCTGGAGAAAATCTCTCTGAAAACCTTGTTACATAGTGCTCATTATGAGTTTTCCCATGTGTTCTTCTAATTAAAATGGTTTTCTTTAGCCCAATATTTGTGGGAGACATATATTTGAAAATGAAGTGTGATAATCTCTTGGTTCTTTCTTCACATAGTTTCATTTCCTACACTGTGTAAAGTGCTTTTAATTGGACAACGTAGGAAAGATGACCCTGGGGGAAATGACTCTAGAACCTCCACAATCTTCTTCAATTGTCTAGAAAGAAATAACTGAACCAGATTAGCAGTTTATTTTTCCATTTGTCTTTCCACTTACTATTGTAGATTAGGCAGTTAGACCTAGCTTGGTGGGTGAGAATCAACAGATTTCTATTGTGCATTGATTTGGTCATGCCAGGAAGGACTATTCATCCAAAAGAAATCTCTACTTGCAGAGAATCCTTTAAAGGAGGATAACACCCTTGGTTCCACAATTAGAGTTAAAATCTAAAGAGGCAAGCAGAAAACTGAGCACACATCAGTGGGTAAATTCTTATCAAGTCACCTCTTAAGAACAGGTTTGGAGAGAAAGGATATACAGAGAAATGAAAACTTAAGTTCTTAAATGAAAGCAGTTAAGAGGCCATAGGGGGTGTTATGGTTTGGATAGGGAATGTCCCCCAGAAGCTCATGTGCTGAACAGTTGGTACTCAATGCAGCAATGTCCAGAGGTAGGGCTTTTAGGCAGTGGATGGCTCATGAGGACTCTAAGTTCATCTGTGGATCAATCCATTTGATGGATTAACAATTTGAATGGACTATTGGAGGATGCAGAAACTGTATGCAGGTGGAGCAAGGTTGGAGGAAGTAGATCACTGGAGGCATGCCTTTCGGGACTGTATCTTATCCCTGAATCCCCCCCACTGTTTCCTGGTTCCATGAGCTGCGTAGCTTTCCTCCATCATGCCCTTCTTCCATGATGTTCTGCCTCACCTCAGGCCAGAACAGTGGAGTCAGCTCATCATGGATTGACACCTCAGAAATTCTGAGTCAAAATAAATCTTAAATCTTTTCTTCTCTAAGTTATTTTTCTCAGGTATTTGTCACAGTGACCAAAAGCTGACTAATACATGGGAAAATGCCACAAGAGAGCCCTGAGATTTATTGAGAGAGTTTCCATTACTAAGCTTATTCATATTCAAATCTAGCAATTTTCTAATATGCATTCTCTGCTTGGAAAAACAAATGAAACAGGTCCAAGTCAGTTGATGTGAGAGTGTGTGCGTCTGTGTATGAGAGAGAGAGAAAGACAGAGAGAGATCGAGAGAGAGAAAGAATGATGATGATCCCAGAATGATATTGTATGTGTGAACAAATTAAGAAAATACGTTTGCAGAGCAAAGGACACCTCTTGTTGAAAGCATAGGACATATGACATAACAGGTGGGGAACCTAAAACACCGTCTCTGAGCCTGCACCCTAGCTTCTGCAGCTGGGGCCTGGTGCCTCATCTGCATACACCTGAGATAGCAGTGTGATACCAGGGGTAGGAGATGCCCCTCTTCTCCCACATGTGTGTTTAGGTAATCAGAAGAACCCAGAAGAATGCACCTGAGGCAGAAGCTGGAGTACTGACCAGAACTGGGCCTGATCTGCCTTAAAGATATCTCTTCCAGCCACTGTGTTCTGCCTAAACTATCTCACACCTGCTCTTTACTTTGCTGTCGATGATCACATTGGGGAAGCAATCTCCAGCCTGCCTACATGCTAGAATCACCTGAGGAGTTTTCAGAAATGCAAATGCTTGGGGTCCCAATCTTGGACTCTAGAATGAGGGTTCCTGATGGTAGGCTTGGACTTTGGGTCTTTTAAAATCTTCCATATAAATAGAGTGTATTTTAAGGTTAGGAATAACTGTTTTTTTCTTTGTAAATTCCTACTGTAGGCATAGATGAAACAAACCAACTGATGATATCCAATGATAATATCTTGGTTCCTGAAAGCAAAAAACATCATTAACATTTTGAAATAAAGCCTATGAAAGGAATTTTTTATTTAAAACTATTAAATTTATTCTTAACTTGTGGCCAGTTTCCCTAAAATAACTGGCAATTGATCATGAAAGGAAAAATGTACATATACAGCTTTAATATAAATACTTTATAAGAAGTTTTATGTTTAGTACTTATGGAGAGAGTAACATTTTCATATTTTGATTCACTAAGGATGCCTTAGGTTAAATTCATTAAATAATAGCAGTTTTGAAAATGACTAATAGCCATGAAATAGGCATCTCACTTTATGAATGTGATGTGCATACAAGCCAATTTACTTAAATGACATTATTATGTGAAAGAATATGACGTGTGTCCAGAGGAAAACTTCCTAATGGATTTCTTTAAACTTTCTTTTATTCTTACTACTAAATGTTTTCAGAAAGAAGTGTTTCAATGTACATTTAATAAGATCTGAAATTTTATTTATTTATTTATTTTTGGTACAGGAGATTGAACTCGGGGCACTCAACCACTGAGCCACATCCTCAGCACCCCCTGCCTTTAAAATATATTTTATTTAGGGACAGGGTCTTACTAAGTTGCTGAGGCTGGCTTTCAACTCCCTCTCCTCCTGTTTCAGCCTCCCAGGCTGCTGTGACTACAAGTGTGCACCACTGCTCCCGACTGAAATTTTATTTTTTAAAGATAATAAATATATACAGTGAACACATATTTATATCAAATTTAAATAGTATACAAATATAAAACATTATGAGGTGGTATTTGACATTGGGCAATGAGATAAAGTGGGCTGAGGAGAACTATCTTCACAATTTTAGGTGCAATAAAAACAATTTTAAAATATGCCTAACAGTGAGTGCATTCTTTATGGAGGTTCACATGTAACATGGATATTTCTTTTGAATGATGTATGATCACAGATCTGGGTGTAAGGTGGAGAGTCTGTCTGCAAGTCTTCTGGTTCCTCCTGCCAAAAAGACATGGATGGGAAGACAAAAGTCAGATGAAGAACTATTTTCCATGGAATAACATTGGAATGAGGAGGGGGTCAGGCTACAGAGTCTGCTGGGAAGCTCAGTTGTGATTGAGGCAGCAAGTGATGCAGGGGCTTTTTGTTTGTTTGTCTTTTTAAAAATGTTTCTATTAGTGTATTATACATGGTGGTGGAGTTCATGCTGACATATTCATACATGCATGGAGAATAATTTGCTCCATATAAACCCTCAGTACTTCCACTACTTTTCCTCCCCTCCTACCTGCTCCTATTCTGCTTCCTTTACTTTTCTTCTGTTTACATTCCCAGTCCTTTTTATATTTAATTTTGAGACAGAGTGTCATTAAGTTGCTTAGGACCTCACTAAATTGCTGAGGCTGGCTTTGAACTTGTGATCCTCCTGCCTCAGCCTCCCAAGTCATTGAGATTACAGGCCTGTGCCACTGTGCCTAGCTAGTTATTGTTTTTTCTTTTTTAGGCTCTGGATAATATTTTTTGAGAATTCTTTTTTAAAAATTTTTATTTTTTCTGATTAGTTATATATATATGATAGTCAAATGCATTTATGCATTTTGATATATCATATATAAATGGAGTATAATTTATCATTTTCCTGATTGTACATATTACAGGATAACATCTGTCATGCAGTCATACATGTACTTGAGGTAATAATATCTGTTTCACTCTACTATCCTTCCTACCCCCAAACTCTTTCCCCTCCCTTCACTCCCCTCTACATAATCTAGAGTAATGATTCTTTCCTAGTGCCCACCCCATCCTCATTGTGAATTAGCATTTGCATATCAGAGAAAATATTTGGCCATTGATTTTGTGGGTTTGGCTTATTTCACTTAGCATGATATTCTCCAATTCCATCCATTTACCAGCAAATGGCAGAATTTCATTCTTCTTTAAAGCTGAGTAATATTCCATTGAATATATAGATATGTGCACATTTTCTTTATCCATTCATCAGATGAAGGACACCTAGGTTAGTTCCAGGTTTAGTTATTGTGAGTTGAGCTGCTATAAACATTGATGTGGATGTGTCACTTTAGTATGCTGATTTTAAGTCCTTTGGGTATAAACCAAGGAGTGGGATAACTGGGTCAAATGGTGGTTCCATTCCAAGTTTTCTGAGGAATCTCCAATTGCTTTCCATAATGGTTGCACCAATTTAAATTCCTATCAGCAATGTATGAGTTTACCTTTTCCCCCATATCCTCACCGATACTTATTGTTGCTCGTATTCTTGATAAGTATCATTCTGATTGGAACAAGATGAAATTTTAGAGTAGTTTTGATTTGCATTTCTCTAATTGCTAGAGATGTTGAACATTTTTTCATATGTTAATTGATCAATTGAATTTCTTCTTTGAAGTGTCTGTTCAGTTCCTTAGCTCATTTATTGATTGGGTTATTTGGTTTTTTGGTGTTAAGTTTTTTTGAATTATTTATATATCCTAGAGATTAATGCTTTATCTGAGGTGCATCTGGTAAAAGAATTTCTCCCAATGTGAAGGCTCTCTCTTCACATTATTGATGGTTTCTTTTGCTGAGAAGAAGCTTTTTAGTTTGAGTCCACCCATTTATTGATCATTGATTTAACTTCTTATGCCTTAGGGGTCTTGTTAAGGAAGTCAGGTCCTAGGATGACATGGTGAAAATTTGGGCCTATTTTTTCTTCTAGTAGTTGCAGGGTCTCCATTCTAGTGCCTAAGTCTGTGATCCACTTTGAGTTGAGTTCCATGCAGGGTGAGAGATGCGGGTTTAATTTCATTTTGTTATGTGTAGCTTTCCATTTTTCCCAGCAGCATTTGTTGAAATAGCTATCTTTTCTCCAGTGAACATTTTTGGCACCTTTGTCTAGTATGAGATACCTATATTTATGTGGGTTTGTCTCTGTGTCTTTTGTTCTGTACTATTGGTCTACATGTCTGTTTTGGTGCCAATGCCCTACTGTTTTTGTTACTATAGCTCTGTAGTATAGTTTGAGGTATGGTAGTGTGATGCCTCCTGCTTTACTTTTCTTACTAAGGATTGCCTTGGCTATTCTGGGTCTCTTATTTTTCCAAATGGATTTCATGTTTGCTTTTTCTTTTTTTTTTTCCTGTGGGGTTCCCAAAGTGATTTATTCCATCAGAATGAATAGAACAACTTCTAATTCTATGAAGAACATCATTGGGATTTTAATAGGAATTGCATTAAATTTGTATAACACTTTTGTTAGTATGGTCATTTTGACAATATTAATTCTGCCTATCCAGGAGCATGGGAGGTCTTTCCATCTTCTAAGGTCTTCTTCAATTTCTTTCTTTAGTGTTCTATAGTTTTCATTGTAGAGGTCTTTCATTTCTTTTGTTAGATTGATTCCCAAGTATTGTATTTTTTTTTGAGGGGATCATAAATGGGATAATGTTCTTTATTTCTCTTTCAGTGGATTCATTACTGATGTATAGGAATGTGTTTGTTTTATGGGTATTGATTTTATATCCTGCTACTTTGCCGAATTCATTTATTAGTTCTAGAAGATTTTTGGTGGAATTTTTTGTATCTTAATATAGAATCAGGTCATCAGCAAATAGTGATAATTTGAGTTCTTCTTTACTTATTTGTATCCCTTAAATTTCTTTCCTCTGTCTAATTGCTTTGGCTAGACTTTCAAGGACAGTGTTGAATAAAAGTGGTGAAAGAGGGCATCCTTGTCTTGTTCTAGTTTTTAGAGGTAATGCTTTTAATTTTTCTTCATTTAGAATGATATTGGCCTGGGTTTAGCATATATGACTTTTATGATGTTGAGGTATGTTCCTACTACCCCTAGTTTTTCTAGTGTTTTGAACATGCGGGGGTGCTATATTTTGTCAAATGTTTTTTTCTTGATCTATTGAGATGACCATATGATTTTTGTTTATAAGTCTATTGATGTGATGAATTACGTTTATTGATTTTAGTATGTTGAACAAATCCTGCATCCCTGCGATGAACCCCATCTGCTGATGGTACACTATCTTTCTAATATGTTTTTGTATGTGATTTGCCAGAATTTTATTGAGAATTTTTGCATCTATGTTCATCAGGGATACTGGTCTGAGGTTCTCTTTCCTTGATGTGTCTTGGTCTGGTTTTAGGTTCAGGGTGATATTAGTCTCATAGAATGAGTTTGGAGGGGTTCCCTTCTTTTCTATTTCATGGAATAATTTGAGGAGTATTGGTGTTAATTCTTTTTTGAAGGTCTTGTAGAACTTGACTGATAATCCATCTGGTGTCGGGCTTTTCTTTGTTGTTAGGCTTTTGATGGCTTCTTCTATTTCATTGCTTGAAAATGTTCTGTTTAAATTGTGTATGACCTCCTGATGAAGTTTAGGTAGGTCATATGTTTAGAAATTTATTGATGTCTTCAATATTTTTTATTTTATTGGATCATAAATTTTCAAAATAGTTTCTAATAACCTTCTGCATTTCAATTGTGCCTGGTTGTGATATTTCCTTTGTCATCATGTATTTTAGTAATTTGGATTTTCTCTCCTTTTCTCTGTTAGTGTGGCTAGAGACATCAATTTTGTTGATTTTTTTTTCAAAAAAACCAACTTTTTGTTTTGTCAATTTTTAAAATTGTTTCAATTTCATTGATTTCAGCTCTGATTTTAATTACTTCCTATCTTCTACTGTTTTTGGTATTTCTTTTTCTAGGACATTGAGATGTAATGGTAGGTCATTTATTTGTTGGCTTTTTATTCTTTTAATAAATGAGCTTAATGCAATGAACTTTCCTCTTAGTACTGCCTTAAGTCATGTCCCATAGATTTTGGTATGTCGTATCAGTATTCTAATTTATCTCTAAGTTTTTTTAATTTCATCTTTGATTTCTCTACTATCCATTCATCTTCAATAGTGTATTTAGTCTCCATGTGTTAGAGTAACTTCTATTTTTTTCTTTATCTTTGATTTATAATTTTAGTTCATTATAATCTGTTAGAATGCAGGGTATAATCTCCAATTTTTTTGTATTTACTAAGAATTGCTTTGTGGTATAAGATATGGTCTATTTTAGAGAAGGATCCACATTGCTGCCAAGAAAAAAGTGTATTTGCTTGTTGATGGATGGAATATTCAATATTTGTCTGTTAAGTCTAAATTATTGATTGTATTATTGAACTCTGTGTTTTCTTTGTTCAGTTTTTGTTTGGGAGATCTATCCAGAATTGAGAGAAGTGTGTTAAATTCATCCAGTATTATTGTGTTTTGGTCTATTTGGATTCTTGAAACTGAGAAGAGTTTGTTTGATGTACATAGGTGCTCCATTGTTTGGGGCATAGATATTTACAATAGTTATGTCTTGCTGATGTATAATTCCCTTCAGTAAAATGAAATATCCTTCTTTGTCCCTTCTGATTAACTTTGGCTTGAAATTCACTTTATCTGATATGAGGATGGAAATCCCTGATTGTTTACACAATGCATATGAGTGATATGTTTGGGATTGAACTCAGGGACACTTGGCCACTGAGCCACATCCCCAGCCCTATTTTGTATTTTATTTAGAGACAGGGTCTCACTGAGTTGCTTAGAGCCTCACTAAGTGGCTGAGGCTAGCTTTGAACTCTCGATCCTCCTGCCTCAGCCTCTCGAGTTGCTGGGATTACAGGCGTGCGCCACCGCGCCCAGCTGAGGTCTTGTTTTTTAATCAATGTGCCAGACTTCGTCTTTTGATTGATGAGTTGAGGCCATTAATATTCAAGGTCATTATTGAGATATGATTTGTGTTCAATCATTTTGGTTTATTTCTGGCTTTTAATTTGATTTAGTTTCTCCTTTGATTTACCATTCCTTTCGTGTAGTCCTCCCTTTGCTGATTTTCATTTTTTTTTAAAAATTTACTCTTCATAGAATATTTTGTTGAGAATGTTCTGTAGAGCAGGCTTTCTAATTGTGTATTCTTTTAACTTTTGCTTATCATGGAAGGTTTTAATTTTATTTTTAAATATGAAACTTAATCTTGCTGGATACAAAATTCTTGGTTGGAATCCATTTTCTTTCAGAGCTTGAAATACGTTGTTCCATGACCTCCTAGCTTTGAGGGTCTGGGCTGGGAAATCATTTGAGATCTGAATTGGTTTTTCCCTAATTTTCTGTTTTTCCTCTCACGGCCTTTAAGATTTCATCCTTATTCTGTATTTTAGTCATTCTCATTGTAATGTGTCTTGGTGTGGATCTACTGTAATTTTGTACATTTGGGGTCCTGTAAGCCTCTTGTATTTGGTTTTCTATTTTTTTCTTTAGGTTTGGGACATTTTCTGATATTATGTCATTGAAAAGATTTTGTATTTCTTTGGTTTGTATCTCTGCTCCTTCACGTATCCCAATAACTCTTAAATTTGGTCTTTTCATGTTATATCATAAATCTTGGAAGTTCTATTCATGGATTCTTACCATCTTCTCTGCATGGTGAACTTTATTTTAAATATTAAATATTTTGTCTTCATTGTCTGAGGTTCTGTCTTCCAAATAGTCTAGTCTGTTGGTGATGTTTTCCATTGAATTTATAATTTGCTTCACTGATTCCTTCATTTTGAGGATTTCTGCTTTTTTTTTTCAGAGTCTCTAACTCTTGAAGTGATCTTTCACTTCCTATATTTTCTTTTTTTTTTTGTATATTCTTTTTGATTTCACTCTTTATACCATCTTTTACTTTGCAGATCAGTTTAACTATGTACATTCTAACCTCATTTTTGGACATTTCTTGTACTGTGTTGTCAGTGGATTCTCTTATTGGGGCATCTTAGTTTGTTTGGGGCACTTTGTTCCCTTGTTTTTTCATGTTGCTTGTGTGTAGTTGTATGGATCTGAGGCAATACACATTCTACCCTGTAGAACTATATTGTCCCTGAAGATTTCCAGTACCCTGATTGTAAAAGGGAGACCAATATCAACAGCACCCAGTGTAAACAGTATATAACCTTAAATCTAATAGCTCCCACTAAGGAATCTACTGCTTTCTTGCTATAAAGAGAAATGATGAATTTAATCACTGTCTACAATATAAACAGAAAATTCGCTAAAAGTGTTTGTAGTTTCAAGTGGTAGACAAAGACAGAACAGAAAGAGTGTAGGATGTTGATATTCATGAGGAAGAAAGAGAGAAGCTACAAGTAAAAATCCACAGGAAGAGTAGAAGAGGAACCAAGAGATTGGTCATTAGGTGGAGAAAAGGCAGAAAGGGAATCCAGGAGAACAGATGAGTGAGAGGAAGTATACATACAAAGAGGAAAAATAATTAAATATTTAAGAATGTCCAACAGAACTATAAAATACCATGCATATATCACCATGCTCAACAAAGTAATGCGTGAAAAATACCTTGCTCCAAATATGGTGAAGCAGGATGTTAGAGAAGAAAAAAATAAAAATAAAATAAATCTTGAGGGAAAATTGAACAATTGTCTCTGTTAGCATTTGAAAGTTTCTTAGCCCTGTCTCTGACTTCACACAAGATTGCCTGGCCCAGAGGGGCCCTAGCAGACGCAGTCACTATCCCACCAATCTGGACTTCAGATATCCCAGGTTTGGCCACATTGTAGTCCCAAGATTTTAATGCTGCTGGAATTTGGAGAAGGACCACCAGGGATGAGCAATCCTGAGAAATAGCAACTAGGTGGCAGCCACCAGCACTCCCAGGGAGAAGATCCCAGGTGCAGCCAAACCTCAGGCATCCTGACACTGAATCTCTAGGTCCTGGCCAGTGTTCCCAGACAGAGGTGACTGTGCCCCATGATGGCAGCAAACCTGCTGGTGCCCCACCCCCACAGGCCATGACTGGCATCTCAAGATGAATGTAGCCTTGTGAAACCACATCCGGAGTCTGGCAGTGGACCTCTGGGTGGTTGTGGAAGTGGTAGTGGTGGGTTGGTGGAAGCAGATGGGGGGTCAGTGGCAGCATCGCGGGTGGGGGGCAGCTGTGGCTGCAGCTACAGTGGTACCCAGAGAGAAGAACCTCCAGGTGACCTCCAGTGGGTGGCAGTGGGCAGTGTAGATGGCAGTCATGCCCAGAGAAAAGATCTCTGGGCGCCTGTGGCAGCATTGTCAAGGGCGGCTGCACCTCAAGAGAAGACCTCTGGGCGATGGCCTATTTATTGTTTTTTTATTTTTTTTAATTTATTTTTATTTATTTATTTTTATTTACTTATTGATTCATTGAACACAAATGGAGTACAGCTATTGTTTCACTGGTTGTACACAAAGTAGAGTCATACCATCTGTGCGTTCATGCATGTACCCAGGGCAATGGTATCTGTCACACATTCTGTTATTATTTTTACCCCCCACCCCGCCCCCACCCCTCCCTTACCTCTATGCTCTCTATCCTTCCTCCATTCTTGCCACCCTTCCCCCCCGCATTATGCATCATCATTCATTTATCAGAGAGACCATTTGGCCTTTGGATTTTGGGGATTGGCTGATCTCACTTAACATAACAGTCTCCAACATCATCCATTTACCTACAAATGCCATAATTTTATTCTTCTTTATGGCTGAGTAATATTCCATTGTGTATATATACCACAGTTTCTTTATCCATTCATCTACTGAAGGGCATCTAGGTTGATTCCATAATCTAGCTATTGTGAATTGAGCAGCTATTGTTTTTTTAAATTAGTGCTTTATAGATATCTGTAAAGGTGGAATTCACTGTGGTATATTCATGCATGTATATGGGATAGTTCAGTCAATTTCATTTCACCATTCCTCCCTTTTCTGGTCCATTCTCCTTCGCCCTCAATCCCCTTCATCTATTTCACTGATCTTCCCCTCTATTTTCATGGGATCATCCATTTGTTTCTCCTTATTTTTGTCTAGCTTCCACAAATGAAAGAAAACAGTCGACCCTTGACTTTCTGGGTCTGAATTATTTGACTTAGCATAATGTTCTCCAGTCCCATCCATTTACCAGCAAATGCCATGATTTCATTCTTTATGGTGGAGTAAAACTCTGTTGTGACATACCACATTTTCTTTATCTGTTCATCTGTTGACAGGCATCTGTGGTTCCATAACCTGACACTTGTGAATTGCACTGCTGTAAATGATGATATGGTTGTAGCACTATCGTATGCTGAGTTTAGATCTTTTGCATAAATACTGAGGAGTGGGATAGCTGGGTCATATGGTGGTTCCATTCCTAGATTTTTGAGCAGTCTCCATTCTGCTTTCTAGAGTACCACCATCAATGTATGAGTGTACCTTTCCCCCCAAATCCTTGCTGGCATTTATTATTATTTGTATTCTGAGACCTCCTCCTCTGCACTGGGGACAAGAAAAGTTGGGTGGAGCAGTCCTGAAAGCTAATTACTCCTTGGGAATGGTAAACCTGACCTAGCATCCAACACTGCCTCCATAACTCAGGTAAAAACTGGAGCAGACACCTCAGATTCACAGCTGCAGGCAGTGAGATTGCAAACACAGGTGGGCCAACTGTCTCCATCCCAGTAGCAGAGGGGATTGGTGCCAATCATTCACAACTCTGGGCAATAAGAGTTTAGATGCAGGTAGCCCCACCTGGGGTTTCTATCTGGGGTCCATGATGGGGACTCTAATGTCTACCTGGGCTACAGGAGGACACAAGGTTCAACAAACAGATGACCAGGCTGGAGTTCATAGATGGGGCTTCTTGCAGAGCAAGACAGAATTATAGGAATTGACGCAAAAATCCAGTCTTGAACTGTGGCATCTGAAGGTGGGGAGAAGTTCTCCAGGGGAAGAGGTGGAGGTGGGAGGCAATAGCAACTCAGAGGTTCTCACTGGAGCAAAGAACAGACAATACTACCATTCACTGAGCAACATCTTGTACTTTGCCCAGACTGATGAACTGAGGCAATGAATGTCGCACAGTGGGCAGATTGTCTTAGAAGAACAAAGGGTAGAGTCTTCATAACCAGAGAACAGATGTCCTGTCCTGAGGAACTGGAAAGGCAGGCAGGAATTGAGGCAGGGTTGACATGTCGGCCTATCTGGCTTTTGGCTCACAGCTGAAACTGCTCTTTACAGCCTGGCATTATTGGCCGGTTAACCCCAGGTTGCTCAGTGCCTTCTTGAGGGCATTTCTCTGATTGCAAGTGGCCAGATGAGGCTTTTGCAACTTGTGTCCTCCAGACTTTCATAGACATGCTGTGTATGTTTTAAAGAGGGGGTGTAAAGAATTTCCCCAACCCACCTCCCTTTTTTTTCTACTAATGGATACTTCCAGGGGATCATAAGGAGCATGAACCTAAGAATGGGAGCATTCTTTAATTCATGGATTGAGTAATCACTACATGCTACCTTTAAGGATATCACAGTGAGTGAAACAGATGAATAGCTTCTGACCCCGACAGAGCTTGAAATCTCACAGAGTGAGAGATAATCATCAAATCATCACATAAGGACCTTATTATCCATGGTAACTGGTACCAGAAAAGTGACATCTAATATGAGTATGTACTTAAAGGGGGATTAGTGAATAGTGAATAGTGTGGGTATTAATCTTTTATTGCTGGATAATAAATTATCACAAACAGTGACTTAACACACAAGTATTATTTGATAGGTTTCATGGGTCTAGAGTCTGGGCATATTTCTTTGGTTTCTTTCCTTAGGGTCTCACCAGGCTTTTGAGGTGTTAGATGGAGCTACAAACTCATATGGAGCTTGGGGTCCTCTTCCCAAATCTCTGATTATTAAAAAATCGGTTATAAGATTAAGTTGCTGCTTTCTTGCTGGCTGTCAACTGGGGGCCAATTCTCAGCTTCTTGAGTCTGCCTGCTGTTCCCTACCATATGGCCCTCTTCACAATATGGCAACAAGAGAATCTCTGTCACAATTCTGATCTCTCCAACTTCTGTTATTTGCTCAATTGATTAAGCCAGACCCACCCATGACAATCTTTTTTGCTTAACTCAGTGTCAAATGAGTAGGACCTTAATCTATCTGCATTAGATGGTGAAATAATTTTGCAGATGAATTTAAGTCTTTCACATGGAGTTTTCTGAAAGTGGTGTGAATCTTTAAATAACCATCTGCCTTTGCTCTTTCCAATGAATACTTGTTGATTTCCTCTACCAATTTGGGTGCCTTTTTTTTTTTTTTTTGTTACCAGGGATTGAACTCAGGGGTGCTTAACCACTGAGCCACATCCCCAGTCCTTTTTTTATATTTCATTAAAGACAGTGTCTTGCTGAGTTGCTTGGGGCCTTGCTAATTTGCAGAGGCTGGGTTTGAATTCATGATCCTCCTGCCTTAGCCTCCTGAGCCTCTGGGATTATAGGCATGAACAACCATGCCCATGGGTGCCCATGTTTTCTTGCTCCAAAATTTTATGTATATTATAAAATTGACTGTATTTTTGTATTAATTAATGTATTTCATTGATTTGACTGTCAGTTGTTATTATAGAACTATGCTGCTCATTGATGAATGTTTTTGCTTTATAATATATTTTAAGCCTGGAAGGACAACCCCATCCTCAGTGCTTTAAAAAAATGTTTTAGCTATTTTTACTTATTTACCATTACAAAGTACTTTAGAATTAATTCATCCAGTTGTGGAACAATTTCTGCTAATGTTTATATTACAACTGATTTTGCAAGTTTACATCTTTAGAATATTAAGCATATCTATTCACGAACATGACTTCTGTGTGTATAATAGCATTTTAAATCTTGGTAAAATTTGGTGGTTTTCCTCATAGAGGATTAAAATATTTTTGTTACATTTATTACCAGTTTTTTACATATACATACATATATAATATGTATATATAAATATGTGTATGTAAATATACACATATATAAATATTCATATATATGTGCATATAAATATTATATATAAATATGTGTATATAATACATATGTGCATACCAATATGGTGTGTGTATGTGTGTGTGTTGTTTGTATATTGTTTGTATATGACCACAATCTTTTCTCCATTGTACTTCTAAATGATTTTTGTTGGTATTTAGAAAAAACATTTTTTGTGTATTTAAAATTTGTTAACTGGATTTAAGTAGATAATGAAATCACCTGTAAATTATGATCCTTTTTTTCCTGTGATCAATATTTGCATAAATATCCTCTGCAATCAGTTCCTCTGCAATCAAAATTTTTGTAAAAGTTTTGGCTTTATTACATTTGAACCTCTAGAAGGATCTGTCATAATAGGTGTGAGGGTGGGAATTTTAAATTTGAGTCTAATGGAAGTTCATGCTCACTTTTTCATGATTTCTGGGTTTGGCTGTTGAATTAAGGGAGATGGCCTTTATCATCTTCTCTGTTTAGTTGCTACAGTTAGAAATCAGTTTATCATCTTCTCTGTTTAGTTGCTACAGTTAGAAATCTCCTTTTTCTCATATTCTTTACCCACTTCTCCCAATTCTGTTAAATCTGCCAATACATTGTCTCTCCTACTTGAGGTAGACTAACATGTAACAAAAATACGTTTAGGTTCAAGACAGACACAATACAACAATGATTTGAGAGAGGACAGGGCCTGCTTTTTCTGGACCTTTTTTTTCCTGAGGAGGTGACATTTGGAGTGTGACCTGAATTAAAAATGATTAATTTTTAATTATCTGATTAAAACTGAGGGATCTGAAAACAGACCTCCTGGATCCAAATTCTAACTCTGACCCACCTGTTAAATGATGACCTACTGTGCCTCATTTCTTTATCTATAGATGGGGATAATAAGTCCTTCTTCCTAGGTTTTTTTGGG
This sequence comes from Glaucomys volans, assembly GCA_020662805.1. Classification (NCBI taxonomy): domain Eukaryota; kingdom Metazoa; phylum Chordata; class Mammalia; order Rodentia; family Sciuridae; genus Glaucomys; species Glaucomys volans. The sequence continues at coordinate 1,025,611 of JAJEJO010050575.1, forward strand.
AAGATTAAAGGATGTGAGCCCAGCAGAGCATGATGCTCAGATCTCTGACTGTAGGAAGCACCACTGATTGCAGCCCAAGTTGATGCACTCTGAGTCCATTGTCACATTTGCTGTGGCAGACCCACTCCTGGGGGACCCTGGACTTCCCCAATAGATGACTTTGGCCTGAGGGACATTGATAAGGTTTTAAAAGAACTGACAGGCAACTTAAGATGCACATACCCTTTCCTATCTCCCTTCCTCGATTTCTTTCTTCACCTGGGATCATGATCTGACAGCTCGCCCAGCTTCCCGTTTCCTTTCCATTTCTCTTACACAAATCTCCCCAATGAATTTCATGCATATTTAATTCAATCTTGATTCTCCTTCTTGAAGGACCCAGGCTAACACAGATGAGTAAATATGTGTTATGTTATTTGAATAGGGTTTGGCACATATTAGGTCTTGATAAATTTGAGATTTAAGAAAAAATTTTATTAACTTGTGGAAAGAGAGCATTTCCAGCTGGAGGGATGATGAATGCCAAAGGCCCAACCTAGGAAAGAGGTTTGCAGATTCAAGGAAATAGAACAAGTGGATCTGAATCATAGTAAGAAAAGGGGAGAACAAAATAAAATGAGCACAGAGGAAAGCAGAGGCCAGATCATACAGGTCCTTGGAGGTCATTTTAAAGAGGTTGGCTTTATTCTGCTTTATATGACCTGAAGGCCATTCTCTTAATCAATCAATCAATCAATCAATCATTCAATCATCTATCTGCTTTATAAAACCATGTGGATTTTTTTTTAAAACAGAGAATAGACCAAAGGGGAGAAGCTCAGAGGCACAGAAATGAATTAGGAACCTGTTTCAGCAGTTCAGATGAGATATAATGGTGGCCAGGTGGATAGAAGACAGGAGATAGTGAGATTGTTTGCCAGTGAGACTGATTAAGTAGTAGGAGAAGTTGATGCAGGAGAGAATTGCATGAATAAGGTCTTTGAGACAGTAAGATGGGATTCAGAGTGTAAGTGGAGGGACCAACCTTGTAACAAGCAGGGAGATGGAATGTGTAGCAATACAGGTTAGTTGGTGGAATTGACAGAACACCTTATGCCTTAATGTATGGCAGTGGAGAGCATGGAGTTAGAGCAGTGTGCTTCCAGTACTGAGGTACCTGTGGTGAGAGATAAAATCAGTCTCTACCAGAAAGGTCTGCCAGGAGCTCATTATCTTCAGGGTGCTACCAGGATGGAGCAAGAAGGCGAAGAAAAAGAAAAGTTTGCAAAGGAAGAAATACGGGTTCGGATTGTGCTTTAAGAGTCATAGGGAGATAACTGGGGTGGCCTACATGTGGGGTTGGAAGGTTTGGCTTTTGAAGGTGACAAGTGAAGATGAGAAATGATATGGGATTAATCACCTCTGGAAACTCAAGAGCTATTGAAGGACTTAGAGTAACCAGTCTGTCCACAACTGGAGTCATGCATATTGTGAATGATTTTGCCTCTTTTTTTTTCCATATTGGGAATTGACTCTAGGGGCTCTTAAACACTGAGGCACATCCCCAACCCTTTAAAATATATTTTATTTAGAGACATGGTCTTGCTGAGTTGCTGAGGCTGACTTTGAACTCACAGTCCTCCTGCCTCAGCCTCCCGAGCCACTGGGATTGTAGGCATACATTGTCTTGCCTCCTGGTTTGGCCTTTCTCACTTTACTTACAGTAGAACACAAGCAGAATACATACATACATACCCATGCATGACATATGAACACCTATGTGTACTTTTAAATGGCCCATGATATTCTTTCAAGTAGATTTTTCACAAGTGCAAAACTGAATAGTTTCTAATTTCATCCTCATTAATTTTTTACTCCCATATTTAGGATTCTTTTAAAATAATGGATTACCAGGTTTGGGTTTATCGAGTGAAGGGCTCAGAACATTTTTAAGGCTCTTGAAAAGATAAATTTCCAAAAGGATTTTCTGTTTTACACTTTTATCAGAAATGTGTGAAAAGGTCTGCTTCACAGAAACTCCTCTGTGGGCTCCTAGACCCAGAGGCAAGGCAGTGCAAGGCCAGCTGGCTTTGCAATCTCCAATTAATGATTTTGCTCTTTACTTAAAAAAAAATTGTTGCTGAAGAGCCAACCCAGGGTCTCATACAACTCTGCTTGCTGGGATTTGAAGGAGGCCACCCCTCCCTCAGCTTCCACTGTGTAGGTAGTTATATGTTAGGATGTAAACTTATGGTTTGATAGAAGTGCATCTTCTAAATCTTTTTAAATTAGTATGGAAGTGTGTGGTAAGTTGTGCAGGTTTCTGACCCATCTTAGATTTTTATTACCAATTTTGGGAAGTATATACATGGGAGGGTATGTTTATATACACATACACATAGGCAATGAAAATGTTTTTAAAAATTGTAGAAAGGATTTTTGTTGTTTCTTTACTCCATCCCATCTTTACAGAAGTATTTATATGTAAGTTCTTAAGTGCTGTATTTTGAAAGGCAAATATATCCACTTTATTGGTACAACCCAGGGACTTGTCAAACAATGATAGTTTGTTAGTATTTTAGACATGTTGACAAATAATTTTTTTCATCCTGCCTTAAGATAAGTTTTTCTTTGTTGTGGTAAAAAGAGCCTAGCTGCACATCAGGTAGCATTTTTAAAAAAAATTTCTCAATGAAAAAAGATCTAAGATTCATGCCAGAGTCCATGTAACTGTATAACCTTTCTGTTGATTAATTTGCATTACAGTGGCTGGTCTTTCATTGTTCTGAATTTAATTCCATCAGTCACTTATAAAAGACCTGATCTTTCTGCTTCACTGAACTTTATGCATACATTGGAAATTTAAGTTATCTTTACCTTTATTACCTTGATAAATATTGTTTTCACTAGTAAATATTCCTAAAGCCCAATCCCCATACAAGTGAGATTATTTCAGAGTTTCATTTAACTGAATACTTATCTGCCCAGCTTCTCTATGGAGTACAATACTGGTTTTCCTTAGCTTATAACTTACTAATAAGTTCCTGGTTTCCAAATATCTTTTGCTCTATCTAAAGCTTTACTGCATTTTGATAGCCTTCTTCTATTTCAATTGTATGTTGAACATTGAACTCTTCTATGCTGTAGACCATTATTTTTCATTGTGACTCTTTTGCATGTATATTTGTGGAAGGGGAAACACATCCACTCATAATAAAGTAGACACTTTGAAATTTTTGGAAGCAGAAAAGATGAATTTTCATTGTATTGCCTGTTTTCTTAGTTTCATATTTCTTATGATCAATAGCTTGTGTTCGTGAGTTGGTAGTTGTGTGTGAAGGCTGTGATTTCGGGGTTATAATATCTGCTTAGAATAATAACCTCATGATGGAGGTTAGTTCTGTTAAAACTATGGAATGAATCATACAGCATCTAATCTGACAAGTCTCAGAGACTCAGAGATTTTAGCCTATTGGGGTGACTGGCACACAGGTAGTTAAAATATAATAAATGTTATAATGGTGGTGTACATAAAGCATATTAGGATATCAAGATGAAGTACCCAAGTCTTCTTGGAATGCTCAAGGTATATTTCTTTGTGGGTGTGATATTGAACTCTTCTGAAAGAGAGTTAAAATCTCAAGGTGGGTAAACTGGGAAAGGGCATGCCAAACAGAGACACCCAACTGTGGCAGCATGAGGCTCAGTAGACAAATTGAGGGTCAGAGTATGACGGGTCTTGCATGCCCTGCAAAGCACTTTTCAACCTGAGTCACTATTCTTTGCTCATTAATGCTCTCCTCTGGAGTACTGATTGTACTCTGGCTTCTTCAGTCTTTGGATTTCTTTTTGCTTTGACTACACTCTCTGCTTACTTTTCTTGGAGTTGGTTGATCTTGGTTTTTGTGTCTCTTGCTGGAAGTTTAGTGTACTCTGTCTATTTTCCGCTTGGAGCTCTTGAGTCTTGGATGTTCACCTTGAAATACTCCAGGAAGTAAGAGAGTTACATGCATATCAGCTAGAAGAAGTCTCCCCTTGTGGGAAGAGTTTATTGCCTAGAATCATATATTTGGGCTACAAGTTGTACTGCCCAGATCGTGGTAGTGGGCACTATCTCATTGTTCAATTTTCACTCCAATTTATATTTTATTTGTGTAATTTTCTTATCTCAACTCAGGAAGTATAATTTCATTTTTTCCTGTGATATCACATTTCACACATGCATAATTGCCTCTGGTAAGAACTGAACAAAAACAATAACCAAATATGATGGTGAATATGGCGTCTGATTTCATTCCCTCCAAGTAGTGATGATCGAAGTATCTTAACCTTCTCTTTCTCCTTTTCTGGATTTTTCTCCACTCACTATTGCTAATTTTCCTTCTAAGTTCTGTCTGATATCATATCTATGTTTTTAAAGTATTGTGTGCAATTTTTTTTGAACTTTATGTCTAATTATCCTTCTCTGTTGCCTTGCACAAAACTAAAGGAATCTAATCTTTCTGCCTCTAAGAACCAATAGGCACATATTTTGTAAAATTCTGTTTTATACTTGTTTTAGTCAGTTTTTTCACAACTGTGAGCAAAATACCTGAAAAGAAAATTTAACCCCTTTCATTTTGTACAAAACTCAACTCAAAGCAGATCAAAGACCTAGGTATTAGACCAGAAACCCTGCACCTACTAGAAGAAAATGTAGGCCCAACACTTCAACATGTCAGTTTGGGAACTAATTTCCTCAACAAGACTCCTAAAGTGCAAGAAGTAGAATCAAAAATCAGTAAATGGGATAGCATCAAATTAAAAAGCTTCTTCATAGCAAAGGAAACAATAAAGAGTGTGAAGAAAGAGCCTACAGAATGGGAGAAAATCTTTGCCACTTGCACCTCACTAAGAGCATTAATCTCCAGGATATATAAACTCAAAAAACTTAACACTAAAAAATCCCCCAAGTAACCCAATTGATAAATGGGCAAAGGAACTAAACAGACACTTCTCAAAAGAAAAAATACAAATGATCAACAAATACATGAAAAAATGTTCGACATCTTTAGCAATTAGAGAAATGTAAATCAAAACTACACTTAGATTTCTCCTCAATTCAACCAGCATGGCAATTATCAAGAAAACAAGCAACAATAAATGTTGACAGGGATGTGGTGAAAAGGGTACACTCATACATTGTTGGTGGGACTGTAAATTTGTGCAACCACTCTGGAAAGCAGTATGGAGATTCCTTAAAAAGCCAGGAATGAACCACCATTTGACCCAGTTATTCCACTCCTTGGTGTATATCCAAAGAAGTTAAAATCAGCACACTACAGTGATCCAGCCACATCAATGTTTATAGCAGCATGATGCACAATAGCTAACCTACAGAACCAACCTAGATGCCCACCAACAGATGAATGGATAAAGAAATTGAGGGTATATATACACAACTGGATATTACTAAGCAATGAAGAAGAGTGACTTTATGACATTTACTGGTGTATCATGGGATCTGGACTATCATGCTAAGTGAAATAGGCCAGTCCCTCAAAGCCAAAGTTTGAATGTTCTCTCTGATATATGGATGCTTACCCACAACAAGGTGAGGTGGTGATGAGGGAAAGAATAGAACTTCAGTGGTTTAGACAAAGGGAAATGAAAGGAAGGGAAAAGGGTGGGAATAGGAACAACAGTGGAATGAATCTGACATAATTTTTATATGTCCAGGTATGAATATACCACAGTTCATCTCAACATCGTGTACATCCACAAGACTGGGATCCTAACTAGAATAAATATATTCTATGCTTGTATAAATATATCAAAATAGATTATATTGTCATGTATAACAATAACAACAAAAAGACCTGACAAGAACAATTTAAGAAGAGGAAAAGTTTATTTGGGGCTCATAGTTTCAGAGATTCCAGTCCATAGACAGCCAGCTCCATTGCTCTGGGCCTAATATTAGGCAGAATATCATGATGGAAGAGTGTGGTGAAGGAAAGTGGCTCAGGCCATGGGTACATGGCCATCAGGAATGAGAGTGAGAGGGGTGGGGGGGGGAGAGAGAGAGAGAGAGAGAGAGAGAGAGAGAATCTGCTCACCAAGAACTAAAATATATACCTCCAAAGCATGCCCCACTATTCCCCACCTCTTCCAGAGCCACATCCTCCCTGCCTACAGTTCCCAGTTGCCAGCCAGTTAATACCTATTAGAGGATTAATGCACTGATTAAGTTAATCCTCTCATAACCCAATCACTTCACCTCTAAACTTTCTTGAATAATCTCACTCATGAGATTCTGGGGGAATACCTCATATCTAAATCATAATAGTTCTTTAAAGAAGAAGTATTTGGTGGTAGCCTAGGGTAAAAAAAAAGAGATAAGGTAGAGAATTTCATAAAATGTATCTGGGATGCAGATGCCTGTGTGCTTAGAATTTGGGAGTTGTTCCTAAAGATCATAGACCATTCTTCCTTCCATAAGAAGTTATAAAACCATTTAGCTTTCTAAAAAAGGTTTCCTGGACTTTCAGCTTCTAGGCGAAGTTAAGGAGTAGAATTGATTTGAAAATTAATAGCAATAAGAACCAATAAGAATGGAATTACACAAATTTCTATTTCTTGTTAGTAGAAACCAAAAAAGAAAACCAAATATCTTAGTTCTTAGTTCAAGGTCAGATGAAACATTTAGTGATTGGCTTACCCATAATTAGGATAGTTTTTTCCAGATCTACACAACAATAGTTAGCCTTATCAGATATGTGTAAATACAAATCCTATGTGAAAGAGTACAGTGTGGTGGAGAGAATATTCTATTTGTAGTCATGTAAAACTAAGAAGAACAACAGATATATTAGGGTGTAGTGGTACCTGTGTAGCCTTGGCAAAGTCATTTGGTATGTCAGGGTTTTTCCTTCTCATCTGCAAAGTGAAAGGTTATACTAGATGAATATTATTAAACTTTTACAGAAAAATTCATAAATGTATCCCAGATGAAATGGGAAGTGATGTTGGTGGAAGACTACCACCTCTACAACTGTGACCTCCATCAGCAAAGTCAGAGGATATGAGGGCAATGCTTTCCCCGAGTTGGATTTGCCATATAAATAATATAACATTAGAAAAGAATTTACCTGCTGACTTTGAGCCTCAGAAGGTAAAATACTTTTCTTTTAAATCCTCATCTTTTTCAGAGTTCCTCAAGCCTCCTAGAATTTATGTTAAAAACTCCAAATATTTTACTCTAATATTTTTATATTTCTAATTCTAACACTAATTTTTGTATCTTTGTAATTTTTCCAGTAATGAAGTATGTTATTTATTCACTTTTGTTAAAATGCTATTATTCGTGCAGAGCTGTCCTAATTGGGTAAATCCATCTGTAACAAAGGACCCAGCTTTGTGACTAGAATAAATTATTACGTAGTAAGAAGAATGACCATGGAATGAATCTCACAGTGATATTGTAAAAAAAAAAAGTAAACAATTTAAGGCTATAAATACCTGGGTATCAAGGAGGCAATTAGTTAAACAAATTTAAATATATTTACGCATCTTCCAGGCTGATATCATGCTGGTACATCATTAAAAAAAACTGACTTAACATTTTCTAATTTAAGGTGGAGGCAAACTGCTGCAATGTCACAGTGTATAATTATTGGACAGCCAGAAACAATTTTTAAAGTTATTTATATATCACACACTTTAATGAGAGAGAGCATTTCATTAATAAATTAGGCCTGGAAATTTTTGTTTGCAAAGGTGATATCACTTCAAATAGGTATGTTAAGCAAAGGTAAAATATTTAGATTTTTAAAAAATCTCTTGTGAAAAATCACTTATTTGTTTTTTCCTTCCCTTTGGTTCTTCCATTGGGATCTGAAGGTCAGCTTTCAATACGCACCAGGAAACAAGAAGTATGACTTAGACTTAGCTTTCTTATAGGGCCTTCCCTATAGTCAATTCCATCAGTGTCTTCCAGGACAGTTTCTCCCTTCTTACCTCCTGGCTTCATTTCACATAACAACTTTCAAACAACATTTGGCTCTGGACTTTCAAGTTATCAGAGGAACCTCCCTTTCCTGCCTCTAGGAGTATGCATGTACCCTAATCAATGTAGGAAGAGATAAATAATGAGGGTAATCCTAATTTATCTTATATATATTAAGTGTTATTATTTATATTTCCCCTTCTTAAAGAGCACCTTAGACAAGACAGTGTCCGGCCAATTTTTTTAAGAATTTGTGCAGAAAACAGCTGTGGTAGGATTGTGGCAGTAGAGACAGGATTTCAGGCAAGATGCACAATCAGCAGGCAGAGATTTGGGAAGATCAAGACTGTAAAAAGACTGAGGAAATAAAGGCTTGTTCATAAGCAGACATACAGACTGGGAAAAATGGGATTTGCTTAGCTGGAAGAATCTGAGCATAAATATGGAAAAGCAAACTTAAGCTAAGTTTGCTCATTTAAGTCAGCACCTCGGACAACTCCTGTGGACCCCTTCTGAGCACAGGTGTTTGCCCTGAAGGTTGCCTCTGGCAGCACAGGTATGGGAGGTGGTAGGAGATTTTGGCCCAGTGACAAAAGACTTGCTATCATGCCAATAACACAGTAGTACTCTGTGAAGTGGTTCGGAAGTACATCATAGCTAGTCAATGCTTCTTTGTGTGCACATTAGAATATAGTAGTCAATACTTGTGTATGCCTTACAGTTTTGAGGTTGAACAATTAAACTTGCCTTCAAGGACTGGAAAGGTATGATACTTTCTTGTAGAACTCTATGAGAATTGAGAGGCAGTGAATTATGATTGTTCAGAGTGAATGTATTTCTGGCTTTGAGCATCACTTTTACTTCTTAGTTACCTACAATCCTAAATTAGGCACAGTGTCAATATCATGAGTGTATGCCATTTGTAACACATAGATAATAATAGTGTGCTTATATACGGTTTTTGAGAGAATTAACAGTTAATATTAACAATGGTAACAATAGTACTATCATAATAGCATATAGGATTTGCTATACATTTCTACCTATTCCATCAAGCTTTTAAAAACTAGTTGCCATCACATCCTGAAAATCCTGGTGAATGTTTTAAGTCTACCAGGCTTATTTGTGTAAAAGTATCTTTAAAAATGAGTAGATAATTCTTCTTACATCAGAGAAGTGTGAGAAAGCCTCTATATTTTGGTCTGAATGGAAATCACTGTTAAAAATACTTCGTAATATAAATTGAAAACCAGAGCTGCAAACCTGGTGATACAAATGTTCCAGGTCCTTGGCAACTAAATTACTAATGGCTGCTTCAACTAAGCATGTATATGGTGATTTCTGATTCATTTCTTTTAGTCTTGTTTGCTACTTAATCATGTAAGGAAATAACCTGCAACAACCCTGTTTGAGTTCACTGTACAGTGATACAATAGAAACAGCTGACTGAGTTGGATGAGAATAGTAACAGGTTTGTTGCAAAAACACGTACATTTCTGCTGTAAACAATGATGTGGCTGCATCACTTCAGGATGCTGATTTTAGTTGTTTTGTATAAATACTGAGGAGGGAAAGGCTGGCTCATCTGGTGGTTCCATTCCTAGTCTATTGAGCAATCTCCATACTGCTTTCCAGAGTGGTTGTAGTAATTTACAGATACACCACCAATGTATGAGTGTACATTTCCCCCTACATCCTTGCTAGAATTTATGATTATTTGTATTCCCAATTGCCATTCTGACTACAGTGAGATGAAATTTCAATGTTGTTTTGATTTGCATTTCCCTGATTAGTAGGGATGTTGACTATTTTTTCATATATTTGTTGGCCATTTGTATTTCTTCTTTTGTGAAGTGTCTGTTTAGTTCTTCTACCCATTTATTAATTGAGTTATGTGTGTTTTTGTTGTTTTTTTGAATTTTTTTCTGTATATTCTGGATATTAATTCTCTGTCAGGGAAGCATCTCGCAAAGACCTTCTCCCAAGTTATGGAACCAGCCCAGGTGCTCATCAACAGATGAATGGGTAAAGAAAAGGTCGTATATATAAACAATGATGTTTTATTCAGCCATAAAGAAGAATGAAATTGTGCTGGGTGTGGTGGCACATGCCTGTAATCCCACTAACTCAGGAGGCTGAGGCAGGAGGATTGTGAGTTCAAAGCCAGCCTCAGCAACTTATCAAGCCCCTAAGCAACTCAGCAAAACTGTCTCTAAATGAAAAAAATATAAAAAATGGCTGGGGATGTGGCTCAGTGGTTAAGTGAAAAAAGAAAAAGAAAAAGAAAAGGCATTTTTTGTACAGGGATGAAACTGGAGAACATCATGCTAAGTGAAACAAACCAGATTCATAAAGGGTTGAATATTTTTCTCATATGGAAGTGGGTGATCCACTGAAAATATAAGAGAGACTAATGGAGCAAAAGAAGGGATCAATGGGAGGAAGGAGGGGCAGGAAATGGTGAGAAGGAGAGGGATGGTAAATTTAAATTGGCCAAATTATGTTATGTATGCATATGAATATACCACAGTAAATTTCAGCTTTACATATATATGTGTATATATATATACATATATATATAAATCACTAATTATAAAAACTATAAATCAATAGAAGGAAGACTAGTAGAGTATAACGGGAACAGGGGAAGGGAAAAGGAAAGGGGAAATACTAGGGATTGAATTAGAACAAATTATATTCCATGCTTGTAAGATCATGTCAAAACGAACTCTAATATTATGTATAACTATAATACATGAATAAAAACATAAAAAGAACATATACATTTTAATGCATAACTATAATACACTACTTAAAACATAAAAAGAACATATACATTTCAGTCACTAATTTTGTGTACTTGGTGTGTGTGTTATGTGTGTGTGTGACAGAGTTAGAGTCTGGTATAGTGGACAAAAGTTAGAGTTATTTTGGGATTAGAATAGCTTAAGCATGGATTTAAAAACAATCAGAACAACTTACTTCACCTTTAACAAGGTTCAAGTTTTCAAACAAGGTTCAAGTTTTCTTGAACCTATACTGCTTTAATAAAATGCAGGTAATATATATTTTGAGGGCTGTTATGAAAATTGCATTCAATAAATGTCATATTTATTAATTAATGTACCAATTTAGCAAGTTGTTGTTTGTGCCAAATTTGTTTATGATAAAAGTTTTCTTGTGATTTTGCCAAAGTCTAACATTACTCTTTAAAAGATTCTGCTTGCATGACAGTTTGTTTTTTTAAGTTAATATGTTCTTAGGTCTTAGTTTATTTAATTTAAATAGATTAAAGTGAATATTCCCTTACTTTTTTGATGAATTTTGACATTATTAAAGGAAGTGAGGTGATGGAGATGTTAGTTTGATTTAATCACTTCATAATATATGTGTTTATAACACATCACATTGTACACCATAAATAATCACAATCTCTCATTTGTCAACTACAAGTTTTTTAAAAAAATTGATAGTTTTTTCAGATGTTTCCATAAACAATGTTCCCTCTATTACATTTTCAGATCATGTGACTGTAAGTATTGGTATGTAATTGAAAAATCTATATGACTGTTGAATTTAAACAGCTTGTTCTTTTCATTATTTTTTAACATTTCTGTATTGTTGTGTTTAAAACGAACCTCTCCATTCCAGAGAAAACACATTTCCCTTGTGAGATGAATCACTGTTGACTGATTCATCTCCCTCTCAGGGCGGAAGCTCGGTCTAGTGGTTCAAGCTGTGGTGTGTGAGTCAGTTGTTCTGGTTCCCTATTTCAGCTTTTTGGTAGTTGGTTTACCCCCTTGTCCAATGGAGATGGTGCCTTCCTATGTATACTGCTCAGAGGGATTTGTGCATGGGAGAGTAAGGAATGGGATGATAGGGAAAAGGGAAGAAACTGTAGCCTTCTATTAAGCAATGCATCTGGCATTTCTCCTTTTCCTGGGATCAGTATTGACTCAAGGGATTCAGTGTAAATCAGCAGTGGTTGGGCACCAGGACAACTTCAATTGCAGGCCAGAGGAGATAGTCACCTGGATAGCCTCCTTTCCAATAGTGACACTGAATGATTGGAAAGTGAATCTGAGGACAGGGAGGCTGTTAAAGCTTTTATTGTAGTGGTGTTTTCCTTTAAAATAAAATTTAACTGAAAATTTCCTCAGTGTGATTTTATTCTCTGACAACAGGGCCAACATCAAATAAATTGTTAGTACTTTACTCAGTAAGCTTTCAGTTATAAATAGGATATAGATTTGCATTTAGCATATAGAATATGGAGATCTTTACAGCAGACTGCATTGGAGTCATGCTATTATACAGTTGTTTAAAAAATAATACATATACCATTGCCCTGTGTACATGTATGAATGCACAGATGGTGTGACTCTACTTTGTGTACAACCAGAGAAACAATAGCTGTACTCCATTTGTGTTCAATGAATCAATAAGTAAATAAAAAAAAAAAAGAAATACTAAAGGAAGTATTTTAGGCGAAAAAAAAATAATACATAAAAAGAGGTTTTCTTTAGGGATTCATAATAAAATTATAAATTCAGCATTAGAATAAGTCAGTTGTCTTATTAAATAGAATATGAAGTACCCTTCTTAGTTTCATGATTTGATATGTTGCTTATTTAAAAATATAGGCAAACCATGAGGAGAGAGTTTGTGTATGTCCACTTTTGTGTCATATTAATGTTTACCTTTTTCCAAACCTTGACCCCTGTGGATGTCAAAATGATTGTTATTTCCCTCATGGTACTTTCCTCATCTGTGCTGTGGGTGCAGGAGATTTCCTTCCTCACAGCCTCGAATTTTTACTGTGCCTTCGACTGGAATCATGCAGAAAGACACTCGAAAACCAGGAATTGAGTACAAGCAATTTGGGAGATGAAACCAAGAGTGTGTTGTCATACAAGTTACTTCAATGTGCAACGGTGGGCCAGTCTCTCAGGAGAGCTCGGCACTATGTAGAATGTGCCTCAGAGTTATCCTCACAGGGTGCAAGGAGCTGAGGTGTTCATCCCCTTCCAAAGGTGGCCCAGGGCTACTTCCTGGGGCATTAACTTCCTCCAGCTTGTCCTTGCCAAGGTGAAGCTAGAGAAACACTCAGACAAGAAGACACAGGTGTTCCTAGATGGCAGCCTTCAAAATAGAGAGATGGTGCTGTGGATAATGAGAAGCATGGACCCTGCTGGCCACATGCTCTTTGGTACAAAGTTTTTTTTTTTTTTTCATAGAAAAAATTTCCCAGGTCTCCAACAATACATCTTTCCTTTTTTTCTTAGAAGCATTGCTGTGCTGGATTTCATGCTTTTCTTTTGAAAATTGTGGTGAAATATTCATAAAATTTAATATTTAACCTCTTAAGTGTACAGTTCACACTGCATTAAGTACATTCCCTCTGTTGAGCAAACTTCACAACCACACATCTTCAGAGCATCTTGATCTTCCAAAACTGAAACACTGAACCCATTAAATGATAACTCCACTTTCTCCCTCTTTTCCACTCCTCGTAACCACCAGTCTACTTTCTGTCCCTATGAATTTGTCTGTTCTCGGTAGTCTATATAAATGGACTTGTATAATATTTCTCTTATACCTGGTTTATTTTGTTTAGCATTATATCCTCTGGATTTATTCATACTCTAGTATGTATTAGAATTTTATTCCCTCTTAAAGCAGAATAATATTCCATTATGTTTATATACCACATTTTATTTCTCACTTCATCAAATGAAGGACCATTCTGCTGTTTCCATGTTTTGGCTATTGTAAATAATATTATGAACATTGGTGTGCGCATATCTGTTGAAGACCTTTCTTTCAGTCCTTGTGGGTATATTTCCAGAACAAAATACATGGATGATATGGTACTCTTTTGAGGAACTACTATAGTATTTTACACAACAGCTACACCACTTACCATTTCTACTAGCCATGCACAAAGGTTTTGACTTCTCTACATCCTCATCAACACTTGTTATTTTCTGCATTTGTTTTTTGGGGGATATTCTTTGAAGCTTGTCTCTGTTTTTGGAACACTTTGGTTTCTGCCAAAGTACACCTCAAAGTATTTATTAAAAATTTAGTTGTGCTATAATATCAGACCTCAAGTTATATTATAGAGCTATAGTAACAAAAAGAGCATGATACTGGCACCAAAACAGACATGAAGACCAATGGCACAGAATAGAAGACACAGAGACAAATCCACATGAATACAGTGATTTTATACTAGACAAAGGCAACATAAGCATACATTGGAAAAAAGATAACCTCTTCAACAAATGGTGCTAGGAAAACTGGAAATCTGTATGTAGCAGAATAAAATTTAACCCCTATCTTTCACCCTGCACAAAACTCAACCTAAAGTGGACCAAGGACCTAGGCATTAGACTAGAGATCCTGTGCCTACCACAAGAAAATGTAGGTCCAATTTTCCATCTTGTTGGCTTAGGAACTGACTTCCTCAATATTTTTACATGCAAGAAGTAAAATCAATCACAGTGGGGTGGTATCAACTAAAAATCTTCTTCATTGCAAAGAAAACAATAATGTGAAGAGAGAGCCTACAGAATGGGAGAAAGTCATTGCCACTTGCACCTCAGAGCATGAATCTCCAGGATATATAAAGAACTCAAAAAACTTAACACAAAAAATATAACCCAATCAATGAATGGGTCATGGAACTGAATAAGAACTTTAAAGAAGAAGTAATATGATCAGTCAACAAATATATGAAAAGATGTTCAACATCTCTAGTAATAAGAAAAATGCAAATTAAAACTACACTGAGATTCCATCTTACTCCAGTCAGAATGGCAATTATCAAGAATACAACTAACAATAAATGTTGGTGAAGATGTGGGGAAAACGGTTCACCCATACATTGTGGGTAGAACTCCAAATTGGTATAGCCACTCTGGAAAACAGTATGGTGATTCCTCAGAAAACTTACAATGGAACCACCATTTGACCTCTTTATCTCACTCCTCAGCATATACCCAAAGAATTTAAAATCAGCATACTACAGTGATCCAGCCACATCGAAGTTTTTAAAATTTGTTCTAATTTGCTGTACATGACAGTAGAATGCATTTATACATTTTGATAGATCATACATAAATGGAGTGTAATCTCTCATTTTTCTGATTATACGTATTATAGGATCACATCGGCCTTGCAGTCATATATGTACGTGAGGTAATAATGTCTGTTTCACTCTATTATCATTTTACCCTCAACCCCTTCCCACATCAAAGATTATAGCAGCTCAATTCACAATAGCTAAGCTATGGAACCAATCAAGGTGTCACCTTCCACACAGATGATTGGATAAAGTGTGGCATATGTACACAATAGAATATTAACCAACCATAAAAACAAATGACTTTATGATATTTTCCAGTAAATGAATGGATCTGGAGACTATCATGCTAAGTGAAATAATCCAATCCTCCCCAAATAAAGGCTGAATGTTCTCTCTGATATGTGAATGCTAATATACAATGGAGTGGGGGAAAATAGAAGTTCAGTGGATTAAACAAAGGGTAATGAAGGTGAATGGGAATAGGAAAGATAGTAGAATGAATTGGACATAACTTTACTATGTTCATTTATGAATATATTGCCAGTGAAAATCCACATCATGTACAACCACAGAATGGAATCCTAATTAGAATAAGTTGCATTCCATGTATATGTCAATTGTTATGTATATTTAAAAAGAACAAATAAGAATATTATAAAATAAAATTAAAAACCCCTAAAATCTAGTTGTGTTACAACATTCTTTTAGGATGCAATTTTGTGTCATAAATTGATGAATTATCATTATAAAAAATTTGGAAAATATGAAAATATAAAGCAGATTTATTTCATGTATAGTTTTATGAAGTAAATACAATTGATGAGAAGATAATTTATTGAATGAGTTATTCAACAACTTGAATAAATTATATAATGATGATCTTTAAAGCTTGTACTGCAAAGCCAGACAATCTGAGGTTAAAGCCCGATGGCACGCAATATCTGTTTGACTTTGGGGAAGTTACATGACCTCTTGAAACCTCACTTTCTCTTCCCATTAAGATGGGAATAACAACAACAACTTGGAGTTGTGAGGATTAAAAATTCATGCAATGGTGAACAAAGAGAGATCTGAGGCTTATCGCTATCTAATAGCCTAATGGGAAAGGAATATTCATAAAGAAATCACTGTAATGAATATATAATTGCAAAGAAGACAATTTCCAGGAAGAAATTTAAAAAAATCATTCTAGATAGTTTATTAAATAAAAGGCCTGATCTAGTCAGGAGTCTCAGAAGTCTTCTTAGGAAGTGATGATGGGAAGAATCTGGAGGTGAGGAGGAATAAACTGGACAAAACAATTGGGGTAAGGATTGTTGTGCATCTTATGTAGATAGAGGAAATGATTGTTTCAAGAAGGAAGAAAATAGAAAATACAGTGGTAATATTCAGGAGGTAGCGCCAAATTCATTCTTGGAGGGTCAGAAAACAATTTATACAAGAGGCGATGTTGACTTAATTTTTGAAGGAGGAGAAAGATTTTGCTGGATGAAAACTTGAGGGGCAGCCAGTATACTGCAGCACAAAAAGCATTTCATAACTATCGTTCATACTCTATAGAGGCTGCTTATCATTCGCTGCAGTAGGATCCCCAAGTATGAAGAAGATAGCAGTGTCAGATTAAGTTGTAGAAGTGGGCAGATGCCAGATGATGGAAGATGTCGAAACTGTGCAGAATTTAGCCCTTTATCTGAAAGAGTCAGAGAGAGGAATGCAATTAGATTTACATTTTTGAAATAACCCTGAATTATGTGTAAGAAATGGATTGGGAGTTGAAGTGAGATTGGAAGCAAGGAAACTGACTAAGGGTGTTAGGGCAATTATTTTGATAGTTCTTTCAAGAATGATGAGGATGTCAGATCTGCGATTGTGGAGATGAACAGGATGGAGTTTTGAAAGATTAAGAGTTAGAATAACATTTAAGTGACCCATGTAATGTGGACAATGAGGGAGAGAAATACAGAATATTATACTGCTTTCTGTTTTTGTGCTTGGAAGGACTGGAAATAATGGAGTGTCACTTATTTTTTTGAAAGTAGGAGGGGGAAATAGAGACAAAGGATCTCAGTTTGGATATATTGATTATAAGGTGGTTGAAATTGTAGACTTATAGGTAATTAAATACAAACCTGAGACATTAGTCCACAGTAGTTGAAACCAATGAAGAATTTTTTTTTCTCCCTTGATTTCCTTCTCATCTCCTCTTCTCAGTGCTAATTTCCTCTTACGCTTTGTGTTTCAGCTTAAAAATCACTTCCTTCAGGAGGCCTTCTCTCATCTTGAGTGAATCAGGTGCTTTCTTTGTACATGGAGCAGAACCTTGTTGAACCTCAGAATTCTCCAAAAATATACGTAGTTGTTGGATGATCACTGACAGCAAGGACCATCCCTTCTCTGTATCCAGTGTCTAGAAGGATTCTCGACACATGGGAAGCACTTCAGTAAGATATGCTGATCGATTGATTGAGGAAAGAAGACTGCTCAGGGAAATTGAGTATAAGGAAAAAAGCTCTCAATGTCCAACGGGGAAGGAGATTAAATAAAATGAGCATTGAAATGTCCTTAAAGAGGCAATTATTGATCTTGGCCACTGATGCTTATTGTATATATCTTTCTGTCTTTTTTTAAATTTAAACATTCAGCATAATTGTCATTTCATGTACAAAGTGTACTCTTTTTTCCCTAATTAATATTTTAGTACAAGGATTTTCCTCATTATTGGAATGTCTTTATTTTAATTTAGGTTGTATTTCATTTTTCAGGTTAAGTATTACCTTTTGGGCACTGGTGCTATATGAGTGTATCTTATTCACACAGGGATGGTTTCATAATTCCTGTCACCTTACCTTTGCTTGTTGGTCATCCACAGGCATATACGGTCACTGAACGATGTGAGGTTATGCACAAGATCCAGATGTTGAACTCACCATAGCATGGAAGAGAGTCATGCACTAACTAATTACAAAAAGAGAAATAATAAGTATTTTAACTGCTCTATGCTAAGTACAATGAGTCTACAGTGAGGGAGCACTCTTGAAGTTTTAACTAAATCTAAATACCTGCACTTAAATTAAGTGCAGTTGTGTTCTCTTTTTAATCTTGCATGAAACAAAAATTTTATTTTTGGATGAGTAATTGTATTTTTAATATGCTTGACTATAAGCTTTAGATTATATATTTTCTTAACTCTGTGCTTGGAGGGAAGAAAACTGATGTTTAATAAGTAATTGCTGTGTGCATGGCCCTGTATGAGGTAGAATTATTCATATCATTTACTTCGATCTTCATTATTTCCTTCAAAATACCTATGGTTATCCTTGTTTGATAGAAGAGGAAAACTGAGGTTGAGAGGAGTTAAACTACCTCCTTTTGATCACACAAGTTGTAAATATGGGATCCAAAGAAGTAGTATTCAAACTGAGGTTCGCCTCATCCTAAATACCATGTGCTTTTATTATATTCTATATAATTCTGTTAGTCTGATTTTCAAGACTAGGACCTTGAAAATGACTTTTTGTTTTTTTGGGATTGACTTATTTCTCTTAGTATGATATTTTCCACTTCCATCCATTTATCTGTAAGTGGATGATGACATATAATCGGGTGAGGTGGGGTGGGGGGTGAGAGAAGAATGGAGGAACTTTAGATTACAAAGAGGGAAATGAGAGGGGGAGGGGCAAGGGTATGAAAAATGGTGAAATAAGACAGACACCATTGCCCTATGTACATGTATGATTACATGAATGGTGTGAATCTACATGGTGCACAACCATAGAAATGAAAAATTGCACCCCATTTGTGTACACTGAATCAAAATGCAGTCTGTAAAAATAAAAAAATGAAATAAAAAAAGAAAATGACTTTTGAATGTTGAACATCTAGATAGCTACACCATATTTCACATACAATGTCGTAATGTTATAGTGCCCAAGAAAGCTGACTTGATTTTCCTTGCTAATGTGAAAGGCGATGATATAGAAAATGACGTTTGTACATAACCTCATACTTTCTTTTTTATCAATTGTTTTACCCTCTTCCTCTCCTTTCCCATTAAGTTTTTTTCCCCAGATCTATCCCCCAAACAACTGACTTACATCCCACTTCTCTTAAATGCCTTGTAACAGTAATGAGAGAAAATGAACCCTCCCTAAAACATCCTGGTCAGGGGAAGGAAGAACACATCAAGATGTGGGTCATGCTCTTCATTATTTTTCATATGTACATCTGATCATCCCAGCTAAGGAGTGGTCTCTCTCTTCCTTCCTGGCCTCCACTGAGCAGCTCACCACAGTGCTAGGTATAGATGGAGCATGACCTTAATAATTATGTGTTCAGTTGACAGGAGCAGGAGCCAAGGGCTGAACTGATGATCTCACAGTATAATGTCAGCTCCTGAAAAATGCAGCATGGTCTGTGTGATTAATGTATTTATATATTCAAGTTGTATTAGTAATATCCTCCCTGCCTTCTTCCTGCCCATGTCTCTCATCCTTCAGCTATGCATTTGCAGAAAGGCATTCTATAAAGCAAGCTTGTTAATAAAACAAGCAAGAGGAGGCATGCTCTAGGATAAAGGTGTTAGGGAGTTATTTATTTGAAAATATTTAAACAATTCATGTAAATGATCTGCTGTACATGCATACACAGATTGTAGATATAGATAGTCAATGATTTCTCAGTAGCAAAAACTGAGATTGAAAAATGATATATTCATGAGCTGGTAACTTTATTACACTAGCCACAGCTATTTTTTTAAAAGAATTTTTTCTTTTTGTCTTTTTTAACAATGTAATGCATAATGGAGCAAAACAAAAACAAAAACAAGACAAAACAACAACAATGAAAACCTGTATTTGAGCTCATAAGTAATGTTTTATTAGAAACAGATTGTGTATTTAGCATTAAGCAACAATTCCTGTTTTGGTGTAAGCTGAAAAAATTACTAGAAGAAATATATATATATATTTTTTTTACTAGGAAGAGTAAGCAAACATACTCTTGGATGACTCTGCTATATTTTTTTAACCCAGGAGGTGGAAAAAGAGGCAGATTATTCAGTTTTTATATGCACACCAATATATAAAGGATATTGTTGGTCAGGTCCACTTAAATTTAATTATATTATGTACCTTAAGTATAAGGTAATACCTTGTAGCAAAAGGGTTTGTATGAGAATTTGTGATTCACACATTTTATGAAGGATTAAAATTAAGGTTTATGATGCAGACAAAGCTACCTACATGTCTTTTGCTTATACTGTGAGTTTTTCAGACCACATATAGAAATCTGGCATGGCTCCACTGGCCAGAAGTAGCCAGACACCCTTAATGGAGCACATGTTGTTTTGTTGGCTCAGTTCTCTGGGGGCCTCCTTTATCCTGATTTCTGGATCCATTCCACAATGTCTTGATCTATTTCTTCTGAACCACTGGCTGTCATTCTCTAGAGAATTGTGCTTCTTGTTGCTAGGCAGATTGAGAGATTCTAATGTTCTCTCTGTGGATCCTTTTGGGTCAAGTGCTTACTGTCAGGGCTTTGGCAGACCCACCTGTCTGGGTTTATTGTGGGGGTGGTCCTTATCTTTGCTGGATATGAAATATAAAATATATATTTTTCAATTTTTTTATTCATTCAGTTTTTGGATTGTGGTTCTGAAGTTCTAAAGTCTTACCTTTTAGTGACTTAAAGCTCCTTCTGCAGTTTCAATGTTCAATTCAATAATGGACTAACATGGACACCTGATCCAAAGTCACTAAATACAAAGAATAGATAATTACATTCTCTTTCTGAGAATTTGGGGGATCCAAACTAGTAATTTGGTAATGACCAATGATATATTCATGAAATAGCTACACCATATTTCACATACAATGTGAAATAATAAATGGCCATGAAGACCTCAGGGTAGTGACCACGTTGAAACTGACTGACTTAACATTGGTCCAATTCCAACACCAATCAATCATATAAACAAAAGGTTCTGTTACTGATTGGTACATTTCTGCACCAGGAATTGGAAACAGAGAACAAAAATAAATGTATATTTGCTGATATTGAGAATTTGATGTATAATTTACCTGTTTTACTATTTCATGGACCTTTTCTTCCTTGGCTAACAGTTGTGACTCTAAGAGGCTAAAATTATTTAAGTAACTTGAGATTTCTACATACAAGAATAACATGCTATTACTAGAAAAATTATACAGAAGTATCAGAGTAGGCTCATTTTGCAATATGTTTAAGATGAAAACAAGCTTGGGATGATGGTTACATGGCATTATCAGGCAATTTTGCTAAACTTGTCTACTGTTCAGAAGAAACAAACTGAAAAAGATTGAAAAAGCACTGGGAGTCTTTCAAAGAGCAGTGAGTAGTACTTTGGAACACCAAATTAGTTTTAAAGAAGATCGTGGGTATATCATCACTTCCATTTCATATCTAGATAGTCAGTGGTATTGGCTATCTTGTCCTCAGGGAAGAAGGTAAACTCCAGGGGCATGGGAAGCTTCTGTTCCTCTAAGAATATGAAGAGCGTATTCCTGGGGGTTCTGAACTTATGCTTGGCTAAATCAGAAGTATGGTTCTGATTGAAGCCAAGTAGGATAGCCTTAAAGGGAAGGGTTATATATTCTGCAGGAGAAAATAATGTCTATCATTTTTTGTGTGCCTATATGTGTTGAAAATAGTGTTATATAGCTACGATTAATTCTATGTAACTAAGATTATTTCCATCTACAGTAAATATGCAACATTTGCATTACTTCTATTTTACAGAACAGAAAATTAATGCTTATGGAGATTGTGTCATTATTTGCTAATAAATGTAATGAAAATCCAGAACTTTTGATTCCAAAGACAGTTCTGAAAGAAAATTGCTTTGTTGGACTTTGGAGGATTTCTCAAAGTTTCCAGGAAAACCCACAATAGAAAACAGATCATCTGTACTTCATTTTTGGATAAATGGAAAATACATATCCTGAAACAAATCATCAACAGAAAAGAAAACAAAACAAAGCAAAAAGTCCCACCTATTTTCTGACCAACCTTCCTCACAGCTGTTTTCATGATGTTTTAACAAAGAACATGCAGTGTGTCCCATACTGGAGGAAGTCTATGCTATTTGGATTGACATTCAAAGCCGTTGGCTTGAGTTGCCTATGAAACTCTCAATATAGTCCTATATCTTATCCAGTTCTTTCCTTTCCTATCTTTCAAGCCACTCCACTAGAAAACACTGGATCCAGATCATCCTCTTGCTTGCCACCTCTAGTCATCATGACGTCCTCCACCACCATCTCTGTAAAGCATTCCTAATTTGCTTCTTTGCATTTTAATGTTTTAAACTTGCATTTCTTATAGGGATAAACATGCTGTAGCTAATATAATTATTTAATAATCTCTACTAGAGTCTATATATCTGGATGAAAGGAGCATGTCTTGTCTTTATCACATGGCCACTCGAAAATTAATATTGTGAGCAAGTAACAGATGCTCACTCAGGGTGATAATTGTACTAACCATTGGCTACCACCTACTGAACATCTACTATGTGTAAGATACCATGTTAGACATTTTGTATAAATCATTCTTCATTTCATAACAGCTTATCTGGGGGGAAAGGAGGGGTTGAAGTAACTGGCCTGTGTCATAATCTTCCCTGATTACTAGGTGAGAAAAAGAGAATACAAGTGATCTAGTAAAATCTTCTTGAAAACATGGAAAAAAAGGAAACTCCAGGTAAATAGCCTAATAATATTTTATTTAGGAAGATAGTCTTAATCTATGAATGCCTTGAGTATGACATCCCAAGTTATAATTGTTGTATGGTAAGGAACAATCTGTGGGTTTATGAGGTAGGGCTCTCTGGTGAATGTCATGTATGCTATGCAAATATCTGGGGTATAGAATGGAGATGTTTCATCATTTAAATGTTTATCACTATGTGGGGTGATCTTAGAGACACCATTTTTTTTTCTGGGCCAGAGAGCATGTATTCAAATCAGCAGGGAGGACCCTAGGGAGCCAGAAAATATCTCAGATCTTGCCCTGCTTTGCATGGATCTCATAATTGTTTGTATTTCCTGAAACTTGTGAATGAGTACAGTACATTGCAGGGCAAAGGGGAATTAAGGAAGCAGATAGACTAAGGGTTCCCAAGCAGCTGGCTTTAATATAGAAAGATTACACTGGATTATCCAGGTGGGTGCAATGTAATCACAGAAGTCCTCAGAAGTGGAAGAGGGGGGCAGGAGAGTCAGTGTCAGAGTGATTTGACTTGAGAAAGACTTGTCTAATCTTCTGACTTTGAAGACAGTAAGAATTATAAGTCAAGGAATACAAGCAGTTACTAGATGCTGAAAAAAATCAAAGTGGATTCTCCACTAGAGTTGCCGGAAGGAATGTGGTCCCGGTAATATGGTGATTTAGTCTTGGGAGACCTGCATCAAACTTCTGATCTGTAGAACTGTAAGATAAACTTATGTTGTTTTAAGTCACCAAATTTATGGTACTTTGTTACAGGAGCAACAGAAAACATATGCAGGAGGATAGATCCTGTATATATCTTCATTTGTAAGATGATTTGCTCAAGCAGACATGATGATTAAGGGGCATGTCTAGCATTTAAACTCAGGTTCACCTCACCCCAAATCTCAGTACTTTGGAGGACTTATGCTTATATTGAAGAATGCTGTCAAAATCTGTCTTAGACAGTAGCTACCGTTGCTAGTTTTCTGATTTTATTTATAACTCTTGTTACATTCTGATTTGTTGACTCCCTCATGGGAGAAATGCCTTCCATGTGCTGCCACGTCCAGCACAACCTTCTCTTCAGGTTTTTGAATGGGGCTTAAAAATAGAATGATTAATTTGAGCTCTTGGGGTAAGAGTGATTCTGAGTCAGGAGTCATATAAATTAAAAATATTTTCAAGTCTTATAGAAATAAAAATTTACCAAAGTAGGGTTAAAGTTATAAAAGCATATTAACGGCTTTAGAGTGGTATGTTATGTCAAGAGCAGCTTTTACTATTTATGTGATAAGAAGCATTTGGAGTCAGAAAAACTTTTGTTTATACTCAATTTCTACTTGCTTTTGTGATCCTGGGGTAATTATCTCTGAGCTTCAATTTCCTGATTTTTAAAGATGGGGATAATGTAAGGAAGGTTCCAAGGATAATTCATGTGAAGCACATTGCGATTCATAAAACACTCTACAAATACAAGCGGTAATAATGTTTATTGTTAGGAGATTTGGAGAAAATGTGACTCTATCTGAATGCAATTCACTTGCTGTATGAAAAGTTTGGCTGATTATCAAAGTCCTAAGAAATTACTACTGTCAGTTTTGTTTGAACAGTTACTGGCTGATCAAAGAAAAATTATGATCAATTTCAAAAATTCACATTATTAGCTTTCTCAAACTAATTTAGAGCATAGAGGTCCCTCAGTATTCAAAGTTCATAACATTTATTATTTTTAATGTTCACAAACTCGACTACACATCAGAATCACATGTGGAAATAAAAGAAAATTCTGGATTCCATCCTGAGATACTCTGTGTGTGTGTGTGTGTGGTGTTTTTAACTTCTGATGATTCAAATTACTATGTAGGTTTGGAGACCACTACTATATGGCAGTATTTTGGTAGCCAATGCTCTTATTTGTACTGATAGGCAATTTTTCCTGTTTAAAAGTGTTTTTGGTGACTGTTATGAGTTTTGTATCTCCACATGAAGTGGCTGCCACTGAGCAGTATTGCTGAAGACATTTGCACAAGGAAAAGTACTGGATTGTTTGCAGGCCATAAGTAGTGGTTTGTAGTTCAATTATTTGAAGACATAATAGCAAGTTTTTAATTATTCATGATACCCGCTTAGAAAACTTGGAACTTGAAGAAACTGTAGAAATTATCTAGTGCATTTTGTCTTTTTCCCCCCCTTGGATAAAAAAACTTGAACCAAGAGAAACTAAAAAGTCCATCCAAGGTGACTCTTGCAGTCATCCAAACTAGAATTCCCTTGTCTTTTTCCTTGATTGATAAAAATTGTAGAAGTAATAACTGAAATTCACAATAGCCAAGTCCTTTATCTTAAGAGAAGCTCAATCTTCTCTCTTTCACTTGACTTCTTAATAAATGGTAAAATGCATGGACACTAAAATTTTTTCTCTTATATTGTATATGGTAGATGTGCCAAGCAAGCATCTTCAAAATTTAAAAGGGTAAGAAATCATCTGAATCAACAAGAGTGTTTTTACCCTCAAGTGTTTTTTTATTTTTCCTCTTCCGTATATTATTACCCAGCATTTAAATTACTGCAATGGTAACCCCCTCCAAAACCTTCAGTGTGACTGATTCAAACTAAAGTGAACACATTGGTATTAAAATGCAAAATAAAGATCACTTACAAAGCAAAAGAAAAAAAAATCAACATTTTAAGTAATAAAGGACCTTTCTTCTTGATTTTTGTGCACTTACATACAAAAATAAATTCCTCTTTTGCATTTCAGCAAAGTAGACTGGTAATGTTGCAGGAACTATAGATTACAGGAAGAAGGCTACACATGTTCTGAATTTCTCTTGTCTCTTTCTCAAGTAGATTAAATTATCTGTTTATTCCTTATCCCTGCTAAACTCTACAGTTTTTCACAGCTGGATCATATCTTATTTATCTTTGACCTTCTAGCACCTTACTTGGTAGTTGAGTGTCAATAGTCTGTCAAAGTGAACTGATGAGGAAAGAAAAACCTTGAGAACAGAGTTAAGCACTATTTTTTACAACTTCAGAGCTATTTTTACTTTCAGCAGTGTTCTAAAGAAAATGATTTTGTTCTAAAATGTATATAGGAATCAATTGCTTTTTATAAATCTTCATATGACTTTTGACAATGACATAATAAAGATATGACAATGTTTGAGTTTTAAGGATAATAAGATATTTGAAAGAGGTTATATTAAACTATAATGCTAACATAAAGGTAACTAGGATGGGAAAAAAATCCACTCTTAATCAATACCAGGTACTGTTTCAACTAGACAGGATCTAACAGTGAACGTGAGGTCCAAGTCCAAGCCTAATCCAAGGGGAAGATACAAGAGAGGAGACAAACATATACTGTCAGGTGATTAATGTCAGGAAGAGAAAAAGAGTAATGGGATAAAGGATGATTAGGAAGAGTGCTCAGTTAGGGTGGAAAGAGGACGTCTCAGAAAATGTCATTAAAATCAGTATCACAAAAAAAAAAAAAATCAGTATCACTCAGCCTAAGTAATTTTAGATATGCAGTATGCATTTAAGTTGTTTACCCTTACTTTTCTAAGTCTACAATAACCAAATAGTTTTAAGAGTGCAAAATATTTTAGAGTGCATCTCTATTACAAGTCATCCCATTTTTACAAATGAAGAAACTGAGGCCCAGTTTGGAGAAAGATCAGTAGCGGGTTGGCAACTTAACTAAGACCTGGTTTTCTGGCCTCTAGGCTAATGTTCTATCCACAATACCAAGCTCTTCATCAGTTTTTGCATGGGAGGAATTCTGTGCATTTGAGCCTCAGGTGTGTTTTCTTAGCACAAGTTGGTGGAACAAGTTCTTGTACTGGCTCTTTCCTCAAGTTGAGACTTACTAGCACTACAAAGACCCTAAATATTGAGACCTTGAAAAAGTTCATAGATCTAGTGTACCATTATGGAATGATAACTTTCTCAGGTCTTTCTTATTTGCTTTTAGGAGACGTCTGGTTGTTGATAAAGAGGGAAGGAAAAAAAGAGGACCATAGGAGCCAGCAAGGGGAATTGGTCAATCAGAGGCTGATCTGGTTCATGTCATGTCAACTGCACCTGCTTAACCTTCAGATTTCCGGATGTGTGGGACACATGAATTCAAAACAATTAACAGTATGAGTCAGATATTTAGTTTTTCAGTGTCAGCAGTCTACTTACATTTCTTTGAACATCATCAGTACCAACACATAATTAAAAGGAAAAAAAATAATTTGGGGGTCTTATTTGAAAGATTTAAGTTTATACTAATGACAGCTTGAAGTTACAGTTCTTGTTCACATGCCATAAAAGTATATTTTAATAACATCACACATCAGCCACCTGGTATCTGAGAACAGCCTATTGGGAAAAATAGGACAAGGACTTGTCCTGAAGCTGCTTTTACTTGGCAAATATTGTTTTACCTTGCCCTATGCATTTGTATCACATGGCTCAGCGCCGTTTGTATAACAAGCATTCTGATTTTCTTTCTTCCTTCATTTTGACAGGGTCGTGTGGTGTTGTTCAGGCTGGCCTTGAATATTCTGTCTTCCTGCCTCAGACTCCATAGTAGCTGAGGTTATGGACCTGCACTATTTTTTCCTGTTCTGTTTTGTACTCAGGATTGAAACCAAGGTCACTTTTACACTGAGCTACATCTCCAGCCATTTTTATTTTTCATTTTGAGACAAGGTCTTGCTAAGTTGCCCAGGCTGGCCTTGAACTTATGATCCTTCTGCCTGAGCCTCTGGAGTAGCTGGAATTACAGGTGTATGCCACTGTGCTTAGCATTTAACTAATAGTCAATATAGCACGGTTATTAAGAACATGGTTTTTATTGTCAGTTTATGCCTGCTAATACCCTAGTTATGCTCTCTCCTCGCAGTTTTGACTTTGGGCAAGTTTAAGTTCTCTGTGTCTCAGTGTTCTCATTGTGGAGGTAATATTCGTATTTATTTTATACAAATGTTATAGAGACCAAAGGAGTTAATATATATGAAGCATTTGGAACAGGAGCTGTAGAAACCTCATTAAGCATGCTTCATGAATATTGGCTACTAAGTGGTTGTGAGTCAGCTCGTGGGAGGGAAGGACCATACTAATGTTGCCAGCTTAGCTCTTTGTTTTTTTTTTTTCTGGCCACTATGTGCAAAATTAAGAGCAAAATCTATAAAGTTGTTCATAGGGGAAATTTGGGGACTGGTTATGGAAAACAAGACTGAATAATCTGATTTAGGTAAGAGTAAGAACAGAAAAGTGAGAACACAGTGGAAACAAGATGAGTAGAGTCTCATCTGGGCTAGAGACATTAGTTACAGTGACTGTTCTAGGTAGATTCTTCAATATTAATTGATACAAAATTACTCTGTGAATATAATTTTAATTTTTCTGATTAGTAGGAGGTTCATGTCTTCCAATGTGTGATCCATTGCATGTGACACAATAAAGAAATGGATTTGAGTTGAGAATTTTGCATGTTGTCAAGATCAAGGGATTTATTTAACTGAGATAATAATACATTAAGGAAAAGAGTTATGATGGCCTTTGGGTAATGTAGTTTAAATTATTGTAAAATGGTCTTTTAATAAGACAGATACTATTAGGAAGTTTTACCTGAATATGGGATATGGAAAGATTTGAGGATATAATGGTTTTCATAAGTGTTACAAATTATTGGAAAAACATCCAGTAGATTGAACATCCTTCTTTCATCTCTGTAGTATAATTCAACCGAGATTCCCTTACTTGCTACTGTTTCTCATAGCTTTTTTAAATGAGGAAAATTAAAAATTATGTGTATCCTTAAAAATGATGCACCTGACGGTTTTGATTATATATGAAGGAGAGAGGTATTTAACATTCTACATGGTTACAGAAACTCAGTTTTGTGTTACAGTCTGTCACACTTTTCTTAAATATGTTTGCATGGCAAGTGGTCATATCATTCTTTGATATTTCATATTTTTTGAAAGGTTAAAGCCAAATTTTAAAACTTATTAAACATAAATATAAAAATGCTATAGATGTATATTATATATATTTGAACATCTCACATTCTATTAATTACACTAATGGACAGGAGATGTGGGCTATGTTTTCTCATTAATTGTTAAGATTTGGGAATATTAAATAAAATTGACACTTGCAAGGAAAACATTATAATTTTAAGAGTAATTCCATTCCACATTTGACTTTCTTGATATGTATGGCATGGAATGAACAGAGAACAAATGAGAGATGAAATCTTGGTCATCAAGTTTGAAGCAGATGAAGGAATGAGAAAGATCTTTTATCTGCATGTGTATTAAAAGCAGACCCATTACCTTGATGTTACCAATGTCTTAGGACTTCAGAAACCAGATAGTCTGTGATTTTCCTCTCTTGAAGATAGTTTCATGGAGTTGTAGATGGGAAAGACATCATCAAGCATTGTATCCATTACCCATCTCCCAGAGACATGGCATTGGAAATTCCCTCTGAAGATATGGTCTCTTGGGAAACAGGCAGAACTTTCTAAATCCAACTCTCAGTAGCTTTTTACTGTGTTTTAAGACTCAAATTGTGGGAAGCTTTCTTCGTGTCTAGCCATTCTGTTCCTGAAGACTTTCTCTTTTTCATTCTTCAAGGGAAGTAGAAAATGATTTGATATCCTTTTCTAAATTGGTGGAGTTACCAGTGGTCAGTAGTCTTCTTAAGATCTTCACAGATTCTGTAGTTCACTGACCCTCATCAATACTCATATTGTTCAGGACTTTGGGATTTGGAAGAAGGCAGCCATTTCCAGGTCTTCTGATTAGAAGTGAATGAATACACATGACATTCTAATACTTAGTGGATGTAGAGAGTTTATGAAGGTTACATTGAACCAACTGTGTCTTTTCTATGCAGAGAACACACTTGCAGATCTTTTTCCTGAAAATACAAGTTATGTGTAATACAACTAAGGAACTTTAAAATCTATGCCTCTAAAACAAAACAAAAATTGACTCATGGCATGGGGAGAAAAATCTGAAAGTGTTATATCGTTAGGAACTAGAATTAGTTAATGCAACTATATTTTATAAAATTGGTCCTAGGGAGAGATGTTATTTGCAGGAAGTATCTTTTAAGCAAGTGGGCCACGATGAACCACCGGATAGAGTCTCACATCCAGCAGTAGCTTGGGCTCGGTGGAGCAGAGATTGTATATTACCCTGATTCTTGATGAAAAAAGTGACTCTAAACTTTCTCAGATTCTGTTTCCACAGCATGCTTTTGTTACCATAGAGGCATTGAAGGTAACCTTGACCAATGTTGTGAAATTTCTTTTGTTAGAGTAACTAGCTCACTTTCTTTCCTTTCCCCCCTATTTAGAAATCTCTTCATGTACTTGTTAAAAGAAATATGTGCAGTTATCTGCAGATATTGGTTCTAGGAGTCCTTGGGAATGCCAAAATCTGGATGTTCAAGTTTGTGTATAGAATGGTCTTGTGTTTTCCCATAATCCATGCTTATTAGCTTGTATGCTTTAAATCACCCCTAGAAGACATAAAATACTTAAACCCAAGTCACACACTATGTAAATCGCTGACATACTCTATATGTCACTATTGACTATAATATGACTATTATATAGGGAATAACCACCAGAAAAAGTCTACGTGGTCAGTTCTGAAACAACTTTTATTTTTAGAACATTTTTGATCCAAGATTGGTTGAATCAGCGGATGTGGAACCAATGGATAGGGAAAGATGACTGTATATAAAGTTTTGTAAACAAATTTTAAAAACTTAATATCAGATGTGAGACTAATTAGGATTGGAAAAAACTGGATTAAAAAGCCAGAGGAAAAAAATCAAGTTTTGTTATTGACATTTGCTAATTTTTTACCTTGGGCAAATCACTTCAGCACTGTGTCCTTAGATTTTTCATTAAAGAAGGATGTGTGTGCGTGCATGTGCATATGCCTGTAAGAGACAGACAGACACTGGTAGGGGTGGAGTTGGGGGGAGAGAGAGAGAGAGGGAGGGAAGGAGGGAGGGAGAGAGAGAGAGAGAGAGAAGGATATTGATTGATTGATCTCTGGTTTTTCAAGGTGATACCCCCAAGGAAATGTTTGGAAAACTGTGGGTTCATTTTTACTTGTCACAATGACATGGGATGTCATCTGGTTGTCAGTCTGGAATATCCTGCAGTGCACAGCACCATCTCACACAGTGAAGTATTGCCCTGCCTCAAATGCCAATAATCAGGATCCTGCCTTGAAGCCATAGATGAATCTTTAGGATCTCTTCCAGTTCTAGATACAAATAACACAATTGGTAATAACAATAGTAGACCTTAAAAAAAGTTGCATGGATTCAAAACCATAAACACAAAGAACTACTTAAAACATTTATAAAACACTTGAGGCAAAGATAGTCTGTATGATATTTACTAGAAAAAGAAACTGTCTTCTTTGAATATATTTGTACCAGCCATTTTCTCAAATGCAATCTCACACATACATTTCAAACTGCTGAATTTAGATGTTGTAATTCTTACTATTTTACTATTTTGACCACAAAACTGAAGTTAGGGCTTGCCACTTGTCTAATATTAGACTGTGAAGGTGACAGAAGTAAAATATCTACTTCAACTCTCTGGCTCTAAGTCTAGGGCTCTTTCCCCATATTATGCTCCCTCGAAAATGGAAAATAGTAGAAGACAAGGGTAGAAAAATACATGAGTGTCCATACTAGCCATTATGAATGCTTTTCAGGTCCTTGAATGAACAACTCTTGACCCTCAAGTCTTTGCAAAGGGTCCTTCCATGTGAACTTCTCCACATGTGAAAACTGTCCTCATTCCTCAGGTCTGGCTTGTGCTGGCTTCCTCTGGGAAGCCTTTTCTGACCACAGGGTCCTATTTCAGGTACCCTTTGTGTGTCAGTGGCCTCCTGTGCTCCTGTGCTTCCTCATCATCCACATTTAGGCTTAGTCCAGCTCTTTGATTGTGACAGCAAGCTTTTTTTTTTTTTTCCTGAGGTGCTGGAGGTTGAATACAGGGTCTTGTGCTTGCAAGGCAAGTACTCTCCCCACTGAACTACATCCACAGCCCGACAGCAAACTTCTTAAGGATCGGGTGTGGGGAGCATGTCTTCCCAATTTCTAGCACTGTATTTTGCACCTTACTAATTGTATGAATGAAGGGATGGAAAAAGTGGATGCAGCAATTTATTTTAAGAAACAAAGTGACCTTAAGGGTGAATACTTTGAACAATTTTTCTTTGAATAAAACATTAGATTATAATTCATCTTATATAAATGTGTAATTTTTATATGTACATTTATTCCTATAATTTATAGAAGACATTTCTTAAATTCATTCCTCACACGATTTCTTATACTATTTGATATTTTTTATGTGTCTTCATATTTTTTCTTTAGACATGTTGTGTATGAATGAAACGAATGATACTAATTATACCCTTGGACAGAAGATCTGAAAAGGAAGAGAGCGGACTATGGGGCCAGATGGCCTGAGTTTGAGAACCTTGGTTACTCAGCTTACTAGCTGGATGGATTTTTAGCAAGTCACTTGGCTTTTGCTCATGTGAAAAAAATCAGTTAGGGACTGTAGTGCTTATCCTTTATGACTATTTTGGATTACTAAAGGAGGTAACACAGAGAATAGAAATGGTGTATGCAAAGTACAGTAGGGGCCTGAGGAAAATGTGCCATGCGGTAGAACTGTAGTTATAATTCTTCTTACTCTTTGATTGGGCATTTTTAGGTAGGATGTAAACAAAAACGTATAGAATGAGAAAGAGTGAAATGATTAAACTTGATCCTTGCCTTTCAAGGAAAAGTTACACAGAGTAAATGTTGATTAATAAAACCCAAGGTGATTTATGCCAATCCACAGTAGTGCACAGAAGTATTAGGAACACATTGGTTATCCTAGGAGGATCTCAGGGCAGCACACTGGAAGGGTAATCAGCCCTTTGGTGTCATTTCACTACATCCACACAACTTTGTTCATTTCTCATCTCCTCTGTGCTATTACTATCAAATATAGGCTCTTCCATTGAAAGGGTGGGGTTGACAGCCAGTAAGTCTAAGAAAGAATAGATGCCGGGGCTAATTTTGGTGGTGGAATTTTACAATATGGTTATATGCAACTTTAAAGCTCAGTTTGAGGACATTCTTAAATACTCCTTTAAAAAAATTTTTTTGGATGTTGATGAGCCTTTATTTTAATAATTTATTTATATGTGGTGCTGAGAATTGAACCCAGTGCCGCACACATGCTAGGCAACCACTCTACCTCTGAGCTACAACCCCAGCTCCATTCCTGATTATTCTTTAGGATAATTAAACGTCTGATGTGCGCATTAAAGAATGAATACATTATCAATGCTTTCCTCTTTTTTGGGTGCTTGATTCAGATTGGGTCTCATAAGAACCAGATACACATCTAAAACTGACTTTCATGTTTTCCCACTCCCATCTTAAATGTGGATCACTGTACATCGTTGGATTGCAGCAATTAATAAATAACAATTACACTGCTTTCCTCAATGGTATGTCCTGTTATTCTTGGCTGGCCACACAGCTCCTATGGGAACTCATTTTAAATCATACCAATAAATCTAAGTTAGTCAATGATGTATAAAGATTCTCTAACATGTTGAAGTGTGAAATGCTGGATTAACAAACATTTTTTTTTATAATCCTTGTCAGTAATGAGAGGATTAAGTTAAGGAGCTTTATTTTTTCTCATGTTTGTAACCTAGAGAGTTTATATTTTAGTTGTTTACTAAGTTATGTCATATTATGCTATAATGTTATGAGAGCTAAAAGGCCAATTATTAAAGACAGCAAGACAGATTTTGTAGGTAGGGAATAGATTTGGCATTGTTAGGAAAACCAGATCTTAGAAGAATACCTGCATGGTGGTACATATTCCATTGAGAATGCTTATTTACTTCAGTGGAGAGCATCTTATGTCCTTAAATGGTGTGTGTGTGTGTGTGTGTGTGTGTGTGTGTGTGTGTGTGTGAATTGGGGATGGGGGAAATAAACCAGAAGAATATGTTTTTTGAGAACTGAGTCATAGAGTTACAAGAAACTGGTTGGGTTTTGTCTTTGTGATTACCAAATATCATTCTGAGGCTATTTTTTTTGTTGGTAGCTATCTTATGTTTTTATCTAGTTATTCTAGTTACTCAGGAACTGGGTAAGTAAAGCAGGAGGAGATGCATCTATTCTGTACTCTTCTGTGAATATATTTTACATGTCCTCACGTAAATGCCAAGTTTTCCCAGGCATGTAATAATTTGCTTTAGTATTTCTTATAAGGTGAATCTGCTAACAGATTGCCTCAGTTTTTTTTGCCTTAGAATGTGTTTATTTTGTACTCATTAAACAATTGAGTTATAATTCAGAAACCACGTTTGCCCAATGTGGTCATGTCAATTTGAGGTCTGTATTGGAAAATCCAGTTTTACCTAAGTGTTAAGGAGAACCATAACTAAATTAAAGAAGCAGAGAGGAGAAAGGAGG
The DNA here is from genome assembly GCA_020662805.1 of Glaucomys volans. NCBI lineage: Eukaryota > Metazoa > Chordata > Mammalia > Rodentia > Sciuridae > Glaucomys > Glaucomys volans. The sequence continues at coordinate 1,059,951 of JAJEJO010050575.1, forward strand.
ACAAGCACATATTCATAAAGCTTGTTGTATTAACCTTATTTACCATTTTGGTCTCTTCTTTTCTTATTCCTGTAGGGTTTTGTTCTTTTCCATCTTTTTTGTGCTGTAATTATTAAAAACATTGCATTCCGTATGTGATAGACCCAATTATATAATCATCAGAAATTGTTTTATGCAATTACTTCTTAAATTAAGAAAGAATACATGTGCAATTATACTATCTTTTGTAATTACCTACAGAATCATCTTTCTTGGCACTATTTGTTTTTTTTTGTATGTGTAGACTCAAATTACTAATAGTTCTTGCTTTCAGTCCAAAGACTTTGCCTTAGTATTTCTTGTAAGGTGGGTCCACTAATAACAAACTGTCTTAGTGTTTGGTTATCTGGAAATGTATTTATTTTGCCTTCATTATAAGTTCAGTTATAATTCAGAAACCATAAAATTCTCCCCTTTCAAATATATAACTAAGTAGTCCTTAATATATCCACAAAGATATGTAACACCACTGCTATCTAATTTCAGAACATTTTTATCACTTTGAAAAGAGTTTGTACGAGTCATTCGTATCCCCTTGCAATAATTTGTTTCTATGTATTTGCCTATTCTGGACATTTCATATAAATGCAATCATAAGATATGTGGATTTGTGTGTCTGGCTTCTTTGACCTAGGATAATGTTTTCAAGGTTCATTCATGTTGTGTCATGCATTAGTACTTCTTTCCTTTTTATGGGTGTATAATTCATTTATAAATTGTATTTTATTTTTTCATTTATTATTTGATGGACATTTGAGTATTTTGAATGATGCTCCTATGAATACGTTTATAGAAGTTTCTGTATGGAGACATTTTAAATTTTCTTGAAAAAAAAATAAGGGGCTGGCAATATAGCTCAGTTGGTAGAGTGCTTGCCTTGCATGCACAAGGCCCTGGGTTCAAGCCCTAGCAACCCCCCCCAACAAAAAAAAGAGAAAGAAATATATTTTAAATGGAATTGCTGAGTCATAAACTCAGTGTTTGACTTTTTGAGAAACAAAGTAGTTTTCAAGAAACTGCACCATTCTACATTCCTACCAACAATGAATTGGTTCCAGTTTCTTAATGTCCAGGTGAAAACTTATTATCCCTTTTGATTTTTAGTCATCCTACTTGGCATGAAGTGGTATTGTGGATTTGGCTATGCCATCTTACTGCCTTCTGACCTCCATGGTTTGATAAGAAAGAAGTTAGCCATTAACCTCAGATTTCCTTAACCATGGTGAATCTTTTTTTCCCTTGCTGCTTTTAAGGTTTTTCTTTGACTATAAAGTAAGGATGATGATTTCTTGCATTTATTCTACACAACATATGTTGAGTTTCTTGGATGAGTGGATTAAGGTTTTTCATCCAATTTAGAATGTTTTTTATCCACTAGTCACTATCTTCAAATATATTTTCTGTTCACTTGTTTTCCTCTGGTCCTTCTTTCATGGTGTATTGTGTTTTACCTTTCTCTGAAGCTCTGTTAATTTCTGATTTGTTTTTTCTGATTGTGCAGAGTGCAATTTATCTTGATTTATCTTCAAGGTTGCTGATTATTATTTTTTGGCAGCTTCAATTACTCTAGTGAATTTTTCATGCTTAATAATTATACTTTTCCACACCAGAATTTGTTTTTATGATTGCTTTTAATAATTTCATTGTTCTTTGTTGATTAGAAGCTGACATCAAACATTCTTTTGACTCTTTATGATCTCTTTAATATGATATTTGAATATACTTACAATACATGCCTTGAAGACTTTGTATGGTAAATCTAACACCTGGGCCCCCTCAAGTAGTTCATTGCCTACTCCCATTATTTACTCCCTTTCCATCCCACTCTCTTGTGTATGAATCACACACTATTCCTCTGGGTATTTTATATTTTTTAATAACTAGATATTTTAGTTAATACTTACTTTGTAAATAGATACTTATTCCTTACTCCTTGGAGCATACTGTTTACTTCTTTATTGGTTTAGTGACTTGGTGGATTAATTTGATGAAATTTCCCCTATAATGTGCAGCCTCTGTATCTGAGTGGGCACCACCTTGGGCATGTGCATAGTTTTTTGGTCAACAGGAATGACTGTCATTTCAGCAAGGGCCTCTTTTTTTTTTTGCATTTTTTAATTGTGTTACTTTATTTTATTTTCTTTTTTTTTATTTGCTTATTGATTCATTGAGCACAAACGGAGTACAGCTATTGTTTCTCTGGTTGTACACAAAGTAGAATCACACCATCTGTGCATTCATACATGAACACAGGGCAATGATGTCTGTCACACATTCTGTTAATATTCTTACACCCCCACCCTGACCCCACCCCTCCCTTCCCTCTATGCTATCTATCCTTCCTCCATTCTTGCCACCCTCCCCCCCCACATTATGCATCATCATTTGTTTATCAGAGAGACCATTCGGCCTTTGGATTTTTGGGATTGGCTGATCTCACTTAGCATAACAGTCTCCAACATCATCCATTTACCTACAAATGCCATAATTTTATTCCTCTTTATGGCTGAGTATAATTCCATTGTGTATATATACCACAGTTTCTTTATCCATTCATCTATTGAAGGGCATCTAGGTTGGTTCCACAATCTAGCTATTGTGAATTGAGCGGCTATGAACATTGATGTGGCTGCATCACTGTAGTAATCTGATTTTAAGTCCTTTGGGTATAGGCCAAGGAGTGGGATAGCTGGGTCAAATGGTGGATCCATTCCAAGTTTTCTAAGGAATCTCCACACTGCTCTCTAGAGTGGCTGCACCATCTTGCACTCCCACCAGCAATGTATGAGTGTACCCTTTTCTCCACATCCTCACCAACACCTGTTGTTGCCTGTATTCTTCATAAAAGACATTCTAATTGGGGTAAGATGAAATCTTAAGGTGGTTTTTGATTTGCATTTCTCTTATAACGAGGGATGTTGAGCATTTTTTCATAAATCTGTTGATTGCTTGTAGATCTTCCTCTGTAAAGTGTCCATTTCCTTGGCCCATTTATTGATTGGGTTATTAGTGTTCTTGGTGTAAAGATTTTTGAGTCACTTTGTAGATTCTGGAGATTAGTGCTCTATCTGAAGTGTGTGTAGCAAAGATTTTCTCCCACTCTGAAGGCTCTCTGTTCACATTGCTGATTGTTTCCTTTGCTGAGAAGAAGCTTTTTAGTTTCACTCTATCCCAATCATTGATTCGTGCTTTTATTTCTTGCACTTTGGGAGTCATGTTAAGGAAATCTGGTCCTAGGCCAACGTGATGAAGATTTGGACCTATTTTCTCTTCTTAGGTGCAGAGTCTCTGGTCTAATTTCTAGGTCCTTGATCCACTTTGAGTTGAGTTTTGTACAGGGTGAGAGATATGGGTTTAGTTTCATTTTGCTGCATATGGATTTCCAATTTTCCCAGCACCATTTGTTGAAGAGGCTGTCTTTTCTCCACTGTATGTTTTTGGCTAGCAAGGGCCTCTTTGTGTCTCCCTCTCCCCCTTAAACTTCTTGCTGAACGCTGTTGGAACTGCGAGTTGTTTGCTTGAAGCTGAATCACTCTATTATATTTTGATAATACCCTAGGATGTTAATAAATTCGTGATCTGATGAAATGGAAGTTAAGCCCCTTGACAGATTTTTGCCAGTCTTTGCGAGTTGTTCTAATCCTCACCTGGACGGAACCTCTATGCTTTGGATCAGGAACTGATGGGGTAATCTAGGTCTTCGCAGGCTACTCCTTGTAGAGACGGGACTGTGAGTGTGTGTGTATTTGGGTAGGGGGTTAGAACTAGTACCACCTTCTGGCTGTGGCCACCACCCAGTATGGATCTTCTTAACCCTATGCTGCAGAGGAAGGGAATAGCTAATATTTGCCAGCTGCCATCTGGTCTCTGCCTTAGGATGCTGGTAGAAATGTAAGCTGGAATCAGCTGTCGAGCCCACTGGAGGAGCTTAGTGGTATGTAGGAAAGGGACTGCACTCTTCACTCTCTGTCAGGTACCTTCCTAGATGGCAGGGAGTTGATGTGACAGAACAGGTGTCTCCCAGCTGCCACCAACTGCTTGGTATAGGCCCTCTGCTACACAGTGCTGTGGAAGGTGGGATCTGCTGATATTCACTGACTGCTGAAACCATCCAGAATACTGCTCCATTCCAGGTATCTGGGGAGGATGGGAGCTGCCACTTGGCTGCCAAACTCACTGGATCCCACTGAAACTTTTTTCCTGCAAGGTAAAGCTGTTGGTGAATGGGTATAGTCCCTACCCCGAATGCCACAGCCTCCCACTGTTCTTGTTGAGTTTTCATATATTTTGTTGAATAAATGCTTTTTAGCTTGATGTAAGCCCTTCGATTAGTCTCTAGAGACTTTAAATATTTTTTTTTTTTTTTTGCTAATTTTGACTGGCTTAATTGATCTCTCCAAAGGACACATTCCATTGGATTATAATATCATCACTGCCCACCCACAATTAAATCATATAATTATAAAAATGTCCTACTTTATCTTTTAAGCACTTTCACATTTGTTGAGGAATTTTCCTAATTACCTCATTTTACCTCCACTCATTTTCCCTCCACTAAAGCACAGAGAGCTAAGCTGAGACATTTTCTTTCCCAATTTGCAAATGACAGAAGTGAAAGCATTGGGGTACGTGACTTTCCATAATTGGTAACTGGCCTACAGGAAACTCAAATAAGATGTTCTCCAGACCAGTTTATTAATGTGCTTAGATCACACTACTCCTACCACTAAGATCTTGGCTAGTTATATTTTACTTTGCTCCAAGAAGTACAATCTCTATCTCCTGGGTTACTCCATTGGCACTTCAAATCCTTTAGAAAATGAATTCCACTTTTCATATCCTCATTTTCTTGGTACTTTATTTTGATAGAGACATCAGAGAAAAATTCCATCTTCATAGAATTTTCTTTTTTGCCTTTGTATGTGATGATCTCTGGCTTTCTGGTTGTCCTGGGAATGTCGTTTTGGCTACCGGAAACTAAGAGCTTCAGGTGAGCCTGGATCTGCACCTGCAACAGTATTTCAAGTACAGGTGGTTTCTGACTTCGCATACTTCAATTTATGACTCTTTGATTTCAGAGTCGTGCAAAAGCATATGCATTCAGTAGAAACCGAATGTCGAATTTTGCTCTTTTCTCAGCCTCGCTATATGTGGTATGCTATGTTGGGCAGCAGTCGCAAGCTGCAGCTCCTAGCCAGCTAGGCGATCGTGATGACAAGAACAAGCTGTACAGCGTTGTGTGTGGCTAAGCTTCAATGTTGGCTAGGTTAGGTGTCTTCAACGTATTTTTCAGCTTATGATGGGCTTGTCTTTATCGGGAGTTGACTATCCCGAGTAGTCAAAGACCCAAGATTGTTTTTAATTTTTTTTTTTAACAGAAGAAGAAATAGAGGCCTGGAGAGATTGCATGACTTACCAAAAAGGACGAGTGGCCAATGGCAGAATTAGGAAGACTCAGTTTTTTTCCGACTCCCTAGGTCCTTCCTAACATTTTGAACAATGTACTTTAACTAGCAAACTTCATCAAGAAAAGCTTATCACATTTTTAGTTAAATTGGTCCTGCCAACACACAGTTTGTGTAGAGTTCAAACAGTGACTTTGGACTTTAAACATTGGTTCCTTGAAAACCTAACTTTATATACAGTAAGAACATGAAGATGATTTCTCATTCCTGGAAGTTTTAGGTTGTCTGGAATACAAACACAAGGGCTGCTGGGTTGTACAAAGCACATGCGAAGTATACCAAATCAGGCTTCTGATTGGCTCCAGCCTTCTGGGTCTCCATGGGCCTCATTAATTTGATGTGCTTTGTTTCTATGACAATAGAATGCTGGTCTAGTCAATTACTTGCACCTGCATTTCTCAGCTTGTCACACACCCCTCTTCTTTTAGGAGTGAAAATAAATGGGAAAGAAAAGCTGTGTTGAGGGAGATACCTCCAGATTTGTTTTTTCTGTAGCACCAGCCAAAGGATGTAAATTTACCTTCACTTTTTTTGTCAAACAAGGGAAGGTAAATTTATTCATTTAAGATATAAAAATTGTTTTGATTGTAAGATATGAGAACAGCTAGGTTTTAGGAACAGGCAACTCTTTGGTATAATTAGCACTTATTTCTTCCCTTTTCAATGAAGTATTTTTCCTCCTGTTTTCATATGTAAGGATAAGCAATGTAGTTTCTCTGTGCTTGAGAACATACCAGCAAATACTGCCAATCCCAATATTTAAAATGGCTATTGTACAGAATAGTCTTCTTCCGGGCTATCATTAACATTTACTTATTTCTGTTTTTTTTCCTAATAATGCAAATTATAGCCCCATTCAGTTTCCATATTAGAAAGGGTGATGGTACAAGTAGGACTGGTAAAAACCAAACTTCTTGTTCCAATATGTTACTGGAGAGTTGGAATCTCAATGTTTCTTTCGGTCTTCTAAAGAGTTTGAGGATCTCTTATGTAAGCAACAAACCTTATGTTGGGTCTATTTTAGTAAAAGATATTTTTCTCTGTGAAAAAGTAAAGAATCTGCTGTTAACTTAGTTTTTCTCTTCAAAAACTATCTTTTCCAAACTGTTTTATTTTTTCTATTCTTTCCTGATATTTCAGTTTAATTCTTCTACCTGTTCTTATTCTAATTTTTTCTAATTCTTCATTTGGTTAATAAATATTTATTCGACTTAATTATGCAAAAGCTCCCAGTAACGCTACAAAATGTTAAAACATCTCCCTCCATTTTATAGATCAGGAACTTGTCTTGAAGAAGCCAGGTACATGTGCAGAGGCTTGCAAGGAGTGAGTGGTAGAGTTGAGGCTTAACCCCAAGGCTGACAGAAAGCCTCAGCTTCTGTCCATGGTGCTAAATGATCAACTCTAGTTTTCTCATTTCTTTCCATTATATATTTTTTCTCCCAATTTCTTATTATGTGCTAATGTGGCCTTCCTTAACCCAGTACCAGATATTTCTTCCCTAGACCCTACCCTTCAAGTCCGTCTTTCCCCTTCCTTTTACTGTCCCACATCTTGTTGTATTAGTTGGCACACACAGATTCCATTTTTTGACCTCTGTCCCCCATCAACTCATGACCAGCTGCCTTTTGCCTCTACTGTAGTGAAAACTCCTTTCATAGGTAAATAATTAGTTGCTAAATCTTGTGGCTTTTTCTTTAAAAATTCTAAACTCAAGTATAAATGAATATATTTTGAGTGTGCAGGTGGATTATTTTTACATTTATACACCACTCAGATTGTTATAAAATATTTGCAATACTCCAGAAAGCTCCCTGAGAACCTTACACTGAACCTCATTCTGTTTTCTATACTAGATTGAATTTATCCTGATTTTTAACACTAGAAATAGGATCACCCAGTTGTGTCCTTTTTTATCTAATTGAGTTCACTTAACATTGTATCTAGTAATCTAGTAGATTCATACAGGTGTTGCATCTAAGTGTTCATTCTTTTTAATTGTTGGCTATTATGACTAGGCATTTATTATGATTTAATAGATGGGTGTCAAATAGTTTTAGAAGGTGACTTTGCTAATACCTACTAGCAATATTTGAGGTGCTTAACTGCTTCACATTTTCTCCATCACTTGATATTGTCAGGTTTTGTTTGTTTGTTTTGGTATCAGGGATTGAACTCAGGGGCACTTAACCACTGAGCTACAACCCCAGAACTTTTTTGTATTTTGTTTAGAGACAGTGTCCCACTGAGTTGCTTAGCACCTTGCTGTTGCTAAGGCTGGCTTTGAACTCAAGATCCTCCTGTCTCAGCCTCCTGAGCTGCTGGGATTACAGGCATGTGCCACTGCACCCAGTTGTCCCTTTTGTTTTTAAAATTGCATTTTCCAATTGTCCATTGCTAGTGTTAGAAATACAATTCTTTAAAAAAACTGTATTGACGTGTAATTTACATACCATATAATGTACCCGTTTAAAGTATGCAGTTTGGTAGCTTTTAGTGGATTCAGAGTTGTGCAATCATAACATGATCAATTTTAGAATATTTTCATCTTTTCAAAAGCCATCAGTCCCCAACTTTTCATTGTATCTCTTTATCTACTTTAAGGCCCAGGAAGCCAATAATCTACTTTCCTCTCTGTAGATTTTCCTCTTAGCTATATGATATAAATGGAATCTTACATTATGTGTAAGGACACTGTGATGTCCTTCTTTCACTTAGCATAATGCTTCCATGGTTCATGTATATTATACCATGTATCATACTTCTCTTTTACTGCCAAATAATACTTTACTTTATGGATATGCCACATTTTATTTATTTGGTCTTTAGTTGATATTTGAATTGTTTATAGTTTTTGAATAAATGAATAAGATTGCTGTGACATCTGTGCATGTTTTTGTGTGGACTTATGTTTCATTTATCTTGTATATATACCTAGGAGTAAAATTTCTAAGTTATATGATAGCTATCTTTTGACCTTTGAGAAACTGTCAGATTGTTTTCCAAGGTGGCTGAACTATTTTACGTTCTTACCTGTCATGTATGAGGCTTCCAATTTCTCTACATGATCAATAATACTTGTTAATATGTGTCTTTATTATAGCCATTCTATTGTATGTATAGCAGTTAGATAAAGATTTAGGTTTTCATTTTTCCAGAATTTTTACATGCTGAGCCTCTTTCCATGTGTTGGTTGGCTGTGTGTGTGTGTGTGTGTGTGTGTGTGTATGTATATGTACATATGTATGTACATGTATATGTATATACATATATACTTTTTTGTGAAATGTCTACTTAGATCTTTTACCTATTTAGTTGGGCAGTCTTTTTATTATTCATAATAGTTATATCTTTGAGGTAAAATTATATGGTTTGACAATCTCTTTGTGTACTGTGAGTGTTCTTTTCACTTTGATATGTTTGAATCATAAAAGCTCTCAATTTTGAAGAAATCTATCTTCTTTTGGGGGGGTTGCTTTTGCTGTTGGTGTCATGGTTAAGAAGCCAATGCCTAAGGTCATTAGGATTTATGTTTCTTTCTAAAACCATAAGAATGTAAAACTATATAGAAATATAAAAATATAAGAAATAAAACCATTACAGTGTTAACTTTTACATGTGGGTCCATTTTGAGTTTTTTTTTGTATATTTTTAGAGAGATGTCCAACTTCATTCTTTTGCATGTGACTATTCATTTGTTCCAGCACGATTTTGTGTAATGATTATGCTTTCCCCATTGAATTGATTTGGTACCTGTTTTGGTTTGGATATTAGGTATCCCTCAAAAGCTCATGTGTGAGAGAGTGAAAGAAGGTTTAGAAGTGAAATGAGTGGGTTAAGGCTCTCTTAATCCAATCAGTGGGTTTGTTACCATTAAGGGGTCTTGGGTTCATTGTCTTCACTTGGCAAAGAATTGAAGAACAAGACACAGTGATAGAGAGCAGCAGGTTCATTGCAAAAATGACGGCAACAGACTTCTTCAAAGAGAAGGGGCCACAGAGCCAGGAGTCTGGGGGGTTATGGGAGGAGTTTTGGCTTGTTCTTTTCATGGGCCCTGGAATTTCCTCTTCTCCTTATCTCCTCCCCTGTCCATGCTCTCCTCACTGTTGTTCCCTGTGAGAAATAGGAAGTCCAGTGGTCCATTTTCATAATATAGTATTTAGCCTTAATTGGATCCAATTGTAGCCACTTTAATTATAGCCCTTCTCCTTGCCCACTCCAATTTAAAAATTAGTCAATTGTGTGGATTGTAACTCTGAACTCCTCCAATCAGGGTAAAGGGCATTAGGGATATAAGCAGGTGGGCTGCCCACCCCGGAGTGTTCGCTAGCCAGGTTCTGCAGCATGCCCTTCTGGCAGAAGTAAAGTTTGCCTTGCCCACCCATTTTAGAGCATGCCTTTGATTTCTTGTGGCACCTCAGTATTTCTAATGCCCCCTGTGTCCACATGTCTATTTTAGTTTTTCAATTGGACCTCCCACTTAGGAGCATGCATATGGAAATGTCTCATCCCCTGCTTATGTCCACAAGCACTTTTGTCACCTGGGAGGTTGACCTCACCGGAAGACGCTCTCCAGGCCTCTTTGGTCTGAACCTGCCTTCCTCACTCACCTTCTTGCCCTGGCTGCCTGCATCCTCCATCTCCCTCAAATTAAGTCTGTCTCTGCTTCCTGGTGTGATGTCTTGAGCTGCGTCTCTCCACCACACTCTTCCACCATGCCGTTCTGCCTCACCTTGAGCCCCAAGGAATAGAGTTGGCTGTCTATGGACTGAAACCTCTGAAATTGTGAGCCCCCAAATACACTTTCCTTCCTCTAAAGTTGTTCTTCTCAGGGTCTATTAGTCATAGCAGTGAAAAAGCTGACTAAAATAGAAATGGGTGCTGAGAAGTGGGGTCATTGCTATGACTAACCTGACCATGTGGTTTAGAAGCTTTGGAGGCTTTTGGAATTTGTGGGAGGAATTTTGGAAAGTTTAGAGATAAAAGCTAGAGAAGCTTCAGATTGTTGTTAATGGAGCTTAATAGGCAATTCTAGTGGGAACTCAGAAGACCAGAATGCCTTTACAACTCTGGACGGTAAAGTCAGAACTCGAGATTTCAGAGGAAAAGGAGGGCACTATTGGTAGTTGGACTAGAGGCCATTTGTGTAACGTTCTGGTTGAGAAGTTCTCTACATTAGACTTTCTGTGAGGCTGATTTTAAAAGTGATGGACTTCTTAATCTGGCAGAAAAAAAATTCTAGACAGCATAGTATTTAGGCATGACATGGGTATTGCTGGTGGCTTTTAGCTAAGTTTATTGTGATATTCAGGAACAGAAAGCAAAACAGAAAGATTTGAAAAACTTGAACTTAAAAGGTGAGAGTAAAACTGGGCTAAGGAAGCTGCAGTTGTTAAAGGCATTACCACCACTAAAGAAATGCTAAAACTTTGCCCAGGATAATAAGAAAGATGGTTTTAGTGCATCTCAGGAATTGGCAACGTCACACCCCGTCTCGGGCTCAAGGGAGTAAAAGCAACAATTCCTTAGAGGAGATCAGTGGGGCACACTGCTTGCACAGGGCTGCCTAGGAATTGGTTTCATTATGCTCAGTGGCCCGGGCACTTGAAAGCTGCTGCAACCATGGTTTCTGGAAGCTTGGCTACTGTTCAAGATGTCGGCTGACTTTGTCATCAATCATGTGCCACTGGTTCACCACAAATTCAGAATCCTGGAGTTAGGGGAACACAGAAACTTCCACTGAGATTTCAAAGGAAGGCCTGGGAAGCCAGGCAAAGTGCAGCAGGGTCAGAGTCCTTGTGAGCTTCCATTTAGAGGGTGGTGCATAGAGATGTGAGGAGGAAGATGAAGCTGCAGTGGAGACCCCCAAAATTAAGAAATGCCAGTAATGTGGGACCTGTTGAGGAAAGCTGCAGGAATTGAGTGGAGTCAAGCCAACAGAAAGGCCTTGAAGGCTGCAACCAGCCATAGGGGCAGAGCTACACTGGTCTTAGGGGAGAACATCAGGATGCCGTGCACCCCAGGTGCTGGATGTGGAACTACAGTGCTACCATCCCTTCTTTCTATGCCCGTATTTCTTTGTGGAATGGAAATGTTTATTCTGTACCTTTTATATATTGGATACAGGTAACTTGCTTTTGATTTTTATAGGGGATTATGCTGACAGTTTGCCTTAAGGACACCTGGAAATTAACTAAATGTCTTTTGCATTGTGAGATTAGCTTGAGTTTTGGGGGACCAGGGGTGGAGTGTGATGGTTTGGATATTAGATGTCCCCTAAAAGCTCATGTGTAAGACAGTGAAGGAGGTTTAGAAGTAAAATGATTGGGTTACGAGAGACTTAAATCTGTGAATTAACCCCCTGATAGGGATTAACTAAGTGGTGACTGAAAACTGGTGGGGTGTGTCTGGAGGAAGGAGGTCATTGGGGTATCTTGTCTTGGGTTTTTCCATCTGGCTAGTGGAGTCAGTTTCTTTCTCTCTCTCTCTCTCTCTCTCTCTCTCTCTCTCTCTCCCTCTCTCCCCCCGCCTCCCACCGCCCCTTTTCTGGTGTCATGTCTTGAGATGCTTCCTTTCACCACACTTCCACCATGATATTCTGACTTACCTTGAGCCCTGAGGAATGGAGTTGGCTATCTATATACCGAGACCTCTGAAACTATGAGTCCCCAAATACAATTGTTCTTACCCACTCTTTAATTCACATCAGTGAAAAAGCTGTTTTGTCAAATAGCACCTTTGTCAAAAATCAATTGATCATAATGTGAGGGTATATTTCTGGACTCAATACTATATATATACATGTATATATATAGTTCCAGTACCACATTGCCTCAATTATTGTAACTTTGTAGAAAATTCTGAAAAAAGGAAAAGTGAATACTCCAAACTGGTTCTTTTTCAAAAATTTCTACTAGGGGTTCTTTGAATTTATAGTAAATTTCAGGATAAGCCTGTCAACTTATGCAACAAAGTTAGAAGGTGGGATTTTGATATAGTGTTAAATTTGTGGATTAGGGAACTAATACCCTAACGATATTAGATCTTCTAATATTTGAACATGGGATGCCTTTCATGTTTTTAGGTTATGTCTTATAGTCTTCAGAGTACAAGTTACATACTTCTTTTGTTAAATGTACTCCTTAAGATATTTTTTATTATGAATGAAATTACCTTAATTTATTTTTGTTTATTATTACTGTATAACAATAAAATTGTTTATTGTACACTGATGTTGCTGCCTGCAACTTTGCTGACTTTTTTCTTAGTTCTAGTGGATTTTAGTGAATCAATGGGGGGATTTTTTAATATAAGGTCATACCATATATGTATAGAGATAGTTTTATTTCTTTCTAATTTGTACCTCATTATTTTTCATAAGATTGCCCTGGCTAGCACCTCAAATACAGTTTTGAATAGAAGTCTTGAGAGGAAAAATACTTGTTTTGGGTATTAGGGAAAAAACATTCATGTTTTTAAGTATTATTTTAGCTGTGCACTTTTAAATGGATTTTAAAAAATCAATTTGAGGGAATTCCTTGCTATTGCTATTTTCTTTAGTTTTTATCTTTGTGAAATCATGAGACACTTTCATTTTACCAACTATTTGAATGATCATGTGGTTTTTGTCTATTCTATTGAAGGTATGTATTTACATAATCTATCTTGATATTAAACTAACCTTGCATTCTGGGACATATCCCACTGGGTCAAGGTACAATCTTTTATTTGCTATAGGTATATTCAGATTTTAGAAAATCTAATAGTTTATGTAGTACTTCTAAGAATTTGTCCATTTCATCTAGCTCTGACCCAATTCCTTAAATTCTCATATAAACTCCATAGCTTTCCTTTGTTGAGAACATCCTTTTATCTTACTGTCCATATTAAGGACCAATGCAACACTCCATAAGTAAATTCCCCTAATAAATTCTTCAGACTGACATTTAGTGCTTCTTTATTTGAAATTTCAATTAACTCCATTTCAGGACAGTTTGAAGTAGTCCCTTGCAGGAACTTGACTATCACCAATTTTTGGTTCATGCCAGTGGAGGGTTTAGCCAGACAGATAAGTATTTCTTATAGTGTAGATTTGCTAACAACAACTTACCTGGTTTTGTTTAACTCAGATTGTGCTAATTACTTCATTTTTATTTATTTTATTTTATTAGAACTTTATAGTTATACATAGTAGTTGGGTTCATCTTGACAAACTAATTCATGCATGGAAATTGATTTCTGTTCAATTCATTTTTGAATATAATAGAATTGGCTGGATATAGAATTCTTGGTTGATAGTCTTTCCTTCAACACTTTGAAGATGCCATCCCTATCTTCTGGCGTCCGTGGTTGTTGATGAGAAGTCAGTTATGGGTCTTATTGAAGATACCTTAAATAAGAAAATTCTTTTCCTATTGCTGCCTTTTCTGTCTTTGACAGCCATCAATTTGACTATAACATATCTAAGTGTATATATTTTGAGTTTATTCTACTGAAATTTGTTGAGCTATTAGAATACGTAGATCAATATTTTAACATCTAATTTGAGAAGACTGTGGCTCTTTCCTTGACTATTTTTCTGTGTATTTCAGTTCTTCTTTGACTAGAACTATAATTCTGTACATGTTGATACAGTCAATTGAGTTCATTTTCCTTCATTTTTCTTTGATTCTCAGACTGAATTATCTTTATTGACCTATTTTCAAATTTGCTAATTCTTCTTCTTCTTCTTCTTTTTTTTTTTTTTTTTTAGTGGTGCTGGGGATTGAACCCTTATGCATGCGAGGCAAGTACTCTACCAACTGAGTTATATCCTCAGCCCTGAATTTGCTAATTCTGTCAGCTCATATCTCAGTAAAGTTTTCATTTGTCTGAACTTTTCAACTCAAGAATTTCTATTTTTTTCTGTAATATTCTTTTATCAATCTTGTCTATCTTGTGAGGCATTATAATCTTACTTTCCTTTAATTCTTGCAACTTGATTTCCTTTTCTTAAAAAATATTTATAGCAACCAATTTAACAACTTTTTCTTATAAGTAAAAAATCTGGGATTCCTCAGGGATACTTTTGGTTGGTTGTGATTTTTTCCCCTGTGTAGCACCTTTTTCTATTTTTATAAAAAACTCATCATTTTTATTAAACTGGAAATTTTAGATAATGTAACCACTCTGACATCACATTCTTCCACCTCCTAAAGTTGGTTGTTGTTTTAATTTTCTTATTGCTGATTACTTGGTTAGCAACATTCTTGGACTAATTTTATAGATTCTGTATTCTTTGCAGTGTTCCATGTGTTTTTGGAGTTTAGTTTATTTGGGTTTCTTTGGTTTCTCTGATCTCTCAGATGTGTTTTTAAAAATTCATGATTTTATTAGCTTCACTATGTTATTTAGGTGAACATGATGGTATTTTGTGATTTTTTTTATCTAGCCAGAAATGAAATCCTTCCTAGGACTTTAAGATATTACTTTTTTTTTTTTTTTTCGATTATAGTGGTCCTTTGAAATATGAGGTCTTTCTAGGTCTGTTTCATAGGCTAGGGAAGGTCAATGATTTGTAAAGAGGTAGACAGTCAGGGATTTTTAAGAGGTTGATAATGAAATTTGCTGTTAAGACTCTTGGCTTTGATTCTAATTTTGATAATCTCAGCCACTAAAGAGGTAGGCTCGAGGTTGCCTCATCCAGGTAAAGAACAGCCATTCCGAACACTTAAATCCAGGGCCTGATCTGATGTGATTTACTAGCCTATAAGCAGTTGACTTAGCAGAATTTTGAAGGAAGCTGAACTTCTCAATCTTGTTCCTGAGACCCAGAGATAGATAGATAGATAGATATAGATAGATAGATAGATAGATAGAATTAACGAATGAACGAACACTCAGATACTGATATTTGAAGTCTAAATTAACTCCAATTTTTAAGAATTTCTCAACTGTAGACCATATTATGATATTCCTTAAAAATATACACCTGAAATCCTTTAATTTTATATTTTGGGACTTCTAGTAATTCTTAATTAGCTAAAGACAGTACTGAACACAGATGGGTGCCCTATGCCTTACTTTTCAAAACGGAGTCTAATTTTTCCAATTTAAGATTAATTTAGAAGAAACGAGCTGATGTGAAGAGTTAAAGGCATCATGCCTTTAACTAAAGTCATTCACCAGTTATTTCTTTGCCTCCCCTCAACTGTGCTCATATTTCCTTCTAGTGGCTGCGCTTGTGCATTTTGCTTTGACTTTAAACCTCTATATGTGTTATTTCAAAACTAAATGCAATTTTGTTCTACCTCACTTTCAGAAAATCTGAAATATTAGGAAAAAACATACATATGGGTGATTTTCACCTTTTCCATTTTCTTTCTCCTTCTCACCCATCTTTCTTTAGTCCCCATCTAATCAATCAAAAAAATGAAGTTTTGCCACACATGGTGGTGCCCGCCTGGAATACGGTGGATTGGGAGGCTGAGGCAAGAGGACCAAGAGTTCAAAACCAGCCTCAGCAACTTAGTGAGGCCCTAAGCAACTCAGTGAGACCCTGTCGCTAAATAAAATACAAAAAAAGGGCTGGGGATGTGGCTCAGTGGTTAAGTGTCCTTGGGTTCAATACCCAGTACAAAAAAGATTGGCTGTAGTAATGATATTTCTAAAGTGCAGATCTGAAACAAATTCCCCTATTGGTGAACACTGCAAGGGCTCTTCAGTGACAGAATTAACTCCCTCTTCATTTGATAGATTCAGTTGTTCCTGGTTTGGTGCAGCTTCCTTCTCAAGTTACCCTCCAGACTCCAGCCTCAGGGCGCTCCTCTCCCATTGTGGGATTGCTGACCATTCTTGTACTCAGGTCCTTATCCCATCTAACTTCTCTCCAGCATTTAACATGAATGACTACCCTTTCCTTTTAGAAACACTCATTTTCCTTCAGTGACAACATTTTCTCATGTGTTCCTTTTACATGGTCTGTCATGTTTCGGACATGTTAATGTTGGAATGCATGAGAAAGCCTAGCAGGGATCATAAGCAGTCATTTGGATCCAAGGGTCCTGGCCTCCTTTCTGTCTCTTTTAACCGAGTTCCTTAACACTCAGTCCTGGGTTCTCTTCTGCCCTTCTTTATTTCTTTTCCATTTCTGCTTTCTCCCTCCCTTTTCCCCACTCCCTCTGGCAATGACTTTAAAAACTTAGGACAATTTCCATACTTAATCTCTAGCCAGTACTTCTTTGGGCTGCTAACTTTCATATTAAGGTGGTTTGGAAACATGTCTTTTTCACAACCAATATGTGAGATCCATAGGAAGAGAAGCTTTTCTTTCTCATGTACTATTTTATCTGTTACCTAGAAAGAGTACTTGGGATTAAACATATGCTAAAAAATACTCAAATAGATAAATGTCAAACTTTAGTCTTCTATGACCTTTTAATTATATGAGGTCCTTTCAGAAGCCTTTAGTGGAAGACTGTCAATTTTCCTACACCTAGTATACCTGTGATTGGGTGTGTGAAGGGTACATTGAGAGCAATGTACAAGTCAAGTATTGAGGTCACCTGTGAAGCTGGGATCATTTTGTGGAAACTTGCAAGAATAAGATGTAAATGCGCCATTAAATTTAGATTAGTTTTATGAATTGTATGAAAGCATGGGGTTTGTCTGTCCCTTATTAATCAATAGATATTTGGAATATTTCTACTTTTCTGTGATTAAAAACTTAATCTGACTCTGCTGATAATTTGAATAATAAAGTTAAAATGTATAGAGAGGTAGGGTCATGTAATTTGAGGAAAAACGTGCTTCAATGGACAAAGTGTATATTCTGCAAATGTTTTCTGAGCAGGTGAAATGAGGTTAGAATTAAGATTGTGATTTTTTTATGGCTGAGTAATATTCCATTGTGTATATATAGCACAGTTTCTTTATCCTTTCATCTGTTGAAGGGCAGTTTCTTTATCCATTCATCTGTTGAAGGGCATCTAGGTTGGTTCCACAATCTAGCTATTGTGAATTGAGCAATGGTATAAATCTACATTGTGTACAACCATAGAAATGAAAAGTTGTACCTCATTTGTGTGCAATGAATTAAAATGCAGTCTGTAAAAATGAAAAAAAAGGGATTGCGATGTTTTTCACATTCACATTCCTCCTTTATCTTTTAAAATTTATATCATTTAAAATATATTTTATATAACATGATCATGTTAGCATAATTGCATAAAGAACATTTATAAACTCATTTCTTAATCCTAGAACTAGACCATTAAGAACTTTCAGATACCTATTCCTTTCCTTCTGCCTATCTCTCTGTCTTCCTGCCACCTCTGTGCCACAAAGGTCACCATTATTCCAAAATCTGCATGAATTATAGTTATTTCTTTAAAATGTTTTTATCATAAATATGTGTTGACTAAATATGCACATTAACTTTGTTATTGAGCTCTATGAAGATGGTATCATAATATGTATAGTTTATTGGGATATACATTTTTGGGTAAATATGTTTTTAAGGTGTATCTACCTTATAGAAGGTACTTGTAATTCACACTTCTGTTTGCTTTGCATTTTAAAAACTTTTATTGGTGCATATTAATGATACAGAGTAGTGGATTTCATTGTGGCCTATTTTACATGCAGATAACATAACTTGATCCATTTCACTCCTTAGTACCTTCTCTTGCTCATCCTCCCTTCCCTCCTCTTCCTTTCTCTGCTCTAGTGGTCTCTCTTCTGTTTTCATGAGATCCCTTTCCCCTTTCTTTCTCTCTAGCTTACGTATATGAGAGATCAAATATGTTACTTATCTTTCTGAGTCTGGCTTATTCTGTATAACATAATGCTCTCTAGTTCCATCTTTCCTGAAAATGACATAATTTCATTACTTATGGTTGAATAAAACTACATTGCATTCACACATTTTCTTTTCTTTTTTTTTTATTTACTTATTGATTCATTGAAGACAAATGGAGTACAGCTATTGTTTCAAGGGTTGTACACAAAGTAGAGTCACACCATCTGTGCTTTCTTGCATGTACACAGGGCAATGATATCTGTCACACACTCTGTTATTGATTTTACTCCCCACCCGCCCCCCCCTCCCTTCCCTCTATGCTAGCTATCTTTCCTCCATTCTTGCCATCTTTCCCCCCCACATTATGCATCATCATTCATTTATCAGAGAGACCATTCGGCTTTTGGATTTTTGGGATTGGCCGATCTCACTTAGCATAACAGTTTCCAACAACATCCATTTACCTACAAATGTCATAATTTTATTCTTCTTTATGGCTGAGTAATATTCCATCGTGTATATATACCACAGTTTCTTTATCCATTCATCTACTGAAGGGCATCTAGGTTGATTCCACAATCTAGCTATTGTGAATTGAGCAGCTATGAACATTGATGTGGCTGCATCACTGAGGCAATCTGATTTTAAGTCCTTTGGGTATAAGCCAAGGAGTGGGATAGCAGGGTCAAATGGTGGATCCATTCCAAGTTTTCTAAGGAATCTCCACACTGCTTTCCAGAGTGGCTGCACCAACTTGCACTCCCACCAGCAATGTATGAGTGTACCCTTTTCCCCACATCCTCGCCAACACCTGTTGTTGCCTGTGTTCTTGATAAAAGACATTCTAATTGGGGTAAGATGAAATCTTAAGGTGGTTTTGATTTGCATTTCTCTTATAACGAGTGATGTTGAACATTTTTTCATAAGCATTCACACATTTTCAATGCTGTAAGAGTAGGTCACAATTTTATTTTTTGTCTGTTCTCAATAGCATTTGTGACATTTCTACTTCTATTCCATTATGAACTTTCCCCAAACTTTTGAATCTGTTTTATAATGATTTTTATTTACTGTTTGAAAGCATATCTAATGACGTATTTCTTTAACACTTTACCAATGAAAGATCTTCCCAAATGGCTGTTCTTGTCAGACTTATTGTATGGTATTTCCCTTTCCAAATCACTCATTAGATGTCTGATAATCTGTCTTACTGTCTGGCTTACTGTCCACTAACTCATTGATTTGTAATGGAAGAACTGTGCCTTATTTTATGACATACCCTTGGAACCCAGCTTAGGATCTGGAAGAAGAGAGACATTCAATAAATATAGAAAAGTAAATGAAGGAATTTCTGATTTTTCACCACCTGCTCACCAAAATTACCAACAAAGACAACTATTTGTTGGTGAATGGAATCATGATATTTTCCCTTTGGATCAGGTGTTTTAATGCGGTCAGCTATCAAAGATGGAGATCAGTAGAGAACTGAACAAACTGGGCCTCTATTGACTCCTGTCTTCTTGGCCCATGGAGATGTACTCCACAAAGACAGCTATTGATTTCTACCATTAATTTGCCAGGCAAGCCAGCAATAATTGCTTTAGGAATTTTGTCCATGAATATTTCCTGTTAATTTCCCAGGAGTAAAACCAGCTGCTCCCAGTCTTTTAACAAAAAATTAGAGCAGGTGGAAATTAACATATTCATAAATGATTGTTAGAAAAATATTATTTAGTTGAGTTTGGGTTTGTGAAGAATAAGAAGCAAAATTTGAAGTATTTAAAGTTTTCAAAGGATTTTAATTTGCAATATGAATAAATAAAATAAAGACAAAGGTAGAAAAATATATTTGATATTTGATTTATGGAAACAGTTTCCCATGCCATTTAAAAGTATTTACTCTTTTCAGGGTCTGGTAAACTTGAAATATAGAACTCCTTCATTCCTCAGATAAAGGAACAAGAGTTTGCCTCAGTGATCTTCACTGCTTCTGGCATCTCAGACCCTTTTGTGGAAATCATTTCTTTTCCCTGAAACATACTTCTGGGATGGTCTCCTCTTGCTTTTTGTCTGCCTAAATGTCTGTAATGGTTAATTTTGTGCATCAACTTGGCTCGGTCACAAGAGTTGGATCTGGTCAAACACATCTGGATATTACTGTGAAGTTATTTTCTTTTACTTGAGATTCACATTTAAGTCAGTACGTAAAGCAGATTATTCTCCATATTGTGAGTGATTCTCATTTAATCACTTGAAGGCCTTAAGGAAAGGGACTGGCCTCCTCTGGGGAGGGAATTCTGTGTCCAGATGGCCAAAGGACTTGAAAGGCATCAACCCTTCCTTGAGTCTCCAGACTTCTATCCTACCCTTCAGATTTTTGAGTCTCCCAGCATCCACAATCACAAGAGCCAATTTCTTAAAATAAATCTCTCTCTATAAATACACAGTCATGAATCACTTAATGATGGAGATGCAAAATCATTAGGTGATTCTTGTTGTTTTGTGAACATCATAGAATGTACTTATGCTAATGAAGGTGGTTATGATGTCACTAAGGGATCTTATTGGACCACCATTGCATATATGATCCCTTGTGAGTTGTGACCAAAGCATTGTTATACAGTGCATGACTTTATATACGCACACATTCTATTTGTTTTGCTTCTTTGGAGAAACCTGACTAATGCAATGTCTTATTTTTATCCTTGCTATTGAAGGATATTTTCATCAGATTCAGTAGTTTCCTTTTATTTGCAGGAATATGTTCCTAGGCCCCCAGTGGATTCCTGAAAATATGGATAGTGCTGAGCCATATATTTGTATTTCCTATACATTCATACAAATATGGTTAGAATCATATAACCTTGGATTCTTTTTCTTAGCAATATACTTTTAAGGCTAACCCATGTCTTTTCATGGATTTCATATATGTATACATAAACATGTATAATGCATGTATATTTATATATAATTTAAACATTTCATGTTTTGTTTGGGCACTGTAGTTATCCATAATAGTTGGGTTCATTTTGACACAATCGTACATTGTTCCATGTGTGCATGGAACTTAATTTGCTCCATTTTAGTCCCTGTGCCACCTCTGTCCCTCCCCTGACCCTCCCCTGACCCTCTGCTATTCCCCTTTCTCTACTGGTCTTCTACTTATTTTTAATTGGTGCTTTATAGATAAAGATGCATTTTACTGTAGTATATTAGTGTATGCACATCATATAATTTTGTTGAATTTATTCTACATTCCCCCCTTTCTTGTCCTTTCACCCTCTCCATCTCCTTCTTCTACTTCATTGATCTCTCTTTTATCTTTATGATGTCTGATTCCCCCTGCATTTCCCCTTATTTTAATCTAGTTTCTGCATAAGAGAGAAAACATTTGACCCTTGTTTTTTCTAAGTCTGGCTTATTTCACTTAGCATAATGTTCTCTATTTCCATCCAAAAATACCATAATTTAATTTTTCTTTATGCCTGAATAAAACTCCATTATGTATACATACCACATTTTCCCGACCTATTTACCTATTGATGGGCACCTGTGCTGGTTCCATACTTTTGCTATTGTGAATTGTGCTGCTACAAATATTGATGTAGCTGCATTACTATCATAAGCTGATTTTAGTGCTTTTGGATAAATACCAATGAGTGGGATAGCTGGGTCATGTGATGGGACTATTCCTGATTTTTTGAGGAATATCCATACTGCTTCCAGAGTGGTTGTACTAATTTGCAGTCCTACTAGCATGTATGAATGTGCCTTTTCCCCCACATCCTCACCAGCATTTATTATTATTTTTATTCTTAATAATTGCTATTCTGACTTGAGTGAGATGAAATCAGTGTAGTTCTGATCTGCATTTCCCTGATTGCTAGGGACATTAAACTTTTTTTTGCCATGTATTTGTTGGCCATTTGTGTTTGTTCTTTTGAGAAGTATCTGTTTAGTTCTTTTGCCCATTTATTGATTGGGTTATTTGGTTTTTTTGGATGTTATTTGAGCTCTTAATATGTTCTGGATATTAATCATGTCAGGAGTAGCTAGCAAAGATTTTCTCCCATTCTGTAGGCTGTCTCTTCACACTCTTAATCTTGTCCTTTGCTGTACAGAAGCTTTTGCATTTAATGGCATCTTACTTATTGATTCTTGGGTTTATGTTGAACTTTAGGGTCTTGTTAAGGAAGTTGGTGCCTCCACCAGTATGTTGGAGTTTTAACCCTATGTTATCTTCTAGTAGTTGTGATGTTTCTGGTCAAATTTCTGTTTTTGGCTCAAAAAAAAATTTTTTTTTTTGTACCAGGGATTGAACCTAGAGGCACTTAACAACTGAGTCACGTCCCCAGCCCTTTTTTCATATTTTATTTAGAAATAGGCTGTCTTTAAGTTGCTTAGGGTGTTGCTAAATTGTTGAGGCTAGCTTTGAATTTTTGATCTTCCTCCCTCAGCCTCCCCACCTGTTGAGATTACAGACATGCACCACTGTGCCTGACCCTGATTTAATTTTTTAAAACAAAATTTAAAATCATTTAAAAATCTTTAAATTGTTTGCCATAACTCACACAAAGAAAGACTAGATTGTGTCTTTCAGGAAATTGATCCATTTCACCTAGGCTATTAGATCAGTGGGCATATATAGTTGTTCACAGTCTTCTAGTGTCCATGGGATCAGTACATGGCCTTTCCAGAGTAGTTGCTTTTACTGGGCAATGTGTATTTAAGACCCTCCCCCCCAACTGTCTTCCATGGCTTCATAGCTTGTTTCTTTCATTTAATAAATTCCCACAGTTTGTTCATCAACTCAAGGATGGAAGAACATCTTGAGTGCTTCCAATTTTGGCAATAATAAATACATCTGCTACAAACATTTTTGTGTAAGTTTTTGTATGTGTAGCATGTGTAGGTTTCCCACCTATGTGGGTAATTATTTTTTGTGAAAAATATAAGTTCTGTGTATAGGTTTCTTTCTTTTTTCTTTTCTCCCTTGCTTTCTTTTCTTTCTTTTTTTTGTTTGTTTATGGATATACTATTGTTTCAGCTTTCTTCACTGAGAAAATTTTACTTTCTCTGGGGAATTGTCTTTGCTCTTCTGAAAAACCAGTTAACTATGTGTGTGGGTCTATTTCTAGGCTATTTTGTTCCATTGATCTATTCATATATTTATTTCAGCAACAGCATACTCTCCTGATCATTACACTTCATAATAAGTCAAGTAGAGTCAGTCCTTGGTTCTTCAATATTATTATTATTATTATTATTTTTATTTACTTTTTGATTCATTGAACACAAATGGAGTACAGCTATTGTTTCAATGGTTGTACACAAAGTAGAGTCACACCATCTGTGCGTTCATACATGTAGACAGGGCAATGGTATCTGTCACACATTCTGTTATTATTTTTACTCCCCACCCCACCCCCACCCCTCCCTTCCCTCTATGCTA
>JAJEJO010050575.1:1083784-1131044 GCA_020662805.1 Glaucomys volans
TCCCCCCCCCCCCAATTATGCATCATCATTCATTTATCAGTGAGACCATCTGGCCTTTGGATTTTGGGGATTGGCTGATCTCACTTAGCATAACAGTCTCCAACATCATCCATTTACCTACAAATGCCATAATTTTATTCTTCTTTATGGCTGAGTAATATTCCATTCTGTATATATACCACAGTTTCTTTAGCCATTCATCTATTGAAGGGCATCTAGGTTGGTTCCACAATCTAGCTATTGTGAATTGAGCAGCTATGAACATTGATGTGGCTGCATCACTGTAGCAATCTGATTTTAAGTCCTTTGGGTATAAGCCAAGGAGTGGGATAGCAGGGTCAAATGGTGGATCCATTCCAAGTTTTCTAAGGAATCTCCACACTGCTTTCCAGAGTGGTTGCACCAACTTGCAATCCCACCAGCAATGTAGGAGTGTACCCTTTTCCCCACATCCTCGCCAAAACCACCTTAAGATTTCATCTTACCCCAATTAGAATGTCTATTATTAAGAACACAGGCTTCAATATTATTTTGATTCTTCTCTTTTCCCTTTCATATAAACTTGAGGATCATTTGTAAATATCTATGAAATAGCAAATGAACTTTGATTATAGTTGCATTGAGCCAATAAGTAAGATTATAAAGATTAGCATTCTAACAAAATTAAGTCCTATTATCCATAAACATGGAATACCTTTCCATTTATTTATTTTTATTTCTTTCATTACATTCTAAAAAATATAGATCTTATACATTTTTTATATTTCTACCTATTTCACTTTTTCCCAACTTTGAAAGATAAAATCGTATATTATGCCATATAATGTGATGTAATATTTGCATACATTGTGAATTGAGTACCACAATCAAATTCAATTAAGATTATCAGTTCACATAGTTACCTTTCTTTGTGGGAGAACTTTTCAAATTTGCTCTTTTTTTTAACTTTTATTTGCAGTTATTTTATACTGAATTTATTCCTGTGCCTTAAATTTTTGTTTCTTTAGTTTCTTCTGGGATATCTTTTTCTTCTGTGCAAACTTCTCTTCTGGTTTAGGAACAACTTGTTCCTTTTCAGAGAAGATCATCTCAATGTGGCAGAGGGAACTCATGTATGAGTGAATCTGACCATGAGTTCCGTAAGTACAGCAGCACATCTTAGGGGCTTTGTTCGCTTGGATATGCCCAGAGAATCTAAATCTAAACCCTTGAGTTCAGCATTACTCTCTGCATTTTTGAGCATGTGTAGCAAAAATTCAGCACTCTTTTTTGGACCAATGACCCTGTGTCCAGCCCCACTGTTTGGCCTGGTTACACCTCCCAACTCCACCACTGTAAGGGCACAATGGCACACATCACTTCTTTAAAATGACATTTTTCAGGTACTTGGTAGATTTCAGATATGCATACCCTTGATGGCCTGTGCAGTTTCATGGGTGTTCTTAAAGTGAACATGAAGATTTGAACCTGCTGATTTGCATGATTTTTGCAGGGATTTTTGGGTCAAGAGAGTAGTGGACCATTTTCATAGATCATCTCAGGACACTTACAAGAAGAGAGCTGCTCTAAGTCCTTTATTTTCTAATGTACTAACACGTAGAATGTAATTGTTTTTTGCTTCTAACAATACCATTTTTTCCTACTGCTTCTTAACCACAGTGCCCAGTTTTTATACATGTTTATTACTTTTGGATTGTGAATATTTTATTTTCCATAAATCAATAAACTTAGTAATCTTGATGAAATCTAGAGGTAGGTTCCTCTAGAAAAGATCTGTTTTGGATTCTGTCAGGCTTAGAGCACTACTAGTTGGTGACTATTTTATACTGAAAGCTCACCTTGAGGCTTTTTGAGCCATCTGCTATGTAAATTTGGGTTACAAATCTGAAGCTATAAATTTTCAGGGTGATTCCCCTTCCCCCTCTTCCATTCAGGCTGAAACTGGGCAGTACATCTTATTAGTTTTGAGAATAGTTTACTGGGGTCTTGCTGGAAGATGTGGTTTATTTCCAATTTATCTTTGTCTTGAGCACTCTTTCAGATACCATCTTTGTGGAGATGTAGTTCTTTTCTTAGATTGACTTTCTTGGTAAGGTCAGAGTTTGAGACTCTCAGCTATGCAAACTGAAAAGTAAGGTAACCCAATTTTTTTTCCATCAAGGAATACCTGCCTGAAGTGTTATGCTAACAACTCTGGGTCCCTTTCTTTTCTCATTCTGGCTTGATTCTTCTTCTTCCTTCTTTTTGAATTATTGTACATGAGGTAGAGAAATTTTCTTTAATATAATTAAAAATACTTTAGCATTTTAAGTGATTCTCTCTCACCCACATAAAGAATAGTAGACCCAGATGAGGAGTCTATCAGACTGTCAGATGATTATACCCAGTGCTCTGAGGGTCCTCAGGCCCAGTATCTGACACTTACTTAGAGCATCTGTGGAAACAGCTATACCATCAGTACCCTCCACAAGCTGACACTCCTCCCTGGAATGGACAGTATGGGAGTGCTCTGTCATACTCAAGCAGGACTTGAGACAAGCTTATGAAGACTGAAAGGCCATATTTTCTGTGTATTGAGGTTGAGGTGGATGCTAGGGTGACTGTGGAGGGTCAGGTGGAGTGTGAGAGGTGTATTGGGCAGGATCTGCTTGAGAATGATGTCACCATGGCCTGGATTTAGTGGCATCTGGTGTATAGCTTGGAGTTTTCCACCATGAGTAGGGATCCACATCACTGACTTGTACCCCATGCTCTTAGGGGTGAGGGTAGGAGGAGAGCCTGGTCTTGTCTGGGCTGGGGGTGAGAAGGCCTAATCCTGATAGCTTATCCTCAGCCCCTGCAAGGCCCAGGGAGGAAGCTGTTACATGAAGCTGTTACATTTATTTTTGACTTAAAAATTTATCTTGTTTCTTTTATCTGTTGTGTTTAATTACTTTTATGTTCTAAGTTAGTATTTTTTACAAAATTTATTTTACTTCTATCTTTAATTACGTCAATCCATTTCTAAGATTTTCTAGTTTAATGTATGTTGTTAATTGCAGTTTTATTCCATGAACATATTAATCTGGTACATCATTTTACTATTTTTTGAAGTATTTCATTTGCTATATCTCCACAACCATTGTTTATATTTTAAACAGATAATTTATACAATGAAAGTTTGACAGGTGAAATTACGGAAGCTGTTTCCTTGACTTGAACATGAATTGATGATACCTTCTATATACTTAAGTTGTTATGCTGCCTCTCCTTAGGGATTTATGTCTTAGTCTTTTCTCCTTTTCCAGAAACTTTTATGTATTTACTATACTATTCCTAAATTAACCTAATTAATTTAAGGCTTTCCTTTATTATGTGTATCTGAAACTATTAGGAGAAATAATTAAATACTTTAAGACATGTTTACTTAGTACAAACAAGTCTTCCCCTCATTTCAGGGTAATTTTAAATGTCTTTCCCCAAGCTATATATCTTTGTTAAAATTACATTGGTCATATCACCAAATAATGCTCTGTACCTAGAGAAACAAAAGAATTTAAGCAGAAAATATATGTTTTGTTCTGAAAACATTTCAACACAATAAAAGTATGATGAACATTCTTTCTAATTTTGAGAGCAATTTTAAGCTGCCATGGGATCTCCTTTGGTGATGTTTATGGAAAATATAGTGTTTTTACAGTTTTAATGATGATTTATGATAGGATTTATTTTTTTAAATTGGAAAATATTTACATTTTGGAGATTCCCCCCCACCCATTTACATCTGTGCCCTTGTTTCATTCTAAAATTTATTTACATTAAACAACAATGTTTACCTTGTTAAATAGTTTTATCTCTTATTCAGAAGACAAATTTATTTAACAAGATAAACATTAAATTAGACAAATTTTAATCTCAGGCTTATGCAGAAATAAGATATCTAAATTTTTTTTTGTTGAAACTTATGAAGTCTTAAAAGATAAAGGAAATGTCTTTTTTATGCACTTATTTTTAGTAATCCATAGCAAAGCAACAGAATAAAAAAATCAAAGACCAAATTACTTACAATTGAATTATTTTAACAAAATCGTGACTGATTATCAGTTGTGTAGGTTTGTGGAATTCTGCTTATTTAGAACTACTAAAATGAGTTCTGATTCATCAGATATTTAAAAAATATCACCATTGTGATCTTTTCTCACATGTCTCAGTGACCTCCTTTCTTAGTTCACATATCAATGACAATTAACTTTCAAAAAATCAAAGTTACATATAATGAATACACCCTAAAGCATTTAAATAAACCCAAACCTGCTTGAGCACTACCAATTTAATATCAATCTCAATTAATGAACTATCTATTCTCATGCTAACAATCATATCATCTTGTTTATAGTAGGTGTTGGGTTTAATCCAAGTAGGGTAAAATATCCAAATTCTTCCATATCAAAGGCGTTTTTGTCTGTGATAATCAGTTTGCAAGATTTATCAACAAAGCCTGCTGGGATTTTTATTGTAGTAAATTTAACAAATCACCTTGGGGAAATACAAGTCATAACAATATTGAATCATCTAGTCCCTGAACATGGAATAAATTTCTATTTATTTTGTTCTTAAATTTTTCTTAGCAATGTTATATAATTTTCAAGGTAGAGACCTTGCAAAAGTTAAATTCGTTTCTAGTTTGTTCAAGTGTTTTGGTGATATTATAACTATTTAAAAATTTTCACTGCTTGTAAATAAAAATTGCTAGTAAATAAACATACAATTGATATTTGTGTATTGATCTTGAGTCCTGTGACCTTTCTAATTAATTGATTTGAACAGATTTTTTATATTAAAATTGTCTATGTATATAGTTATGTTATTTTGAATGATGACCATTTTATTCTTTTCCAATTTGTCTTTTTAAAAATTTCTGCATTAATGAACATGCTAGAATTCAGTAGAATATTGAATGGTAATGGTGAGAAAGATGATTTTTACTTTTGTTTTGATGTTTGAAGAAAAATGTTGAGCCTTTGATCATTCAACACATCATTTAGATTTTTAAATTTATTAAGTTGGCACATAAAATTGTCTGCATTTACTGAACATGCTATTTGAATTGTATATACACACACATGCACATTGTGGAATGATTAATTCTAGCCAATTAACATATACATTATCTCATATAGTTAACAATTTTTTGTGCGTTGATAAGAATATTTATATCCACTCAGTGCTTTTCAAGATTACCATATACTGTACAATAGATCTATTGAACTTATTCTTCCTAAGTGAACTTTTATATTTTTTGACCAAAATTTCTCTGTCCCATGCCCTGAAAGCCCTGGTAATGACCATTCTGCTCTTCCATGAGATCAACGTTTTTTAGAATGCATGTATGATTAAGAACATGTGTTGTCTGTCTTTTTGTGCCTGACTTATTTCACTTAATATAATGTCCTCCTGATTCACCCAGGTTGTCACAAATGACAAAATTTCCTTTGTTTTCATGACTAAATAGTTTCATATTGGGAATACACCCCACATTGAAAAAAAAATCTATTCTTCTGCTGATGGTCACTTAGGTTGATGGGTCACTTAAGTTGATTCCATATCTTGGTCAATGGAGCTGCAATAAACATAGGAGTGAAGATGTATCTTCAAATATACTGATCTAATATCTTTTGGATATACACCTAGCAATGAGGTTCCTGGACTGTATGGTAATTCTATTTTTATTTTTTTGAGAAACTTTAATAATGTTTTCCATAGTCTCCTAATTTACATTCACACCCTCAATGTCTCAATGTTATCTCTTCTTCACATTCCATCCAATACTTACCTTTTCCCCTTTCATAACAACAAATTTAATAGGTGTGAGGTGATGTCTTACTGTGGTTTTAACTTGCATTTCACTGATTACCAATATTGAGTATTTTTTCATACACATGTTGGCCATTTCTATTTTTTCTTTGGAGAAATACCTATTTAGGCACCTTTATTTTAAAATTGGGTTATTTGTTTTCTTGCTGTTGAGTTGTGTGAGTTTCTTACATATTTTGGATATTAGCCTCTTATCAGGTATATAGTCTGAAAATATTTTTCTCATTCTGTAGGTTGTGTCTTCACACTGTAGATTGTTTCATTTGCTGTGTAGAAGTCTTTTAGTTTGCAATCCCATTTATCAAATTTTGCTTTTGTTTCCTGTAATTTTGGAGTCATATAAAAATACTTTGCTTAAACCAGTTTCAGAGTTTTCCCTTATGTTTTCTTCTAGTAGATTTATAGTTTCACCACCTTGCTTAAATTTATTCCTAATTTTTGAAGCTATTGTATTTGGGATAGTTTTCTTTATTTTTCTGATGGTTTGCTATTACTATACAGAAATATTACTGATTTGTATTTGTTGACTTTGTATCCTGTAACTTTACTGAATTTATTAGTTCTACCAGATTTTTATTATGCCCTACCCCTAATACTGTAAGCAAGTGTTTCCATCATTTTCTGCCTTGCATTGGTTTAATAAAAGCCAATGGATTTGTTCCCTTGTATGCAATAAATATTTTTTTTCGTTTGGCTGATTTTAAGATTTCTTTGTCACTAATTTTAAACAATTATTTGTTTGTGATTTGGTCTGGTTTTCTTCATGTTTATCCTTCTGAGGTTAATTGATGTTCCTAGCTCTGTAGATTGATTTTTTTCATAACATCTGGAAAAAATTTGTCAATTATTTCTTCAAATATTTCCCTCCTTACCTTCTTCTTTTGAGGGACTCCTCTAAGTAATAGACTTCTCATTTTTGCCCAAGAGCTTATTGTGATTAATTTTTTTCAGTCTTTTTCTTTCTGTGATTCAATTTGGATACTTTCCTTCACTTTCTCTTCAAGTCTTGATATTTTCCTTTATAGCTCTTATCTAATAATCTTATCTTAGTCATTTTTGGATCTGTTTCAATGAAACTGTTTCCATTTCTCACCATTGGGCCATAGTCCAGAAAGTGCCTCCAGGAAGAAAATTCAGGAGATTGCATGGCACACCTTCCCAAGCCCCACACTCTCAGGGATTGTAGTCCTTTACTGCCTATTTCCCAATAAATACGTTTTTTGTTCACTTTTCTAGTTATTTAAAGTAATGACTCATCTAGTTCATCTCGACTGATAGGGCAAATTCTCACAATTGTCTTCCAATTTTGATATCTTTAGAATATTTATTATATGGAGAAATAATGGAAATAAAACTTAAAATTTAGTTGAGTTGGAGCTAATCATTTCTTTAAAATGGGTGACCAGTTTTATGTGATGCTCTAAGACTATCCCCCATCATTTTTTATTGATGTTTGAATTTTGCTAGAACCTCCATCAGTGCCCTTCATGCTTCTTTTAGCTTATCAGATGATCACAACTCTTTCCTCTCTACCAAAGGACTCACTTGTCCTTCTCTGGACTGCTTTTTACTACTATTTCAACAAGAACAAATTTTACTTTCACTTTGCAAATCACCTAGGGTGTCTGAATTTGTTTCAGCTCTTTATGATCTCATCTTACTGTAGTCATTTCTATAATAGGTCCTAAAGAACAGAGGACTCAGATTCATAATACTGAAATATGCATCTGACCTCTATGGATCTGGTGGGAAACTCATATTACTGCTTTGATCTTATTCAACTGTGGAATCAGTGTGATAATGCACCCTCTTATCTCACAGATTTGACCTTGTTAATATGCAGATAATAGTCTCAGAACATATTACTAGCTTGGCACAGGTTCACATAGGAGGGTCCCAAATAATTTTGCTTTTATCATCTGTGTTTTTTCATTTGAAAATTATCTTCTCATGCACCATATATAACTTACACATTGTCACTTGCTCCATAAATTGATTTAACAAAATTGTCTAGAAAACAAGGAGGGATATCAACCTGCAGTAATTCATTTGGAATTCAAGTGTACTTTACTTTCTCTGGAGTAGATTCCCTCACATGTTCTAGGAGAATGAAGATTCTTAAATTTAGGACATTGGATTTATAGTGCTTTAAACATCTTTAAAATGTGTTAGAAACTGTTTTTACCAAAGGACATATTAATCTATATTATGGCAGGACTAGTCATTGAAAGTTCTCTCATACTTAAGGACACTATGTGATACAGATAAACTGGTATTGTATCAGAAATATTTGAGCTGTAAAGATGAAAGATGGTTTCAGCTTAAATACCTGAACTGGGGGTTCTCCAATAAGGGTAATTCCCTAGGTCTTATTTGCTCACAGGGAATTCCTTTTTCACAGCTCAGGCTCAATGGAGAGAATTTTCACATTTTAATTCTGCCCTCAGAACAAAGAATGGATTTTTGTTGTTTTGTTCTATATGTATGTTGAGAGTTGACTATTTTTTTTGTTAGATCTTCCATGAGGCCAGTGACTTGCTACTGATTTCAGGGTTTATTTCTTAAAATTTCTCATATGCTTAATTTTGTGTATACATTTCATATATATATCATATATAATATGTACATATGTGCAATGTGAATATGCCATATTGTCTTTAGGTTCAACAATTAAGTGAACTTCTTTTTGTGGTTTCATTATTTTCTCCTTTTACTCATCAGTTTAAATCTTGAAAAGGGAAGATTTTTCTTCTGTTTCACTGTTCTATTTGGAGTGTTCTTTACAGTTGGATACTTGCTTTTGAAAAATGACAACTTACCTCATTTATTCTTCATTGCAAACTTTTGAATAGGAAAAAAAACTGTGTGCATTGGCAGGCTGAGATTTTTCTTAGGTAAAGAAGAGTAACATGGAGTTAGTCTTGAGAACCTGATAGTTTGAAGGATAACTGGAGCAATTTACTAGACTAAAGATGCCATTATCAAGATGCCATTATGGGGACTTGATAATGGTGTAGGTTATTGTCAACAGTTTTAGTAGCACCAGTTAGGCTTTGTGGGAATTGCATTTTGATGAGTGAAACAAAGAAGATAAAGACAGTTTTACTATAACACTGGTGGAGCCTCCATTGCCTTCCCATGCACAAATTTGGTCTTAATTCCTAGCAAGTAGAAAAACCAACAAGTGAAATAGGAAAAAGGTCATTTTTCCAACCCACATCATTAATGAATACATTTCTTCTATGAAATATTTTAGATCTTTAAATTTTTTTTTCAGTGTTCTTGCTCTTCCTATTACTCTTGCTCTGAGGAAAAGGACTTGTGACCAAATAGCTATTATAGTATGGATCTTTTCTTTTGTGATGCAAAGTAATTCAAGATGGAAGCAATGCTGGAATGATGAAGAGAGGCATTATGGGAATGGGGATAGAAGAATGAAATGGGGAAATTCCTGGAGGTTTTCTTTCCTCTAGCATTCCATACAAATAAAATACAGCTTCATAACTTCTGAGAATGTCATATACAGTGAGCCAGAATAACTACATTATGTGACTTCCTGAAGTTTTCTTTTGTGAGCTTTGAATATTAAAATGCTATTTGACAACTTCTGCTATGTCACATGCATGCTTAGGAAGTTGAAAAAAATACATAAGCATCTGGGATCGAGCTTTAAAAAAGAAAATAGCATCCCCCAATGTTAAGTGCTACTGCAAAAGATCACTGTTGAAATACCCCAAGGGGACAGAAGCTTTGAGTGCTTGGGAGATTCATGATTCCTTATCTCATAGATGGTCTTCCTCCATTGCTGCCTTGCAGGGTATAGTTTCATGTTATTCTAGTTTTTACTTAAATGTGCTCAAAATGAAAAATATAATAACTAAAGAAATATAGTCCTCATCTCCTTCCCAGCTTGTTTTAATTTTTGAATTGATTTTAGAATAAACCTGGTTTATGTTACAGATATTCAAACAGAATCCGATTAAATCTCTCAAGACTAATGTGATATAAAATGTGGGAAAACTTTCACAATTCTGGCAGGTGTAATTTTTAGATCTCAGTATTCTAAAGAAAGCTAATGATTTTGTCTAACTTCTACAATAAAACTCTGTAAATTTTTCAGGGTTCAGTAGCCCACATAAACCTTATATGATTGTTTCAGATTTATAATGTTCGGGTTACAATTTTTTAACTTTATGATGGTACAAAAACGATATTGAGTAGAAACTGTACTTCAAATTTTGAATTTTTGATCCTTTTCTGGGTTAGCAATACACAGTATTATGGTCTCTTGCAATACTGGGCAGCAGCAATAAGCAGCAGCTCCCAGTCAGCCACGAGATCACGAGGGGAAACAACAGATTGTCTACAGTGTTCAGTGGGTTAGCTGTATTAGATGTATTGAATGTCTTTCGACTGGGGATATCATCATCTTACAATAGCTTTATTGGATAACCCCACTGTCAATTGAGGATCATATGTATTTATTTTTCCCTTATATCCAGGCATCTTAACATAATGTTTTTGTTTCTTGAGTTTAGTTTCTATGTAATTAGTGCCTAGGAAAAAAGTAGATCTACTATTTAAGATCTTTTCTGTGTTAGTCATTTTCTGTCCTGTTTAATCCTATACCTCCCCACCTCTGGTGTCCTAGGTCAACTAATTAGATCTGTTAAAAAAAAAAGTAGATGGTCCTTGTCCTTCTGTACTAGCTTGTTCTGGCACTTAGTTTATATCATTTCAAGTACAGTAAAAAGATGTACTGGTGGTTTAAGTATATCTAGCACTGGGAGAGCTTTTGCTCTAGTTGGTATCTTGACAGAACATCTCAGAATAAGGCAAGAGCAAGGGAATAGAATCCTAGAACCAGCAAGAATAACTGCCAACTTACAGACTTTACTCAGATAAGAATAACTCAGTGTTCAAATGTATACAAGTCACTAAATTAATGCATAAAAAGAGAAAAGACATATATGATCATCTTTATGACTGAAAAAGCATTTGATGAAATTTAACATTTGTTCTTGATAAGAAACTCAATATAACGCAATAGTACTAACATAAACTATCCTTAACATAATAAACATAATTATTTTTTCATCTTTAAAAATAAGTTCATCCAGAACATCTTGGAACTATTCCTTTATGTTTAGAAACAAGAGAAAGATGTTTGTTATGACACTATAATGAACTCTGGCTAATTTAATTAAACACGAAAAATAAATGAGGGATATGAAAGTTATAAGAGAAGGCAGAATAAAGATTTGCAGGTAATATAGTTAAAAGCATTAAGAACTCAAATGGGTAATCTGAAAATTTAATAGAGCAATAAAATAATTCAGTGAAGTGGCAAAGGACGTCAAGAAAAAGGTAATAGCCTTCTCATACAAAATAAGATTAAAAACTGCAATTGAAGGGAAGCACTTATTAACCATAGCTACAAAACAATTAAATACCTAGGAATAAACTTAAGTAGAAATATAAAACCTAGACGGCTGGGAATATAGTTCAGTGGTAGAGCACTTGCCTACCATGTATGAGGCCCTGAGTTCAATTCCCAGTAACCGTGACCTCCCCAATAAACAAAATATAAAAAACATAAATGAAAATTTATAATACCACTGGAATATACACAAAAGAAAAATCGAGGCATTTCCACTTCTGTTTTTTTCTTTTTATTTATTTATTTATATGTGGTGCTGAGAATCCAACCCAGTGTCTCACACATGCTAGGCAAGCGCTCTGCTACTGAGCTACAACCCCAGCCCTGCATTCCTGCTTCTTCAATGTGGAAACTCAATATCATTGTGATATTTATTCTCTCCCATTAAATCTGTTTTAACATTCTCCTAAGTAGTTATACTAAGAACTTTTAAAGGAACTGCACAAACTGATTCTAATTTTCTTATGTTAAAGTAAATATATTAATTGCCAGGGAAATTCTGAAAAAATTGCTTTTTGAAAGTGTTCATTGAGGGAGGGAACATGTACCTAGTTTTGTAGGATATTAAACATATTGTAAAAGCATACTAATTTAAGGATTAGTACGGTACTTACATAATTATGTATAGTTCAGTGAAACAGAAACTGTCCAGAAATAGGCTTAATACATTTGTCAATTTGGTATGTGTTAAATGTTGTATTGAAAAAGCAGAAGAAGAAAGAAGAGTTATTTGGTAATTGATGCTGAAAGAACTGCATAGCCATCTGGAAGAAATAAAATTGATTTTTGCTCCATGATTTCATATGGAGCAAAGATCTTCATGTAAAAAATTAATCCATAAAAGTTCTAGAATAAAACAACAAAAAAAATGAAGAAAAATTTGGAAAAAGAAAGCATTTGTAAATGTCACCCAAAATCAAAAGCCAGAAAATAAATGATTCAAAAATTTGCATAAAATTAAAATATTTGCATAGCTGAAGTAACCATAAATATAAGAAATTTAGAAAAATATAACCCTTGTCATAGTGTTTTGCTTTAGATATGACGTATCTCACAAATGCTTATGTGTGAGACAGTGTAAGAAAATTTACAGGTGAAATGATTTATGAGAGTCTTAACCTAAGCAATACTTTAATCCACTGATATGATATGGATTAAGTGGGTAGTAGTAACTGAGGCCAGGTAGGATGTGACTGGAAGAAAGAGGTCACTGGGGTTGTGTCTTTGGGGTTCATATTTTGTCCCTTCCTGCCGGCCACGTCCTACATGGCTTTCCTCCCCCATATCCTTCTATCAAGATGTTCTGCCTCACTTCAGGCTCAGAGCAATGGACTTGGCCATCTGTGGACTGAGACCTCTGAAACTGTGAACCCCTAATAAACTTTTTCTCCTCTATGTTGTCCTTGTCAGATCTTTTGGTCAAAAAAAAGCTGACTAAAACATAGACATAAGGCAACTTTCCTTAATGTGTAAAGAGTTTCTATTCATCAATAAGAAAATGACAAATAATCAAATAGAAAAAAGAGCAAAGGTCATAAACGCAGTTTGTAGAAAATACAAGTGACTCTTAAATTTAGGAAAACATCTTTGTACCTTTAAAATAAAAGATAAATTAAAATCCCAATAAATAAGGTGCACATATTAGGTTGACAAAGAAAAAAATTATAATGCATATTTATATGGGCTAATAATAGGACAAATAATAGGTAACATTTTACTTAGGGCATTTTAATTATCTAGAAGAGTAGGTTCTATGTGGCATTTTTGTACATGCAAATCAAAAGATCATGTCCACTCTCCCATCACTCATCCTTACCCTCCCTTCTCCTTCCCAATCCCTTCTCTAACCCTCTCCATATTTTTTGTGTTGTCTCCCTCTCCCCACTTAGATCTCACATATGGGGGAAAATATGTGATACTTCGCTTTCTGAATTTGATTTCTTTCACTCAACATTATGACCCGCAGTTCCATTCATTTCCCTGCAAATGATATAATTTTGTTCTTCTTTATGGTGGAACAATACTCCATTGTGTGTATATATATCACATCTATCCATTCATCCATTGATGGGCACCTAGGCTGATTCCATATTTAGCTATTGTGAATGGTGTTATGATAAACTTGGGTATGCAGTTATCTCTATAATATTCTGAGTTTATTTCCTTTGGATATATTATGAGAAGCTTGATCATGTGGTAGTCATATTTTTAGTCTTTTGAGGAATATGCATATTGATTTCATAGTGGCTATAATAATCTACATTCCCACCAACAGTGTATAAGGATTCTTTTTTCCCTGCATCCTCACCAGCATTTATTGTTTTTTTTTTTTTTTTTTGGATTCTTGATGATAGTTCTGACTGGGGTGAGATGGAATCTCAATGTGGTTTTGATTTGCATTTCTGATTGCTAAACATGTTGAACTTTTTTCATGTAATTATTGGCATTGACTCCTTTTGAGAAGTGTTTGTTTAGTTCATTTGTTCATTTATTGATTGAGCTCATTTTTTTTGTTCAATGTTTTGAGCTTTTTATATATATTTTGAATATTAACCCTCTGTTGGAGGAATAGCTGGCAAAGATGTTTTTCCCACTCTCTTCACCCCATTAACTGTGTTCTTTGCTGTGCAGAAGCTTTTTAACTTGATGCAGTTCATTTGTTGATTCTTGCTATTATTTCCTGAGTCATTGCAGTTGTATTCAGGAAGTCATTGCTTGCTTCTGCCTGTCTCAAAGTGTTTCCCCTATGTCTTTGTCTAGCAAATTCGAAGACTGAGGTTTTACATTTGTGTTTTCTCACCATTTTAAGGGCAAGAGATAGGGATCTAATTTCAATATTCTCCATATGGATATCCATTTTTCCCACCACCCTTTGTTAAAGAGGTTGACCTTTCTCCAATGCAAGTTTTGACACCTTTGTCGAGAATCAGAGGGTTGTCACCTCGTGGGTTTGCCTTGGTGTCTTCTATTCTGTTCTGTAGATCTATGTGTCTTTTTATGCCACTCCTGTGCTGTTTTGTTACTCTGGCTTTATGATGTATTTTGAAATGGGTATTGTAATGCTTCCAACATTGCTCATTTTGCTTAAGATCGTTTTGACTACTCTGGGTTTGGGTTTTTGTTTGTTTCCTTACATCTGAATTTTAGGATTTTTTTTCCCAGTTCCATGAAGAATGTCTGGTATTTTGATAGGCAGTGCATTGAATTTTTAGATATTTTATTTTATTTTATTTTATATGCTGGAAGCTATTGTGAATAGAATTATTTTCCTGATTTCTTTGCAAGTTTTTTACTGGTGCATAGAAAAACTGTTGACTTTTGTATCCTGCTATTTTGTTGAATTCTTTTTCAGATATAAGTCTTCTGGTGTAGTCCTCAAAGTCTTCTAAGTATAAGATTATATAATCTGAAAATACAGATAATTTGACTTTTTCCTATTTGCATTCCATTTACTTCTATCTCTTGCCTAATTACTCTGGCTAAAATTTTCAAGTACTATATTGAATAGCAGTGGTGAGAGTGGACATATTGTTTTTTTTTCCTAATTTTAGAGGAAATTCTTTGCTTTTTCCACTCAATATGATATTGGGCATGAATTTTTTTGTATATAGCCTTGGTTTGGTTGAGATACAATTATTCCATACCTAGTTTATTCAGGGCTTTTATTGTGAGGGAATGTTGAATTTTGTTGGAGATTTTTTTCTGCATCTATTGAAATGATCATGTGGTTTTTATCCTTGATTCTATTTATTGCTGTAGTGCATTTATTGATGTGTGTATGTTGACCCATTCTTGCATCCCTGGAATGAAACCAACTTGATGAAGGTGTATGATCTTCTCAACGTGTTGTTGAATTCAGTTTGAAAGGATTTTAGTTAGTATTTTTGCATTTATGTTCATAGGGGTGTGTGTGTGTGTGTGTGTGTGTGTGTGTGGTGTGTCTCCTCCGACCTGCTTTTGGTGTCAGGGTACTGGCTTCATAGAATGAGTTTGGAAGTATTTCTTCCCTTTTTTATTTCATGGAATAGTTTGAGGAGCATTGGTGTTCATTTTTCCTTGAAGTTCTGGTAAAACTCAGCTAAGAATCTGTCCAGTTCTGGACTTTTCTTTGTTGGACTTTTTTTTTTCTTTGTGGTACTGGGGATTGAACCCAGGGCCTTGTGCTTGCCAGGCAGGCACTCCACCAACTGAGCTATATCCCCAGCCCTTTGTTGGACTTTTTATGATTGCTTCAATCTCTTGCTTGTTATTGGCCTGTTTAGTTTTTTTTTTTTTTGTCCTCTTGGTTCCATTTTGGTAGGTTATGTGTATCTATAAATTTATTCATTTCTTCTAGATTTTATGATATTTTTGAATATGCATTTTTTTAAGAGAGTGTCTAATGATCCTCTGGATTTTCCTGGCATCTGTTTTGATATTTCCTTTTACGTCTCTAGTTTTATTGATTTGGGTCTTCTCTCTCTTAGTTAGTTGAGCTAAGGGTTTATCAACCTTGATCTTTTCAACTCTTTGCTTCTGTGATCTCATGTATTGTTCTTTTAGTCTCTATTAATTTCAGCTCTGAGCTTTATTTCTTCTACTGATCTGGGGTCTGGTTTTTCTAAGACCTTGAGATATATCATTAGGTTATTTGCTGATTTTTAAAAAATGTAAGTACTCCTAATAGTTAACATTCTTGAATGCTTTCTTTGTGTTGGGCACTTTTCTAAGAGTTATACATGTAGTTATTCTTTACAACATTCCTATAAAGCAAGTACAATTATTAAATATGTAGATGGCATAATTGAGATCTAGAAGGATAGGTAATTGAACCCAGTTATGCAAATAGCTATACTTGACTATTGTTCTCTAAATGGTTTGTAATAAAAATAAAATTTTACAGTCCCTTTAACCCTGAAATTCTATATTCAGGTATTTATCCTACAGTCTTACTCAAAATGATGACCATACATGTATTTATTGCAACCTTGTCAGTGACAGCAGTGGCTTGGGGTCTAACTATCATTCGTAGGAGCTGGTTTTAGATACTGATGTACAGTCATACAATGGACTCCCAGGCAGCTAGGCAGCTGAAGGCAAAAATGAGGAAACTTTTCAATTTCCTCCTCTGCATATATACTATTACATTTGCACCCACCCAAATAATATCCATAATTTTTGTGTGCATACTCATGCTATATTAGACCATTCTCTAAAAGAATGCATGATGATTACACCTGCCTCGGGGAGGGACATTGAGGATAGGAATAGGGGAAGACATACCCTTTGGTTTTATTTCAATTTTGTGCCATGTGAATGTATTGTTCCTTCAAAATGAGGTCCACCATTTAAATTCTTTGATAGTTTTTGGAAATGGATTCACCAATATTCTGGAACTTTTTGTAGAGAGTTTGCACTTAGCCATACTTTTAAAAATGATATATACTTATGCTATATAGCAGATATTTTGATGTATTTATACCTAGGGAAGTGGTAGTGATTATCTTAACAGCCTGGGACTTTGTTATCTTTTTAATACTGTAGTCCCCAAGCATGGAAGCGCAGAATGCTTAGAGATTATCTAAATCAAAGTGTTTATTTTAAAAAGAAGGACATTAAACACAGAGTAGTGAAGGGGTTTACCTTTTCACACCTTTTTTGCTCAGTAGTTGTGGCTTTTCATCTATCCATGTCACTACTTGCCAGATACTTCTGATCTGGCTCCCTCCTGGACAGTTTTGTGTCATTAGATGGAACTGAGAGGGGCTCCCAATCCTTCTGCACAGAATATTTAAAAATATCTCACAGTATAGAGTCTGTCAATATAGCCAGTGATGATGCTGATAAATGTTTATTTTTTTCATTTAGCCTCATTTTGGTTCTCAGGCCCTTTTCTGGTTCATGTTTGTGTTCGTTGCTTTGAGTAATTCAGAGCAGCAGAGGTCTTCTGCAGAAACAG
This sequence comes from Glaucomys volans, assembly GCA_020662805.1. Classification (NCBI taxonomy): domain Eukaryota; kingdom Metazoa; phylum Chordata; class Mammalia; order Rodentia; family Sciuridae; genus Glaucomys; species Glaucomys volans. Next base: position 1,101,016 of record JAJEJO010050575.1, read on the forward strand.
CGTTCCCTGGCCATCTTGCTATAAATGTCTCCATGGTGATTATTTTAGCATATGTGGTGCAGTGAGGACTAGGTTGTTGAGGGACTAGATGAGAGAGATTCTGGGCTATGAAAACACAGGATGTGACACTGGCATTAGTAAATAGATTATGCAGGTGCCTCCATCTTCCATGTTTTCAGGTAAATTGAACACATTCTGAGTGGCATGCCTCCTCCTGTACTTAGGGCAACGAAACTCACTCCTTGCATTTAAAAAATTCATAGATGCCTTCTTTATTAATTAAACTTGTAAAGTAGTCAACTCATTATTTTAAGTTTAGTTTAGCTGGTTGGTCATGATTAATAGATAAGTGAATTTTAAAAATTAATGGAAAAATGACTGCATCTTATTGCAACCCTGTTATGAATACTCTAATTAATGAAGAAAATGATACCTATAACACTGAAGTATATGGGTAAAATGTTATCTTGATAATCAAATACTTATTCTACAAATCATCATTGAGGCTTATTATGTACAAGGCATTGCAGGAACTGCTGAATTCTTCTGTGGTACTCAACCAATTTATAGCGTATATTTTATAACAGACTAAAATTAATTTCAGATGAATTAAGGGATGAAGTTTTAAAAAGTTAATGAAGAAAATATTGCTGGAAACATCTCCAGACAGGAAGCAAATCCAATCATGAAAATAAATAGTTTTGACCAAGTTAAATTACTATACTTCAAAATAATCACCTTAAGCCAAATTTAAAAAGTGGAAGAAAATAGTAGAAACAAAATATTTCATCAGAAGTTTATATTTAATAACAATTCTTTTTTTCATAATATTGCAATATATATATACTTTCTACCTCAAGGGTAATAAAAATAATTTATGCCTAATAGTAATTATAAGTTTAGAATCTAAGGGAAAACAGAGTGATCATTTCTTTTTTTTTTTTTTTTGGTGCTGGGGATTGAATCCAGGGCCACTCTACCACTGAGCCACATCCCCGGCCCTATTTTGCATTTTATTTAGAGACAGAGTCTCACTGAGTTGCTTAGGGCCTTGCTAAGTTGCTGAGGCTGGCTTTGAATTTGAGATCCTCCTACCTCAGCCTCTCAAGTGCTGGGATTACGGGTGTGCGCCACCACGCCCAGCTCAGAGTGATCATTTAAGAAATGAAGTTAATTTCATGTATTCATTTACATGAAATTCTTAAGTAGTTTTAGTCAGCTTTTTCTCTGCAGTGACTAAATGATCTGACTAGCACCATTATAGAGGAGGAAAGGTTTATTTGACGGCTCACGGTTTTAGAGGTCTTAGTCCATAGAAAGTCAGCTCCAGTCCTTGGGGGTGGAGGTGAGGCAGAACATCATGGCGGAAGAGTGTGGCAGAGGGAAGCAGCTCATATTATCAGGAAGAAGAGGGGGAAAGAGACAAGAGAGAGAGAGAGAGAGAGAGAGAGAGAGAGAGAGAAAGAGAGAGAGAGAGACTGACTCCTCAGATACAAAATATATACCCCAAAGTCACACCCCAATTCCAGTCTCCTCCAGCCACACCCTGCCACTTCACACTTCAATTAATCCTCCCATCAGGGATAAGTTTACTGAGTTAAGACTCTTACAACCCAATCATTTTTCCTGTGAACCTTCCTGCATTTTCTCACATGAGCTTTTGGGGGACACCTGATGTCAAAACTAACAAGTAGAGTGGAGGCAAAAGTCAGACTTCTTAGTTTGTGTTATGAAGCCCTATATAATCAACCTTCCCCTCTTAAAAAAAGGTTTGACTCCATCTGATATCACTGTACCTGTTTTTATCACTGTGACCAAAATAGCTGACAAGAACAATGAAGAGGAAGAAAACTTTATTTTGGGTCTGTGTTTTCAAGAGTTCTCAGTCCATGGCTGGGTTGGATCCATTGCTCTGGGTCTGAGGCAGAACATAATGGTGGAAGATTGTTGTTGAAGACAGTTGCTAAGTTCATGGCCACCAGGAAGAAGAGAGTGAAAGAGTCAGGGGACAAAATATAATCCCTGAGGGCCCTCTCCAGGGACCTATGTCCTATAACCATAACCCACTTGACTATAGTTACCACTCAGTACAACAGTCCTTTCAAACTGCTAATCCACCAAATGGATGAATTGACTGATTAGATTTTTGAGAACTGTAGACTAATCATTTCACCTCTGAACGTTAACACAGAAGCTTTTGGGGGATGCTTCCTATCCAAACCATAACAGCACCTTACCACCTCTTTTGAAATAGCATTTAGAAATTGAAACATCCATATGCCCTCTTACCTTCTTGCTTTGTTTCTGTGTCCAGTAGGATGTGAGAGGGTGTGTGGTGTGGCTGCTCATTTGGATTCAACCCAGGTCCTTCTCCTTGCCTGTCAAGTTTAGGGTTAGTAGCGATGTTCTTTTGTTGAAAGTCCCTGAATGCCACAACATACCCGTTGGTTTCCTTAATTATGCCCATACTTCTTTTTATAGTCCCTTCATGAGTGTTTTCAAACCACAGGTGTTTCTTGTGAGAACAATGTATGATACAGCCCTCAAAATTCAGAATTAAAGAGTGGTTTTTTTTTGTATTTTTCTTAAATATTTTAAAAAATCAATGTTAGTAGATAAGATTTATATACAATGCAACAAACCCACTTCGACCATATAATTTGCATTTTGACAAATGTACATACCTGTGTAACCACTACTGCAACCAAAAAGTGAATGTCCATTTATGCCCCCAAATTCTCTTTATTCTTTCTCAGTCAAATCCCCCTATTTACTCCCCAGATTATCACTAATTAACTTTCCATAACTGTAGATTAGATTTGTGATCTAGATTTCCAGATACATGGAATCATATACTATTACTTCTTTGTATTTGATACCTTTTGGTCAACATAATATTTTAGAGATTCATCTGTGTTGTTGCATTTTTCACTAAATTATTTATTTTTATCACCAAGTACTGTTTAGTTTTTTGAATAAATTGCGTTTGTTTATGCATTCCCCCATCGATGGGCATTTGGGTTGTTTCTGCATTTTGACTATTATAAAAAACAAACCATAAACATTCACACCAAGTTTTTGTGGGGATATATTCTTTTATATTTCGGGGACTGGTAAACCCCTTGGTGGAGAATTGCCGAGTCATATGTCCTCTTCATAGGGGACTCTTCAAAGTGGCTGTGCCATTTTACATTCCCATCAGCAAAGAATTAGATTTCTAGCTTTTCCATATCTTTACCTAGACTTCTTGTTTTTAGTTTAAAAAAATCTAGCCATTTTAATGGTCTACTGGTTTTACTGTGGTTTAATCTACATTTTCCTGGTGACTAATGCTGCTGGGCATCTTATCCAATCATTTTGTCATCTTTTTATCTATCTAAAAACATGAGGTTATTTTTTTTTCTTATGAAAGGCCAGATACAAGTCCTCAGTCAAATATATACATGGCAAACATTTCTTTCCCCAGTTTCACTTGCCTTTTATTTTCTATAATGGTTACAAAGAGAAGATGATGAGGTTCAATTTAACATTTCTTTTTTTTTTTTACTTGTGATTTTTGTGTCCTAAGAAATCTTTGCTTTACTGGGTCTTGATTTTCTCCTATGTTTCTCCTGGAGAAAAATAAACCCTATTTTCACAGTAATTTTTTTTTTTTTTTTTTTTTTTTTTTTTGTGGTGCTGGAGAATGGAACCACCATTTGACCCAGCTATCCCACTCCTTGGCCTATACCCAAAGGATTTAGAATCAGCATACTACAGTGATGCAGCCACATCAATGTTCATAGCTGCTCAATTCACAATAGCTAGATTGGGGAACCAACTTAGATGCCCTTCAATAGATGAATGGATAAAGAAACTGTGGTATATATGCACAATGGAATATTATTCAGCCATAGATAATAATAAAATTATGACATTTGCAGGTAATTATGGATGGAATTGGAGAAGATCACGTTAAGTGAAATAAGCCAATCCTAAAAAGGCCGAATGATTTCTCCTATAAGTGGTTGATGAACTGTAATCCCAGCGATTTGGAAGGCTGAGGCAGAAGGATCGCAAGTTCAAAGCCAGCCTCGGCAACTTAGTGAGGCCCTAAGCAACTCAGTGAGACCCTGTCTCTAAATAAAATACAAAATAGGGTTGGGGATGTGGCTCAGTGGCTGAGTGCCCCTGAGGTCAATCCCCGGTTCCAAAAAAAAAAAAAAAAAAGTGGTTGATGACACATTGCGAGGGGAGGGGGAAGGTACGGGAAGAATGGAATGGAGAAGGAATGGATTGAATATAGGAAAATGAGGGGAGGGAAGGGGGCAGGGAAGGAAAGATAATCCAATGAGACAAACATCTTTACCCTATGTATATGTATGAATATGCAAATCGTATGATTCGACTTTGTGTACAACCAGAAAAATGATAGTTGTACTCCATTTGTGTACAATGAACTAAAATAAAAAAAAGAAAAAAAAATAAACCCTATAAGTTTAAAATTGCCTACTTAGTCCCCTCCCTTTATTTCAGTGCTAACTACTATCATAAACTTTATGTGCATGTATTTACCTGTGTTTTAAAATTTTGCCATACAAATTATTATGCATAACAATATTCAGCATATTATGAACTTACAAGATTATATGTGGTCTCATCTGTACATATGTGCATCACTTTCCTTTTTTTGTATATCAAATTGCTCCAACATATAGTGGTTTCAACCTACAATCATTTACTTACCTCATAGTTCTGTAGCTCTGTAGTTTGGATTGGGCTTAGCTGAGCTGTTGTTCAGCTGGTCTCATTTCATCTTATTCATGCATTTATCATCGGCTTTCAAATTGCAAGAGGTAGTTTGGTCTAGTGGGTGGTGCTCATTTGCTAACATTATTTCTCATTCTCTAGTAGGCTAGCCAGGGTTTATTCCTATGGCAGTGATTTTCAAATTATACCAGCTCTGATGTTTAAATGATTTAAAAATCTCTGCTTGGGTCAATGGGGAAAAGTAATTAGTAAAGAAGAGTCTAGAATCAGGGAGGACTCTTAAAGTATACAGCAAACTGCATCCATTTACCAGCAAATGTCATAATTTTATTCTTCTTTATGGCTGAGTAATATTCCATTGTGTATATATACCACAGTTTCTTTACCCATTCATCTATTGAAGGGCATCTAGGTTGGTTCCACAATCTAGATACTGTGAACTGAGCAGCTATGAACATTGATGTGGCTGCATCACTGTAGTATGCTGATTTTAAGCCATTTGGGTATAGGCCAAGGAGTGGGATAGCTTGGTCAAATGGTGGTTCCATTCCAAGTTTTCTATGGAATCTCCACACTGCTTTCCAGAGTAGGTGCACTAATTTGCAACCCCACCAGCAATGTATGAGTGTACCTTTTCCCCCACATCCTTGCCAACATGTGTTGTTGCTTGTATTCTTGAAAATAGACATTCTAATTGGGGTGAGATGATATCTTAGGGTAGTTTTGATTTGCATTTCTCTTATTACTAGATAAACCAATCCCAAAAAACCAAAGGCTGAATGATCTCTCTGATAAGTGGATGATGATATATAATGCAGGGTGCGAGGGAGGCAAGAATAGAGGAAGGATAGATTGCATAGAGGAAAAAGAGGAGTAGGGATGGGTTGGGGGGAAGGAAAAATAACAGAATGAGACAAATGTCATTACCCTATGTATATATATGATTATGCAAGTGGTGTGACTACTTCATGTACAACCAGAGAAACAACAGTTGTACTCCATTTGTGTAAAATGAATCAAAATAAATTAAATTCAAAAAAAGTATACAGCAAAGATGTAAGAATAGTTTTTGCCATCATCTCCCATGTTGAAATGAACAAACTTATGTATCTTATTTTTCATATATGTAAGTTTTCCCAGAATTAAAATGGCAGTGCTTTTCTTTTCTTTTTTTTTTAACCACACAACATAGAACTTTTATTTTTAATGTGATTTCTGTACAACAGGAATATGAGAGTAATTCTTTTATAAATGGAAACGATGTTACTAGAAGGACTGATGACAAAACCAAACCAGTATTTGATGTGAATCCATATTTTATGCTTCAAATCCAGCCAAGAAATTTGTTACAATCTCTTTCAACTTTGCATCTGACTCTTCTGAGATCTTTCCATCAGCCCTGATGTTGCCCAAGAGGGCTTGGTGTTGACTGATCACATGAGACAAGAAAGCATTCTCAAACTTTGTGATCTTGCTGGGTTCCAGTGTATCAAGATACCCTCTTACACCCGCATAGATAACAGCAACTTGTTCTTCAATAGCCATTGGAGAGTACTGTCCTTGCTTCAGCAACTCAGTAAGACGCACACCACGACTCAAGAGTTGTTGAGTGGCAGCATCAAGATCAGAACCAAACTGGGCAAAAGCAGCAACCTCATGATACTGAGCCAACTCCAGCTTCATGGTACCTGCCACCTGCTTCATGGCTCTGGTTTGGGCAGCAGATCCGACACGGGACACAGATAAACCAACGTTAATAGCAGGTGGGATGCCTTTATAGAACAATTCTGTTTCCAAGAAGATCTGTCCATCAGTGATGGAAATGACATTTGTTGGAATGTAAGCAGACACATCACCAGCCTGTGTTTCTATGACTGGTAAAGCAGTCAAGGAGCCACCACCAAAGGAATCGTTCATTTTGGCTGCTCTCTCGAGCAGTCGGGAGTGTAGGTAGAACACATCACCAGGATAAGCCTCACGACCAGGGGGCCGGCGCAGCAGCAGAGACATCTGACGGTAGGCAACAGCCTGTTTGGATAAGTCATCATAGATGATCAAAGCATGTTTGCCATTATCTCTGAAATATTCTCCCATAGAACAGCCAGAGTATGGAGCCAGGTACTGAAGTGGGGCAGCATCAGAAGCAGTGGCTGACACCACAATGGTGTACTTCACAGCATCTGCATCTGTAAGTCTTTTCACCAACTGGGCAACAGTGAATTGCTTCTGACCAATAGCAACATAGATACAATACAGCTTCTTCTTTTCATCAGATCCATCATTGAAACGTTTCTGATTAATAATTGTGTCAATAGCAATGGATGTTTTCCCAGTCTGTCTGTCACCAATAATCAGCTCACGTTGACCACGTCCAATTGGCACCAAGCTATCCACAGCCTTAATGCCAGTCTGCATAGGTTCCCTCACAGAGATTCGAGGAATGATTCCAGGGGCTTTCAGGCCCACTCCCCTACGGGTCTTGGAACAATTGGACCCTTTCCATCAATGGCATTACCAAGGGCACCTACTACACGACCCAACAGCTCCTCGCCAACTGGAACATCCACAATGGCTCCTGTGCTCTTTACAATATCTCCTCCTTTAATTAGTTTATCATTCCCAAACACGACAACACCAACATTGTCTGGTTCCAAGTTGAGAGACTGAAGAAAACTCTACCATTTCTTCTGCTTGAATATTCCTCAGCCCATGAACTTGGGCAATACCATCACCAATACTTAGGACACGCCCAGTATCTTCAAGGTCAACAGAGGTATCAGCTCCAAGAATACGCTCTTCGAGAATAGAAGACATCTCAGCAGTGCCAATCTTCTGAAGATGGGTGTTAGAGGCATGGAGGTTCCTTGCGGCAATAAAAGATGATCCCAAAGCATTTTTGGAGACCAGCCCGGCCCGCCGAGGGAGGGCGCGGGCCACAGACGCGCGGACAGCATCTTCGGTTTCTCCTCGGTGGGTTCCTCAGCAGCCGCAGCCTCTGGACTGACTGGCAGTGCTTTTGAGTGTGTCCATTTTTAGGAAACATTACCAAATTGCTTTCTGTTTTTTTTTTTTTTTTTTTTTTTTTAAATATATTAAGGGCTGAAATGTACCCCACCTCCTATTCATATGCTAAAGTCCTAGTCATTGGTATCTCAAAATATGACTCTATTTGGAGTTAGTCTAATTTAGAGTAACTAACATGAAATCACTAGGGTAGACTCTAATTCAATTACGAAGATGATCTTAGAGCCAGAGAGGGAGGGCACCCAAAGTTGCAAAGGTGCCACATTTTCTTATGTATTTTTAGTTTGGGTTAAAAATACCATTTGTAATCTAAAGTTCCATGGAGGAGGGAAATGAGAGGGGGAGGGGGTGGAGTGTGAAAAACAGTGGAATGAGACAGACATCATTACCCTATGTACGATTACATAATGGTATGAATCTACCTCATGTACAACCATAGAAAGGAAAAGTTGTACCCCATTTGTGTACAATGAATCAAAATGAAATATGTAAAAAATAAACAAGTAAATAAAAAGAATACAATAAAAAATGCCATATGTAAGTATTTTGGTTATTATTTCAAGTAGGATACATTCCTTTAAATGCAAGTCCTAATTAATTTATACTCTGTGAACATTTGGAAGAGATGGAAATTTATCTTTATCATTTAAAGGATTGATATTGCAGGATTATATTTAAAATAAATAGTCCTTAGCATGACAGTTTCATTTCATATATGAGTGAGAAATAATCCGATCTATTAAATGGCATCTTGGTAGAACTTGAATCATTTTCCCTAACATGACAGAAGTTGGTCTTGACTTATCCAGATGGTTTTTGTGTTTCTCCTTCTTGGATTAGAAGAAAAAATATTTTAGCTATTAGAAGAGAAAATATTTTACATGATATTGTTTTAAAGTATGAAGTTTCAATGCTTCTAAAGTTAATAGAGATGAAATAAAATCAGAGCTGGTTCCTTTGGAACATATAGTTAAATGGAAGCTCATGAAAATACATATGAGCTTGCTAATGATATCTAGGTACTACAAACCAGTTAGCAACAGGACTGCTAGTCAACTAGAGTAACCATCCAGAAAGAAGATATCCTATGCAGAAGGCAGGGAATTCTTTATTTCTATGAACATAATATTTTAAAATTACATTTTGCTATTCATATTGCCAAATTAGCTTTCTTTTTATTTCTTATTTATTTATTTTTACTTATATATTTTGTGATTCAATAAGCATTTGCTACTACATCCTTTCATTTTCAGTCTTGAACTGTTATATTTTAGATGCATTTTTCTGCAAAAAAAGCATGTAGGTGGCTTAAAAAGTTTGCTCTGAGTCTTTGACTTCTAAGAAAAGTTTATTCTGCTTATAATGATAATTAATCACATTTAGACTCATTTATTTCATTTTAATTGAAATTGTCCTTGTATCTCCTTCGCTTGTGACTATTGGACTGACTGTGGTTTCCAGGCTGACTGTATTTTCTCCAACTCATTGAATACACCATTTCATTTTATTCTGATATCTTAAGTATATCAGTAATGGTAAACTGACTCTTCTATTTTTATCTATTTTCTCTAAGCCATTCAAAGATGTTTGCTTTTATTCATTATTAATCAAAATTATATCTTTATATGTGTCTATATCTACATGTACATCTGTATATACAGAGAAAGACACACAGGAAAGTATTTCAATTTTAGAAGAATGAGTTAATCCAACTTTTAAACTATTAAATTATTACTCATATTTTATCTATTGATGAAATTCTTGTAATAAAAATAGAAATAAGGTACACCGGGATGATGACTTCAAAGCCAGCCTCAGCAACTTAGTGAGGCCCTAAGCAACTCAGTGAGACCCTGTCTCTAAATACAATACAAAATAGGACTGGGGATGTGGCTCAGTGGTGGAGTGCCCCTGAGTTTAATCCCCAGTACCAAAAAAAAAAAAAAAAAAAGAGATATCCAATAGGGAAGATAATAATTTATTCAAATAAATGAATGTTAGGAAGCCATGTGCTTGGAATCCTTTTCTTTATTCCTCTTGAATATACATATACAGCATCTTCCCAAACAACAGCAGGTAGGTGGGACCAGGTAACTGACTCTTGATAATAGAATGTGGGTGAAAATGATTACCACTACCAGTACTATCTCTTAAAATATCATCAATGTTCTAAAACTTCTCAGTAAAGCGGTGGAGAAGATCCAGTTGGGAATCTGAGACCAGACAGTGGATTGGAGGACTGCAGAACCCTTAAAAACCCTTAAAAATAGGAGGAGTCTGAATTCCTGTGCCACTTCTCCTGACCAAGACAAGTGGTAATTTCTAAAGACTGAAGAGATATACACATCGTAAAATATTTGTCAAATTTTAATGCAATTCATTTATATGTGCACATAATAATTTAAGAAGATAGTTATATGTATCCAGGGCACAAATTTTTTTTTTCAAACTTATAATGAGTTCCTGAAGCCTTAAAATCTCCCTATTTATTTAATAATTAATTTAGGCAAATTAAAATAATTATTCATGCTTTAAATATTCATTTGATTCTAGGGAGTTTCTGAGGCTATAAGTTGGGTGTACAGTGTCAGTAGAAGAATGTGGGCCTGGGAATTTTTACCACTCAGCCCAAATTTCTGTATCCTTTTATCTCTTTTTGACCCCGGATATTTCACTATTAGAATGTTATTTATTTAGTGATTACCTTGCCTTTCAGATATCTATTTTAAAAAATGCAAACTCTTCTCTATGTCCCATTCTGAAGTGGAGGGTTTATCAGTTAAGTTTCTAATGTTATATTGCCAGAAATGGAATTTCATTACCTTGAGTGGAGGGCATGATACTGTATGGAGATGGGTGAGTTCACAGAATTGAGTAGAGGATGAGGTGAGTAACTACTCCTCATAAAGATCAGGAAGTCAGGAAGACTTAGGCTGTCAAGAGCATCAAACTGTAGAAACTCTCTGGGTTGTACCATTGAGTAACTTGGTATCAACTGGTTTTATCTCCTTGTGAATCTTTGCCCTACTCTTGGGAGAGAAATGTAGTCAACTTAATTTCGGCCATTAACCCTTCTAGGAGGGAGGATGTACTAGGACTGAGAGTGTACCAGGGACATACAGAAAGGAAAAAGGAAATTCTTTGCAGAAAGTGAGGCATATTTGGTCCAAGAAGGAAAAGTGACATATGGCATATTTACAGTAGTCTGTATCCATGAAGAAAGAGGACCTATTAAGTCATTGATACCTTGGTAGAATTAAATCCATTTGATTTCATCATTACTTTATTAAGTAGGTGGGAACAAAGAGTGCCATTATATGCTGGCCAAATGCTACATACTTTTATAAAACAAAATCCCAATTAATAAAAAAGGATGGCTATGGAGCTCAGGAGCTGAGCTGGTTGTGGGGAAAAAGTGCTGTAAAGAAGTAAAATAAGGAAGAAGGGAGGGTTACCTGAAGCTAAAGTTACTATAAGTTTTGCCTGGATCTTAAGATCATGTGACTATTACCAGTGAGTTTGATATCCAGTCATTTCTTATTTCAATGAAACTTGATTGTGATTTTGTGTTACTTCCTAGTTGCAACACACCAGATACTTAAAAAAAAAAGACCAACGATGGATAGACCTCTCTTGGAATTCTGGATGATGTAGTTTGCAGTAGAAATAAATGAGAAGCACCAGTAGGATATGTCAAGAAAAATGGACAAACCATAAATCAGAAGTTGTATACCATTAAGTCGACTTTGAGCTTAGGAGAGAGGAAAATGGAGGACAGCACAGATGAAGCCCAAGTGCACAGGAATGTCTTAGGGAATGTGAGACTCAAGTCTGTTTATATGGCATTTTAGTGACCCAGACTTGAGGGGTCAGAAACATTCACAGCATTTTGCTTGTGGAGCAGGCACACCTTGTGCTATGAAGTCATGGCAGGTCTGATCGGAAGGCTGATGTTAAGTGTTTTGAGTGAGATGTTTCTTGATTATATCTCCTGTTGTTCTCACTTCCTTCCCCAGCTCTCCCTCATAGGGGTGTAGCTCATTTACTGAAGGCTGTCACTGGCTTTTGACAATATTCTTGAAATTGGCATTTTGATTTTTTAAAGATAGAATAGATAATGATCATATGCCTATAATATTCTGAAATCTCGTATCACCCAGTGGTTTCCCCCAGCTAAAACTCACCTTGAATAAAGAAATACAGTTTGCTTTGTTTCTGTTATCAAAAATAGTCTCTCTGATAAATGAATGATGATGCATAATGTGGGGGGGAAAGATGGCAAGAATGGAGGAAAGATAGCTAGCATAGAGGGAAGGGAGGGGTGGGGGTGGGTGGGGGGTAAAATTAATAACAGAGTGTGTGACAGATACCATTGCCCTGTGTACATGCATGAACGCACAGATGGTGTGACTCTACTTTTTGTACAACCAGTGAAACAATAGCTGTACTCCATTTGTGTTCAATAAAAATAAATAAATTAAAAAAAAATACAAGAATTACTTCATTCTCTATCAGATTCTTCAGGTTATGGGACATTTGTTAAGCAGAACCTCTGTGTAAGATATTTTTAAAAAAATTTCAGAGAATCCTCGAAGATTTAAACTTTTTAAATTAAGAATTTGTGATTATTTGGAAAGGGATGATTTTTACCTTTGTATCATGAAAAAAATTATATATAAGTAATATTGTTGGGTTATTTTAACCTTGATTAAGAAACTGATGTCCACACTCAGATTGAATGCTGTTATTAAGTGGTTAAGGACACATTATTATTTTTTTTTTTGAAATTTGGGTACTAAGGATTGAACTTGGGGGCACTCAACCACCCAGCCACATCCCCAGCCCCATTTTGTATTTTATTTAGCGACAGGGTCTCACTGAATTGCTTAGCACCTCACCATTGCTGAGACTGGCTTTGAAGTCACCATCCCAGTGCCTCAGCCTCCAGAGCTGCTGGGATTACAGGCGTTCGCCTCTGTGCCCAGCACATTATTCTTATTATTATGTCTAGTGGGATTTTAAGTGTTTTTCTAACACAGTAACCCCTGGGGTAACATTGCTACTGATTGGTCCTGTATAAGAGGATGAACTCTTTCAGGGAACTTTTTTTTTTTTTAAACTGTTTCTAAATCTTGCAATAGGGATTTAATTGTTACTGGTGATGCTCCATTTAGAATATCCCCAGAGCTGTATTGAAGCCATGAAGGTACCTACATGAGTATGGTATTCAGATAATTCCTATGGCATTCAGACCATCTTTAGCATGAAAACTGAGATGACATGGGAAGATAACAAAATTAGTTTCTTAGGTACCAAGGGAGAGTGTTAATGCAGTGAGTCATTGTCAATAATGCAAGAGACCAGTAATTCCCCTAACACAGAATGTAAATGGGTAAGAGGAAGTCATTTTCCCTCAAGGTAGATAACATCTAAGAACGTTACTTACTATAGATTAAAAACTTGAAATGAGTGGAAATGCATCTTAGGGAACACGATTTAAGGGCAGGAGAATGTTCATTAAAATCTTCTATAGAATTGCTGATTTCAGAAAATAGTTTTCAAAGTTGCAGATGTTCCTTTGCTTTTCAAAGTTTATTCTTAGCCACTGAAACTTTTTTTCTATTCCTTTGCATAAAGATCTCACAAAACATTTTTATGGAGATTTAAATTCTCATAGGGGGTAGGAACCGTGTTCCATTTGTGTGGTTTAGCACACGGCACACAGAGGTGGCCAATGGGCACAGAATGGAAGCTCTTTGAAAGACCTGAGGACAACATAACCTGTTTATCACCTGCACAGTCTCTGGGACTTTGACAAGTGATGGTAAGAGCAATATAGTACAAAGGATGAAAGAGCTTAGATTATTTCAGTGGGCAGGAAATGCTTTCTTTTTGTATTTTTAAAATTCTACTTTTAGTAAAGAGAGTCACCTCAAAGAATACTGCTGTGTGGAAAAAGAATTCTAGGTTCCTGGTTTGCTATCAGTAGTCCAGGGAAGACATCCGCAGGTCCGTGTTCCATTTTCCTTTCATAGTATCTTTCTGCATGTCGTCTGAGCATCCTGGAAGTTGCATACCTCACTTGTGGCATGTGGTTCCTCTCTTCAGTCCAGAGAAGAGGACTGGAGCTTCCATACCCCCTATGGAATCCTTTCTTCTCTCTGTGCCTACTGAAGTCTCATCTTCAAGGTCAAGTTTAAGCCTCAGCCACAACACCTACAGTGACTTCCTTTATTTTCTGAATTGATAACATTTGTCCCAGTGCTCTTCTCCTAGTGTGAATTCCTTCTTTCACTCTGACCTGTCTGTATTGTTGAATTTTGACTTTTTTCAAAATTAATAAAGCATAGCATGCAGTCATTCCCATCTGTAGTATAAATTCCTTAAGAGGATGGACAGTGACTTATATGATTTCCTGTCTGTTATAATTTTAGTTAAGCATAAATTTGAGGGCTATTCTGCCTCAGGACCATGCTAAATTCTAGAAATAATACAATGAGACACACTGTTCTTGCCTTCAAAAAGCTCAGTCTCATATACAGGTGACACACAATGCTTAATGCAGAAGAGTCACTATATCATTTTAGCTTTATGCAAAGCCTGGCAGAACCTGGAAAAAGCAGCTCCTAAATCTGTCTTGGGGAATTAGTGGGAGAAGATAAAATTTCACAATAGACTTGGAGGGGTAGTAGAAATTTTTAAAGGAGACAAAGCATGAAGAAAATTTGGAAGGATATGCAGGCTGATGATGGCATTTGGGGCAGGTGAAAAGCTAGGTGAAAGGAGTAACAGGCCCTTCACTGATGTCAGAGGACAATGTACAAAGAGACTTCACGGATGGATTACTGGAGAGAGGCCAAATCATGGTGGGCATTTTGTTTTTTAAAAATACTTTTATTTTTTCCAATTGGCAGTGTTATGGTTTGGAGGTAAAGTGTTCCCCAAAAGTTCATGTGTGAGACAATGTAAGAAGGTTTAGAGGAGAAACGATTGGGTTTTGAGAGTCTTAACCTAATCATTGAATTAATTCCTGATGGGATTAACTGAGTGGTAACTGGAGGCAGGTAGGGAGGCAGGCTGGAGGAGGTGGAAATTGGGGTGTGGTTTTGGGGTATATATATCTGTTTCTGGAGAATGGAGTCTCTCTGCTTCCTGATCACCATGATGTAAGCTGCTTCCCTCACCACCCTTTTCCACCATGATGTTCAGCCTCACCTTGAGCCCTGAGGAATAGAAGCCCAGCCTTCTATGGACTAAGACCTCTGAAACCGTGAGCTCTTAAAAATAAACCTTTCCTCCTTCACAGTTGTGCTGGTTGGATCATTTAGTCACAGCAGTGAAATAGCTGACTACAACAGGCAGTGAAATCCAACAGAAGGGTTTTGAACAGAAGAACAGATGTTATCTGATATACATTCTAGAAAGACCACACTTTCTTGAATAATTGTGTGAAATGAGTATCAGAAGTGGGGAAATGATTGCAGCATTCTTCAAGGTACAAGCATCTAGGGGAGCAGGGTGATGAAAAGGAATAAAAACAGATTGACAAAATCTACACACTTGGACAGTGACAATATGTGGTGGATATGGACACAAGGAACATCTGGCTCCTGAAGTAGAGCCACAAAAGGGGCTGGTATAGACTTTGTTAGAGTGTTGTTGCCTCCTTATTGCTTCTGCTTCTGTGTGTTTTGACCTGGGCTCGCTATTGGTCAGCATGGCCAGTAGTCAGGCAGAGGTGGACATGGAGCAAGGAAAAGCAAAGACCACCTGGAGCCCACTTTTTTCGTGACTTTGGGTCTGCCCTTCACTGCTTCTAACTCTGTGTTCCTCATGCAAATGTTCCCTACAGCCAAGTCGAACTCAGAAACAGGGAGGTGTGTACAGGGGTGGGTTTTGGGGAGTATTGTTTCCACAGAATAAAATCACCACCTGCTATAGCCAGGTAACTCCTGGGCAGCTGTATTTGAATATCTTCTAAAAGGACGCTTTTCCTATGTACCCTGCCTCCCACAAGTTCTGTTACCCAAACCTTTACCATGGAAGCATTTTTGAAAAATATTTTAAAATTGGAATTTATACATAGTAATTGTACCTATTTATGGGATGCAGTGTGACACTTCAGAACACATATACAATGTGTGATCAACAGATCAGGGAAATTGGCATACCCATCATCTCATTTATCACTTCTATGTCTTGGGAACATTCAAAATCCTTTCTGCTAGCTCTTTTGAAATAGACCATTAATGTTGTCAGACAGAGTTATTCTCCTGTGCTATAGAACATTAGAAGTTATTCCTCATATCCAACTGCACCCCTGAACAATTAATGGAAATCTTAATGTCTGTAGTCTCTGGCCACTTTTCCCCACTTTTCTACTACTACTACTGTCCCAGCACAGGTTGTTGACACTCCCTTGGAGGAAGAGAAAATTGAAACATAAAGACCATTTAAAAACTTCAAACATGACTTCTTGCTGTCATTCATTATGTCTTCCATACATATTCTACTTTGTTGGAGGACTGTATTGCTTAAAAGCACATTTGATCACCTAACTCTTTAGATAAAGTCCTTTATTTGCTCTTAAATGCCTGCAGGATAAAATATAAACTATTTAGTGTGACCTGTAGAGCTCTCTAAACAAGGTCCCCCCTTACTCTGTCTCACTGCGCAAAATCTCCTCCTTCCCTTTGATATCTGGACCCAAACTAAATAGTGTCAGTTCTCTGAACATGACCGAGCTCTTTGATCAGTCTTGATTCTCCCTTGGACCATTACTTCTTCTTCTGTTTGGTGAACCTTTCTTAACGTACGTACTCTTACTCTTGGTGAAGCTGACGTCCCTCTTTGTGTACCACTGTGCCTGCATCATGTTTGTTCAGACAGATAAGGAATCAGGTTAGATTTCTGATTGGATCTCAGACCACCCTGGAGATGATATTTTTCTTTTCTTTAATTGGTACGTTATAGTTGTACATAATCATTTGGTCCAATTTTTGGGGGGGGCGGGGAATAGAACCCAGGAGTGCTTAACCATTGAGCCACATCCCAGCTTTTCAAATTTTATATCTTTTGAGACAGGATCTTCCTACATTGCTTAGGGCCTCACTAAGATAGGGCTGGCCTTGAACTTGCAATCTTCCTGCCTCAGCCTCCCTAGCTGCTGGGATTACAGATGTATGCCACCATGCCCAGCAGTTGGGTTCATTTTGACATAATCATATAGGCAAGGAATTTGATTTACTCAGTTTCAGCCCACAGTACCCCCTTGCTTTTCTTGCCCTTCTTCCATTCCATCTTTTACTCTACTGGCCTACCTTTTGCTCATTTATATATTTTAATTGGTACTTTATAGATTTAGGTGGGATTTAGTGTGGTACATTTAGGTATGTACTAGGGTAGGTTTTGAGGAATCTCCATGTTGCTTTCTAAAGTGATTGTACTAATTTTCCATCCCATCAACAAGCTGAGTGTACCTTTTCCCCCACATCTTTGCCAGCATTTATTATATTTTTGTCTTCTTGATAATTGTTATTCTGATAGGAGCGAGATGAAATCTCAATGTAGTTTTGATTTGCATTTCCCTAATTGCTAGGAATATTGAACAATTTTTTTGGCCACCTGTGTTTCTTCTTTTGAGAAGTGTTTATTTAGTTCTTTTACCCATTTATTGATTGGGTTATTTATGGGTTTTTTTTGGTGTGTGTGTATGTTAAACTTTTTGAGTTCTTTATGTATTCTGGACATTAATCCCTTATCAGGATTGGCTTGCAAAGAATTTTTCCCATTCTCTACAGAGAATTTTTACAGACTTCATTTTGTTTCATTGTACATATATGGGGTACAAATTTTCATTTCTATGGTTGTGCATGATGTACATTCATACCATTCTTGTTAATCATACATGTACATAGGGTAATGACGTCTGTCTCATTCCACCATTTTTCATACCCCTGCTTCTTTCCCCTCTCATTTCCCTCTATGTAATCTAAAGTTCCTCTGTTCTTCTCTCACCCCTCACCCCCCAACCTGATTCTATATTATCATCCACTTATCAGGGAAAACATTTGGCATTTGTTTTTTTTTGGCTTGGTTTATTTCACTTAGCATGATAATCTCCAATTCCATCCATTTATCTGCAAATGCCATGATATTCTTCTTCTTTATGTCTGAGTAGTATTCCATTGTGTATATATACCACAGCATCTTTATGCATTCATCTGTTGAAGGGCATCTAGGTTGGTTCCACAGTTGAGCTACCGTGGATTGAGCTGCTATAAACATTGATGTGACTGTGTTAGTGTAGTGTGCTAATTTTAAGTCCTTTGGGTATAAATCGAGGAGTGGGATAAATGGGTCAAAGGTGGGTCCATTCAAGTTTTCTGAGGAATTTCCACACCACTTTCCAGAGTGACTGTATCAATTTGCAACTCCATCAGCAATGTAAAAGTGTGCCTTTTCCCCTACAGTCACGCCAGCATCTGTTATTATTTGTTTTCTTGCTAATAGCCATTCTAATTGGGGTAAGATGAAATCTTAGAGTTGTTTTAATTTGCATTTCTCTAATTACTAGAGATGTTGAATTCTTTTCCATATATTTATTGATCGCCTGTACATCCTCTTCTCTAAAGTGTCTGTCCAGATCCTTAACCCATTTATTGACTGGGTTCAGAATAGAAGACGCAGAGACAAACCCACAAAAATACAGTTACCTTATACTAGACAAAGGAGTCAAAAACATACAATGGAGAAAAGCTAGCCTGTTCAACAAATGGTGCTGGGAAAACTGGAAATCCATATGTAGCAAAATGAAACTAAACCCCTATCTCTCACCCTGTACAAAACTCAACTCAAAATGGATCAAGGGCTTAGGAATTAGACCAGGGACCCTCTACCAAATAGAAGACAAAGTAGGCCCAAATCTTCATCATGTTGGCTTAGGATCAGACTTCCTCAACAAGACTCCTAAGGCAAAAGAAATCAAAACAAGAATCAATAAATGGAATGGAATCAAACTAAAAAGCTTTTTCTCAGCAAAGGATACAATCAATACTGTGAAAAGAGAGCCTAGAGAGTGGGAGAAAATCTTTTCCACACACACTTCAGATACAGCACTAATCTCCAAAATTTATAAAGAACTTGCAAAACTTTACACCAAAAATATAAAGAGAATTTTTTTTATAATAAATCTTCTTAAGAAATCATGTTTGTCAACTCAAAATGGATCAAGGACTTAGGAATTAGACCAGAGACCCTGCACCAAATAGAAGAAAAAGTAGGTCCAAATCTTCATCATGTCAGCTGAGGTCCAGATTGCCCTAAGAAGACTCCCAGAGTGCAAGAAATAAAATCAAGAATCAATAAATGGGATGGATTCAAATTAAAAAGGGGTTTCTCAGCAAAGGAAATAATAACACGAAGAGAGAGCCTATAGAGTGGGAAAAAATCTTTACCATATACATTTCAGATAGATCATTAATCTCCAGAATTTATAAAGAACTCAGGAAACTTTGCACCAAAAATACAAATAACCCAGTCAATAAATGGGCTAAGGAATGGAGCAGACCCTTCAGAGAAGAAGATATATAATTGATAAACAAATACATGAAAAATGTTCAACATCTCTAGCAATTAGAGAAATGCAGAATCAAAACTAAAATTTCATCTCACTCCAATTAGAATGGCAATTATCAAGAATACAAGCAACAATAAATGTTGGTGAGGATGTGGGGAAGAAGGTACACTCATGCATTATTGATTGGGTTGTAAATTGGTGCAACTCTCTACACTGAAAGCAGTGTAGAGATTCCTCAGAAAACTTGGAATGGAACCACCATTTGACCCAGATATCCCACTTTTTGGCCTATACCCAAAGAGCTTAAAATCAGAATACTACAGTGATGTAGCCACATCAATGTTCATAGCAGCTCAATTCACAATAGCTGGATTGTGGAACCAACGTAGATGCCCTTCAGTAGACGAATGAATAAAGAAACTGTGGTATATCTGCACAATGGAATATTACTCAGCCATAAAGAAGAGTAAAATTATGGCATTTGCAGGTAAATGGGTGCAGTTGGAGAATATCATGCTAAGTGATATAAACCAGTTTTAAAAAACCAAAGGCCAAATGTTTTCTCTTGAAAAGTGGATGCCGATACATAACAGGGGTGGGAGTAAGGGAAGAATGGAGGAATTTTGGAGTGGATGGAGAGGAATGAGGGGAAGAGCAGGGGGTGTGAAAGATGGTGGAATGACAGGGACCTCATTACCCTATGTACACGTATGATTTCAGGAATGGTGTGATTCTACATTGTGTACAACCAGAGAAATAAGAAGTTGTACTCCATTTGTGTCCAATGAATTGAAATGCATTCTGCTCTAATGTATAACTTAATAGAACAAATTATAAAAAAAGATGTTCACAAATATCTCTAGAGTGAAAAATCCTAAGTATAAATTTTCATATTTTTTGAATTTTAGATTGGCTGAGTTCTTTTGTCTTTATGTAATTAAAATTTTGGTAGTATTTTTCATTTCCTACTTAATAGTTTGAAATTAGTTGAATGTGAGATTATCAATTAAAAATATAGAGTGGAAAAAAAAAAAGAAATCATCTGTTTGGTAGTTCTATGGAATACCTAATTCACTGAGTGAGTGAGGAGTTCTAGTCACTAAGAACCAAGGCAGGAAGGGGATACCAAGGCAGCTATCCTCTGGACTTCTGAAAAATTTGGACAAGAGGAACAGATACACCCAAAAGGTCTCCCAGACAGACACCTATAACTGCTTGCCATTGTTGGATCACCTCAAGGAGCATGAAGTCATCAGCATCTGGGGAAGTCATCGTGGGACCCAGGATCATGATGGCACTATGCCTTTTTCTTGGGTGACCATATTCCTCCCTCTGGTTTCTAGAAGCAGTGCATTTGGTTATGGCAGGCACATTTCAGGGCAAAGAGCTCATAATAGAGAGGATCTCGTGGAGAGGAAAGGCGTGTACATGCGTGCACGTGTGTGTGGGAGCTACATGGTGTTAACCAAGGAGCCCTCTGCATGTCCATTCATCATAATCTAAGTGTGCATTAGTCTTCAGGTTTGAATGGCAGATTTCTTAGAGCTTCCTTGGATTTCTGCAGTCCTCTCCAGCCTTCTGTGCCCAGTTGGGAGCTCTAGCTCCTGCCCCATGGATCATGAGCTCCTATCACTTTGTTTCAGTGTACCATCATTACTTCTAAGCAGTTCTCATCTTCTACTCAAGTAGGTGGTTTGAAGGCAGAGATTGCGGTTTAGGTGCCTCAGCCTTCCTTCACAGTACCAAATGTAGTGCCATAATAAAGTCAATTTCCTAAGAACTACTAATTGAACAAATGGATGAGCGAATGATTTTAAAAATTAAGATCATTGAATGAACGACAGGAAATGATCAAGGGCAATGAGTAGAACAGAGGGCCAGACTGAGGTGCTGAAAACCTTTTAGTATTAAAAGGCAAACCCTGAGAGAGGGATGGAATGGATATGAGCATATTCCTTAACTGGAATAGGGACATCTTAATTAGGACCATAATGTAATTTGCCTACCTCAATTTATCAAAGATGAACTTTAGCTATGTGTCTCAATGAATGTGTTGGTGGAATTACAAATTAGTACAACCACTCTGGAAAGCAGTATGGAGACTCCTCAAACTAGGAATGGAGACACCATTTGACCCAGTTATCCTCCTCTTTAGTATATATTCAAACGATTTAAAATCGTCATACTACAGGGACACAGCCACATCGATGTTTATAGCAGCACTATTCACAATAACTAAGCTATGGAACCAACTTAGATGCCCTTCAACAGATGAATGGATAATGAACACGTGATATGTATATACAATAGAATATTACTCAGCTATAAAGAAGAAAGCCTTTATGGCATTTTCTGGTAAATGGATGAAACCGGAGCACATCATGCTAAGTGAAATAAGGCAGTCCCCAAAAGTCAAAGATTGAATGAGATCTCTGGTATGCAGAAGCTGATCCAAAATAACATGGGGGGGAGGAGGGTAAAAAAATAGAAGATCAGAAGAGAAGACAAAGAGAAATGAAGGAAAGGGAGAAAGGGAAAGTCAGTGGAATGAAAATGACCTAACTTTCCTATGTACATATGTGTATATACCACAGTGAATCTCACTATCACATACATCCACAAGGCAGTCATTAAAAAAGTAAATAGCAGAAAGATCAGTAGAGTAGAGAGAAGGAACAGGAGACTGGAAGAAGGGAGGGGAAGGTGAAGTACTGGGGACTGAATTAGAACAAATTATATTCTATGCTTTTAAAATTGTGTCATAGTATAATCCATTGTCATGTATAAATAATCAATAAAAAATAAAAAAAACTTAAAAAAAGAGAATATATTGACATTGTAGTCACTACTGTGTGGTTAACTAGGTTAGTGTGATGTTTGCAAATTGCAACCTTTTAAAGCTGAGTAGTGGAGACTTCCACACAGATGGGCCTGCCTGGACCCTTTAAAGTCTTTACATCTGATGTTGGTGTTTTGTTCTGAGAAACTAGTGCCTACATAGGCACTTTGTTTACAATGAAGGATTCTGTAGGAAAGTTCCTGAAGGCCATTTTTCTAAATGACAGTGTTCATTATTGGTAATGAGTGTGGTATGACATGTCAGGTATAAAAAATATATCAGGAAGCCTGAGTTCAAGTTTTGTCTCTGCTGACAACTAAGTAGCCTGGGCCCATGAAGAGCTTTTTCACTATTGTGATCCTTGCTCTACTTACCTTAGAAAGTGACAGAGTTGATGAGATTAAGCCCTATTCATCCTATATTTTAGTTTGAAAAAGAAAATGAACAGTTGCTTTCTCAAAGGTTAATGAATTCTTTCCCTTTGATTTAAAAAAGGGAAGTTCGGTTCACAAGATCTAAATGGGTCTTAAAACAAGAATGTTAAAATAGGTTGTGATACTAACACATGTACACATGCATATAAATATGATATAAAGAAAGGAAAAATCTGTTATTGAGGATATTCACCACTTAAGAATCAGGGATTTCCTACCCAATGTCAAGCAGACTTGTAAAACAAATGCATTTAACCTGGGAAGAGCTATTAGTTGCAAGTCAAACAGTTAAAAAACAATTTTATAAACTAGCTCTTCAGTACTGCTCTAATAAAAATCTTCTGCAGACCTTCCTAACATTTCAAAAATATTTAATTCAGGATTTAGAAAATTTTAGTTATTTTTATAACTTCTAAGTCTAATCATTAAAACTCACAGCAGAATGGCATTTGACAGTTTAAACTTTTAATTAGAATGCTTCTTGAACCATGATGGGTAAAGTCAACATTTCCCTTTTAACTTTTTCCCAAAACTATGAATTACAAAACGGGTGAAAAGAGTCCCCAAAATAATGGAAATAAAACAGATTTGCAGGAGAAATTGGTGAAAGTATACTCATGGCCCTAGACCTAAGAAAAGGCCCACAAAGTGTCTTTATCCAAGATGATGTGCTCGTTCAAAATTGCAAAATGAAATCCTGTGTTCACAACATTGGGTACAGAGATAACTTATTTTGGTTTTGAGAAGCAGCAGAAGAGAGGCCAGTGAAGAATCAGAGAAACCCTAATCATAGGAGTTAAAGGCCAAAATAGCATCTGTGGTCCTGGCCCTTTCCCCTTAGAACCTGTTTAAAGTTAACAGGTCCAGTAGAAATCCAACTCACTGGAAAAAAAAAAGTGTCTCAAAAATAAACTGCATGAGAATACAATAGTACAAAGGAGAAAAGATTAAGGAAGCAAAGAGCCTAGCTGGAAAAAAATGCTGTTACATGTTGTCTTGTGAATTACAAAAGAAACTTAAGAAATTCCCTTGATAAACTAGAGTACAGAGCAGAACTGCTGGAGATGAAATAGGAGTAGAGAGATCTTAGAAAAAAGTAAAACAAACAGAAACAAGAACAAAACCCAAAACCCAATCCTTCAAAATCCACCAGATAAATAAATTAGAAAACACAAGGGACCTGAGAATATCAATGAGGGAATAGGGGGTTGAATAGCATTCAGTGTAGATGTGGGACATACATGCTCAGAGCAAATAAGACTTGAAGGTAAATGGAGTTCCTGAAGAAAACAGAAATGTTGGGGGGGGGGGGAACCCAAGCATTCAATGATGTGTGAAAACTTTTTTTTAATAAACAAAAGCATTTAATCTACAAACCAAGAGGCACACCAAATCTGCAAAAAGTCCATGCAGAATGTGCCCAGCAAGAACTGTCAGCTACCCAGCAAAATCCATTCATTTTTTTTCCTTTATTTTCCACTGGTGTTTATTAATTTAGGCAGAATGATGGGTTTCATTGTGGAGTATTAATACATACACAACAACACAATTTGATCAGTTCCACTCCCTGCTATCTCCCCTCCCCTTCCTCGTCCCTCCACTGATTGTCTTCTTCTCCCTAATAGTCTGTCTTCCACTTTCATGGCATTTGCCCCTTTTTGTCCCCTGCTTTTTCCTCCTAGTTTCCACACAGGAGAGAGATGTCTACTTTTTCCTCTGAGTCTAAACTATTTTGTTCAAAATTATGGTCTTTAGTTCCATCCATTTTCCTACAAATGACATCAATTTTTCTTCGTTATGGTAGAATAAAACTCCATTGTGTGTGTGTGTGTGTGTGTGTGTGTGTGTGTATGTAATTTCTTTAACCAGTTTTCTGTTCACAGATACCTAGGCTGATTCCATCACTTGATACTGTGAATTGTGCTACAATAACTGTGGGTATCTTTAAAGTATTCTGACTTTCCTTTTGCCCCAACATATTCTTACCTTGGCATGGAGCTAGATCATACTTTCCTGGTTAAGAGTGGTCATGTGACAGTTCCATCCAATGGAATTGAGTATACTTAGTATTTGTCATAGCATAACAGTCTCCAGCATCCCAGTCTGTAATGTCTGTTTTCTTGCTTCCTGCTCTCCAAACACTAAAGCAATGCCACATATTTTAAGGCAGCTACAGCATGATCCCATTCCTATTACTTATTTTCATATTAATTAGTGAAAGCTAGATAACAATAATAAATACATGCAAAATGTAATAGTTCAAAACACAAAAGAGTTTATTTCTTGCTGCTGTAATCACTCAGGTCAAATGTTCCAGGGTTTTGAAGAAGGAACTCTCTTCCCCCAGAAGAGACTCAGGCTGTTGTTCTATCAAAGACTACTGACCTATAAGCTCAATCAATGCTGTCATTAAACCTTTGCTCTGATCTGTGTAGGAGACAGTTCAGCTCACATTAAAGGATATAGAACTTGGATACATTGGGAAGGAATTATTGGTTGGCTCTGGAAGTTACTCACGTTTATTCTGTACATCTTCCAAGGAGGAAATTTTCCAGTGGTCACTTGGAATGTGCCATGGAGAAGGGGCAAGAAAAACTCCTTCACAAGGTGGAGCAAGAGACTCCGGAAAACAGACCTCTTAGAGAGCAGGTCCAAGGTGTAGTTGAGAAACTTGCAACTTTGTTAAGACTTCATAATGTTTGCCCAGCTGGATTACATCATTGTGTGTTTCTCATTTTTTTTCTGAATGGGAATCTTTACTGTGGTTATCTTTTCTATACCACTGGTTTTGGAGTGTGTGTGTGTGTGTGTGTGTGTGTAGGACATGTGTTAGTAACTTCTAGTTTTAAACTATCAGATCCTAACCCTCAAGGAACCAGAACTGTGCCTGACAAAAAGGATAGAAATCACACAAAAACCCTGAGCTTGAGTCATGTGTAAGAACTGAATAATACAGAGCTTTCTCCTCTGGGAAGGATGGATTCTTTCCACATTTGGTCAGTAGGTCATGCACATGGTAGCCAAAGGAGCAGATGGTGGTGGAAATTACTAGTGTTCAGCAAAATCTTTCATTGTTGGACACTCGAACACATTTTCCAGTCTCTTTTTGCACATGTGACTGCATTCTAGTCAACAGCATGTGAGCAGAAATGAGGTGTCCCTCCATGCTCCTTCTCCTTCTAATGGACTGCTTTTACGGCCACAATGGTCAAACAGTGCAGAGATGAATGATAATGGGAGTGAGAAGTCCCATATCCTAACTAGGAATATTTGTTCCCAGAGTAAGAAATCAGTTTCTATTTTCTTTAAGCCATTGCATATTGAGGCTTAAGTTGCAGCTTAGTCTATGCCAACTAAGAAAGCAGACATAGTTGAGGTATCTCCTCATAATGTGATGAGACATTGAAGATGAGGAAAAAAAATCATTTGGGAACCCATGCAATAAAATCAAGCCACTTAAAAATGGAAAAAAATATCAAGCTTAGATTGATGCATAGCAGCATTTGATACTAATGGAGTGATTTCTACTAGTCCTCAAGGAAAGAAAATATGACTCAAGAAAATTATATTCAGACAAGCTGTCATTTAAGTATAGAGATAAACATATCAAATACACAAGAACTTAGGGGATATCGTTTTCACGAATCTTCATGGAAGAAATTAGGAGAAGATGAACTTAGTTTTCCAAGTGATGAGGGAGAAATTATGGAACTAACAGTGAGAATTTTATTTATGTAAACATAATTTATGACAAAAGATAAAACATACAAAACAAAGATACCAATAACACTAATGGATATAATTTCCAATAAATAATATAATATAAATATTATATAAGTAACATAATTAGCATTTCCTTAATGAATATTGATTCTATAAGGTAGAAATAGAATTATATTGGTTGTAAGGAACTTCATCTCACATTCCTTAGTCTAGGAAAAATCAGCTGGGAACAAAAAATCAACTAATGAAAATTAAAACTACAAGGTGACTTTGTAAGGTAGACTTAACAGATGCATTTTTACCTTAAAAATAGAGCACGTGCCATCTTTTCAGCCACTAGTACCAAATTCACAAGGGATCTTCATGTCAACTTAAAAAAATCAGAAAATGAAAAAGTCCTACCTGGGTGTTTAAAAGCTTTCAACTTATAAACATAAAATAGAGTATTTGATAATGATAATACTACATAACAGCAAATAGTGTTCACAGTGAAAGCAAGGATCAGAGGATCAACCTCAGTTTAGTGTACTTAATAAGAAAGTATGATCACAAGCAAATCAAACATGTATCCAAACGATACCGAATAACTCCAACAGGAAAACAGAAATAAGAATTAATAGTGGTTAAACTAAAAATCAATAATTTAGAAAAATAAAAAATGGAAAAGCTATTTGTGTATCCAAGAGTTGGATCTTTTAAAAAATAAGAGTTAAATGCTCAGTAACCAGGTAAGAAAAAGGGAAGGAAACACAACTATACTAAACAAGAAACAAGAACAAAACCAGGGGGAATTTGGGCCTGTTGGCGCCATTCTACTGCTTCCCTGGCGGAGAGACGCCATCTTCAGCTGTCTGAGCCCTCAGACCTAAGCCCAGCCCTTTCCACGGGGACGTGGGGCTGCGGCTTCAGGGCCACGGTGCTGCGTCTCCTGGTTGCCTCTGCCCAGAAGCATTGATCATTCCCAACCTGGAGCTTGTGAGACAGCAGCTATCTTGGGTCACCACTTGATCAAGCACCTCTCAAACATCTGGTGAGTTACTGGAAATCTGCAGGGATGGCCTAAGTCTTTACAGGGAAATTGCAATCCCTCTGATTTGCACTACTAGAGGGGAAGATACATGAGCAGCATGAGAAAACACGGGAAGAAAGTGTCCCAAACAAACCTAGATGATACATCAAGAGAACCCAAACACAGCATGGTAGAAAGAATGACAGAAATGGAGTTCAGAATGTTCATAATTAAAATGATCCGAGAAGAGAATGAGGTGATGAGAGTGCAGATTCAGGCTATGAATAACCAGCTAATAGAGCAATTGCAGGAAGCAAAAAATCATTTCAATAAAGAGATAGAAGTTCTGAGAAAAAAACAAACAGAAATCCTTGAAGGAAACAAGGAAATGAAGGAAACAATCAACCAAGTTAAAAACTCAATAGAAAGCATAATTAACAGAATAGATCACTTGGAAGACAGAACCTCAGACAATGAAGACAAAATATTTAATCTTGAAAACAAAGTCGAACAAACAGAGAAGATGGTTAGGAATCATGAACAAAACCTCCAAGAAATATGGGACATCATGAAAAGACCAAATTTAAGAGTTATTGGGATTGAGGAAGGCACAGAGATACAAACCAAGGGTATGAACAATCTGTTCAATGAAATAATATCAGAGAATTTCCCAAATATGATGAATGAGATGGAAAATCAATTACAAGAGGCCTACAGGACACCAAACGCACAGAATTTCAACAGATCCACACCAAGGCACATTATAATGAAAATACCTAACATACAAAACAAAGATAGAATTTTACAGGCTGCGAGAGAAAAGCAGCAGATTACCTACAGGGGGAAACTGATACGTATATCAGCAGATTTCTCAGCCCAGACCCTAAAAGCAAGAAGGGCCTGGAACAACATATTTCAAGCTCTGAAAGAAAACGGATGCCAACCAAGAATCTTATACCCAGCAAAACTTACCTTCAGATTTGATGACGAAATAAAATCCTTCCATGATAAACAAAAGCTTAAAGAATTCACAAAGAGAAAGCCTGCCATACAGAACATTCTCAACAAAATACTCGAAGAGGAAGAAATGAAAAATAACAATCTCGGTCACCATGGGGATGAACTACCCTAAAGAGAGAGTCAATCAAATGAGAAACAAAGTTAAGCTAAAAACCCCAAAAAAGCTAAAATGACGGGAAATACAAGTCATATCTCAATAATAACCCTGAATGTAAACGGCCTAAACTCATCAATCAAAAGACATATAGACTGGCAGACTGGATTAAAAAGAAAGACCCAACAATATGCTGCCTTCAAGAGACTCATCTCATAGAAAAACATGCCCACAGACTAAAGGTGAAAGGTTGGGAAAAAACATACCATGCACATGGACTGAGTAAAAAAGCTGGGGTTTCCATTCTCATTTCAGATAAAGCAGACTTCAAGCCAAAGTTAGTCAGAAGGGATAAAGAAGGACATTTCATACTGCTTAAAGGAAGCCTAAATCAGCAAGACATAACAATCATAAATATTTATGCACCAAACAATGGTGCATCCATGTATGTCAATCAGATCCTTCTCAATTTCAGGAATCAAATAGACCAAAACACAATAATACTCGGAGACTTTAACACTCCTCTCTCACCGCTGGACAGATCCTCCAAGCAAAAATTGAACAAAGATACCATAGGACTCAATGACACAATCGCTAATTTGGACTTAACAGACATATATAGAATATTCCATCCATCAAAAAGCGAATACACTTTCTTCTCAGCAGCTCATGGGTCCTTCTCTAAAATAGACCATATGTTATGCCACAAAGCTACTCTTAGCAAATACAAAAACATAGAGATACTACCTTGTATACTATCAGATCATAATGGAATGAAATTAGACATCAACGAGAAAGTTAGAAACAGAAACTACTCCAAGACCTGGAGATTAAATAATATGCTATTGAATGATACATGGATAACAGAAGACATTAGGGGAGAAATTAAAAGATTCTTAGAGGTCAACGAGAACAAAGATACAGCATATCGAAATCTCTGGGATACTATGAAAGCAGTGCTAAGAGGAAAGTTCATTGCAGGGAGTGCATTTAATAAAAGAATGAAAAGTCAACAAATCAATGACCTCACATTACAGCTCAAAGCCCTAGAAAAAGAGGAACAGATCATCACCAAAAGTAGTAGAGGACAGGAAATAATCAAAATCAGAGCTGAAATCAACGAAATTGAAACAAAAGAAACAATTCAAAAAATTGACGAAACAAAAAGTTGGTTCTTTGAAAAAATAAACAAAATTGATAAACCCTTAGCCACGCTAACGAAAAGAAGGAGAGAGAAACTCCAAATTACTAAAATTCGTGATGGGAATGGAAATATTACAACAGACACAATTGAAATACAAAACATAATAAGAAGCTACTTTGAAAATTTATACTCCAACAAAATAGAAAACATGGAAGACATCAACAGGTTCCTAGAGGCATATGAGCCACCCAAACTGAATCTGGAGGACATACACAACTTAAATAGATCAATTTCAAGCAATGAAATAGAGGAAGTCATCAAAAGCCTACCAACCAAGAAAAGTCCAGGACCAGATGGATTCACAGCCGAGTTCTACAAGACCTTCAAAGAAGAGCTCATTCCAATACTCCTCAAA
>JAJEJO010050575.1:1131444-1147071 GCA_020662805.1 Glaucomys volans
GGACCAGATGGATTCACAGCCGAGTTCTACAAGACCTTCAAAGAAGAGCTCATTCCAATACTCCTCAAATTATTTCACGAAATAGAGGAGGAGGGAACCCTTGCAAACTCATTCTATGAAGCTAATATCACCCTGATACCAAAACCAGAGAAAGACACATCAAGGAAAGAAAATTTCAGACCCATATCTCTAATGAACATAGATGCAAAAATTCTTAACAAAATTTTAGCGAACCGCATACAAAAGCATATTAAAAAGAGAGTGCACCATGATCAAGTGGGTTTCATCCCAGGGATGCAAGTTTGGTTCAACATCCGGAAATCAATAAACGTAATTCACCACATCAACAGACTTAAGGTCAAGAACCACATGATTATCTCAATAGATGCAGAGAAAGCATTTGATAAAATACAGCACCCATTCATGCTCAAAACACTAGAAAAGATAGGGATAGAGGGGACATTCCTTAACATTGTAAAGGCTATTTATGCTAAGCCCACAGCTAACATCATTCTAAATGGAGAAAAATTGAAAGCATTCCCCCTGAGAACTGGAACAAGGCAGGGATGCCCTCTTTCGCCACTACTATTCAACATTGTTCTTGAAACTCTAGCCAAAGCAATTAGAAAGACCAAAGAAATTAGAGGAATACGAATAGGTAAAGAAGAGATCAAACTATCCCTATTTGCAGATGACATGATTCTCTACTTTGAAGATCCTAAGAATTCCACCAGAAAACTTCTGGAACTCATTAATGAATTCAGTAAAGTAGCAGGATATAAAATTAATGCTCATAAATCTAATGCATTTTTATTCGTAAGTGATGCATCCTCTGAGAGAGAAATTAGGAAAACTACCCCATTCACATTAATCTAAAAAAAAATAGAATACTTGGGAATCAATCTAACAAAAGATGTGAAAGACCTCTACACTGAGAACTACAGAACACTAAAGAAAGAACTTAAAGAGCATCTGAGAAGATGGAAAGATCTCCCATGTTCTTGGATAGGCAGAATTAATATTGTCAAAATGGCCATACTTCCAAAAATGCTATACAAATTCAATGCAATTCCAATTAAAATCCCAACAACGGACCTCATAGAAATAGAGCAAGCAATCATGAAATTCATTTGGAGGAATAAGAGACCCAGAATTGCTAAAGCAATCCTTAGCAAGAAGAGCGAAGCAGGGGGTTTCACAATACCAGACCTCCAACTATACTACAGAGCAATAGTAACAAAAACAGCATGGTATTGGTACCAAAATAGACAGGTAGATCAATGGTACAGAATAGAGGACACAGAGACAAACCCACATAAATACAGGTATCTCATACTTGACAAAGGAGGCAAAAACATGCAGACCCAGAATTGCTAAAGCAATCCTTAGCAAGAAGAGCGAAGCAGGGGGTTTCACAATACCAGACCTCCAACTATACTACAGAGCAATAGTAACAAAAACATCATGGTATTGGTACCAAAATAGACAGGTAGATCAATGGTACAGAATAGAGGACACAGAGACAAACCCAAATAAATACAAGTATCTCATACTTGACAAAGGAGGCAAATACATGCAATGGAGAAAAGACAGCCTCTTCAACAAATGGTGCTGGGAAAACTGGAAATCCATATGCAGCAAAATGAAACTAAACCCATTTCTCTCACCCTGTACAAAACTCAACTCAAAGTGGATCAAGGACCTAGAAATCAGACCAGAGACTCTGCACCTAAGGAGAGAAAATAGGTCCAAATCTTCATCATGTTGGCCTAGGACCAGATTTCCTTAACATGACTCCCAAAGCGCAAGAAATAAAAGCATGAATCAATGATTGGGATAGAGTCAAACTAAAAAGCTTCTTCTCAGCAAAGGAAACAATCAGCAATGTGAAGAGAGAGCCTTCAGAGTGGGAGAAAATCTTTGCCACACACACTTCAGATAGAGCACTAATCTCCAGAATCTACCAAGTACTCAAAAATCTTTACACCAAGAACACTAATAACCCAATCAATAAATGGGCCAAGGAAATGAACAGACACTTTACAGAGGAAGATCTACAAGCAATCAACAGATTTATGAAAAAATGTTCAACATCCCTCGTAATAAGAGAAATGCAGATCAAAACCACCTTAAGATTTCATCTTACCCCAATTAGAATGTCTTTTATTAAGAACACAGGCAACAACAGGTGTTGGCGAGGATGTGGGGAAAAGGGTACACTCATACATTGCTGGTGGGAGTGCAAGTTGGTGCAGTCACTCTGGAAAGCAGTGTGGAGATTCCTTAGAAAACTTGGAATGGATCCACCATTTGACCCTGCTATCCCACTCCTTGGCCTATACCCAAAGGACTTAAAATCAGATTACTACAGTGATGCAGCCACATCAATGTTCATAGCTGCTCAATTCACAATAGCTAGATTGTGGAACCAACCTAGATGCCCTTCAGTAGATGAATGGATAAAGAAACTGTGGTATATATACACAATGGAATATTACTCAGTCATAAAGAAGAATAAAATTATGGCATTTGTAGGTAAATGGATGATGTTGGAGACTGTTATGCTAAGTGAGATCAGCCAATCCCAAAAATCCAAAGGCCAAATGGTCTCTCTGATAAATGAATGATGATGCATAATGCGGGGGGGAAGGGTGGCAAGAATGGAGGAAGGATAGATAGCATAGAGGGAAGGGAGGGGTGGGTGCGGGGTGGGGGTAAAAATAATAACAGAATGTGTGACAGATACCATTGCCCTGTGTACATGTATGAACGCACAGATGGTGTGACTCTACTTTGTGTACAATCAGTGAAACAATAGCTGTACTCCATTTGTGTTCAATGAATCAATAAGTAAATAAAAAAAGTAAAAATAAAAAAAATAAAAATAAATAAAAACACACCAAAAAAAAAAAAAAAAGAAAAGAACAAAACCACAGTTGCAGATAAAATTAAATTAATCAAGGTTTGTTTTCTAAACCCCAGCAAATACATATGAAATGTTTTGAAATGGATTGTCTTCTAGGAGAATAAAGTCTTCCAGAACAGATTCCAGAAAAAGGGAGAAAAATTTGAAAGACTAATTAACATAGAGGAAATAAAGTTGGCCAAGACTAATTGTCTAAAAAGGACTCAGTCCAGATTCATAGGACTAAATCCAATATTATTGAAATTGCTCTAGAGCCCAGTTGAAGAAGGAAAACTTCCAAATCCATTCTCTTTTGTAGTATGTATAACATTGTTACCAAAGTCCAACAAAAGTAGCATAGAAGACAAGATGCAACACCATATTGGTGTAAAAGTCTGAATAAATCATTAGCAAAGACACATTAGTAGTCAATTAAAAGATCATTTCAAGTGTGAGGATCATTCTATATTAGAAAACATATTGCTGTGTAATTTTATTTTATTTTTTTGGTACCAGGGATTGAACCCACAGGTACCTGACCACTGAACCACATCCCTAGCCCCTTTTTATATTTTATTTAGAGACAGGGTCTGGCTGAGTTGCTTTGGGCCTTCCTAAGTTGCTGGGGCTGGCTTTGAACTTGTGACCCTCCTGCCTCAGCCTCTGGAGCCCCTGGGATTAAAGGAGTGCACCACCACACCCAGCTATTGACACATAATCTTTATAATAGATCTAAGATGAATTTTATGATTTCCAAATGTTTTGAAAAAGCAATGTAAAACTAAATGTAAGCCAGCCACAAAAGGTCACATATTGTCTCACTCTGTTTATATGAAATATTCTGAATAGGCAAATGTATAGAAACATTAGCAAACTAATCATTGCCTCAAGCTGAACCCTGGTGGGTAGGATGGGGAGTCTGGGAAATTAATGGTCCTGGGGTTTCTTTTTTTAAAAAATATTTTTTTTAGTTGCAGATGGACACAATACCTTTATTTTAATTATTTATTTTTATGTGGTGCTGAGGATGGAACCCAGTGCCTCACGTGTGCTAGGCAAGTGCTCTACCACTCAGCCATAACCCCAGCCCCTAAAATTAGATTATGGTGATGGTTACACAAATTTGTGAATATACTAAAAGCCATTGAATTGCACATTTTATATGGACAAATTGTTATTTATGTAAATCATATTTCAAAGCTATCAAAAAGTTAATGCACATTCTTGGTTTAAAACCTCCAGTAAAATACTCTTAAATTGGTTAACAACTGTATATGGCTCACCCCAGAGTTAACATCAACCTTGATGGGAGGAATCCTATTGTTTCCCCCATAAATATTTGGGACAAGGAAAACCTTTCCATGATCAGAACAACATGTCTGAAGAGACCAGTCAGTATATTTAGACAAAAGACAGAAGTACAAAATTTAAGAAGGATAAGATAAAATCATCACTATCTCTAGATTCTATTATTATAGACAGAGAAAACAAAATGACCTAAAAGAAAAAAATTTTAAAAAATCCAATAGTATTGATAGGTAGGTATTAAATGTATATCTTTTATAATTACAAATTAAAGTCACTTAATTTGCATTTTTCATATTTTATTTCTGACTATGATAACTATTTCAATAGACGTTTATTTCATCAACAAAATGTTGAAGGTACAACTGGGGTTTTCTCCGTTAGCACTTAGACTGAGGAAATACAGAAAAATGGCTACCAGATTAAATATGATACAGAAGCACTCAAAATTCATCAAAATATCAGAACCAAGTGTCAATTTTACTTGGGATATATATTTCTATAATTTTATGCAGATATTTTTCTTGTAACAAATTTTCATTTTCTAATAAAAAAATTCAACATGAAAGAAAAAATAAAGTCACTTATTTAGTTGAGAAATGTCACTATGTATGTTTATTGTAGTCACCAGCTCTGTGACCTAAGATGAAGTGACTTAACCTCTTTGCATCTCTTTTTCCTCATCTCTAAATGTAGAAAAATAATCTCTAGCTCAAAGAGATTTTCTGAATGATTAAATATTCTAATCATTCAACAAATGCTGGTGCTATGCCTACCTCACCCTAAGAAGAGGATACAACATCTCTCTGAACTGGTTCACATATAATGTCAGAAGGAGTGGAAAAGGATAAACTGATTTACCTCAGGGTGTCCAGCATCATCTCTGGGGTAGATATTGAGCTTCCTCTTCAATGCCAACTTTAGTAACAGTGTGGGCTGGAGTTGCAAGGTTGAGAATCATTGCAAAGTTACCCGTTGACTAGGTGAGAAAAAAAACCATGATCAATTAAGAGTGATTTCTTGGGAATCAGAAAAGGGTGATTTATGGGACAAGACCGCAGCAGTACATGTGTCTAAGGTTTCTTTTTTTTTTTCCATTTTCATCACCACAATTTCAGATAAAGTTCTTATAATATCAGGATCAAAAATAGCAAAATTATGGCATAAATGCATGCTTATTTCTTATTTGTTGTATACAAGTAGTCGATATTTGCTTTTTATTAAAATGCCAGACATGCAGTCATAGAAGCAAGTATTCTAAAGGTAAAACCTGAATAATTCTGTTAAGTTGAATAATCTTTGTCTTTCTATAGTCATCTTATTCCATCAGACTTTAGAGATAGTATAATAGTACATCTTTTCATATTTGAATTTAACTTTGTATTAAAGTCATGAAATAGACTCTTATTATTAAACATAGCATAATATTTTCTAAAAAGCTGAAATACACCAGAAACTTCACCTTTAAATAAGTACCATCCTTCAAATCAGTCATGTTAGAATGCTAATTACTTATTCTACTCATGCTGTTATTATTCAAATCATTTTCTGAGATCTCTTGCAATTCTCATCATAACCTGTGGCACTTTCTTTTGAGTACATGGAAATAGCTAGGAGTAATTTAGAGACATGTATGTTTGAATTGAATTATATTGCTTGGCGTTAAAACAAGGAAAAATTTTCAAGTTTGACTATAAAGTAATAAGACTGGCTTTTTGAAAGATGCCTTGTTCATTGTGTCTAAAAGCACTTGTATACAAATCAGCTCCAGGACAGTAGAAATAGATTTACCTGTTTTTATATGCAGAGAGTTTACTGATAAACTGAGTGCCTTGTGGGGTAACGGACTAAAGTCTAACAGATGTGGGTTTCATTCCCCACATTGCGACTGTGTACTATTCAAGGTAGTCCCAGGAAGCCTTGATGTCATTTTTATTATAAAACAAGTTGTTAAAATAAGTAAATTAATAGGAAAAGTACCAAGACCCAGGGTGTGACATACAAGTACTTACCAAGTGTCAAATCCTGGCTTTAAGTCAAGTTCAGGATAAGGTGTAATGTAATGGATTCTATCCTCTAGTTTTCAAATCTATCTGGGAGTCACACAATTTCCCTATAAACTAGCTCTTTGTCAATAGGCAACTACTGGTTTGTAAATATTTTCCACGACATAGGCAATATTTTTTCTGGATGCCTTTTCTACAGTCAGTCTTAGGCAAGATTCCATCTGTGATCCTGGAGAGGGGTCATCCTGGAGAGGGGCATGAAAGAGGGTTGCTCACACCTAATGCTCTATCCAGGGAAAAAGACAATGTCAGAGATTCCAGGGACCCATAGCTTAAGGGGTCAGCATTAGAATTTGTGCTCTCTGTTTGATAATTAAATCTGTACCATTTAGTGCTGAGTGGAGACTTCATCACTGAGTACTGGTGATCTAATTGAGGCCAATCATTCTCAGAAGAACTGTTCCTAACGTGGCTTAAGACAAGTAGTGAAGACAGAACTACATACAAGTCGTTATGAAACTTGTCTTACAGGGACAGAAAGGACTTTCTTTTTGATAGAAAGCATTCGCTGTCTCCTTTGGGGGTTTCAGTTTTCTAATTTTATTCTGAACCAGTGAAAACTTGAAAGTTTGATATTTGAGAAGTACAGTGTCAGAAAAATTTAAAAATATATACTTAGAAATTTCAGTGTTTTCCCCTTAAATAAAAAGATGTACTCTTTTTACTATTTTTGTACCTGGGATTGAACCTAGGGGCGCTTAACTACTGAGACACATCACCAGCCCTTTTAATTTTTAATTTTGAGACAAGATCTCACTGAGTTGCTTAGGGCCTTACTAAGTTGCTGAGGCTGACTTTGAACTTGAAATACTCCTGTCTCAGCCTCCAGAGTCGCTGAAATCACAGGAGTGCACCACTATGCCCAGGAGATAAATTCTTTTTTTTTAACTTTATTATTTGTTGCTAAACTTACAGACATTTATACTTTGGAGTTTATTGAGGTACAATTCATAACTAAAAACTATGGTATAAATATATATATAATTTGTGGTATATAATTTGTGGTATATAATGTATTATTTTGATAATATATCATTGTGAAATGAGTAAATTTAACTAATTAATGTGGTCAGAACTTTTAAAATCTATTGTCTTAGCAATTTTCAAGTATATAAAACATTGTTATTAACTGTAGTTGCCATACCCTGCAACATGATTCTTTAATTCTTGTTCCTTTAATTCTTGTTCCTTTAATTCTTGTTTTAGGCTACTGACTCCCTTTGGGATATCCTGGTTTCTGCTGGTGAATCTCTTGGGGGTTTCAATAGGTTGAGTTGGACACAGGGTATGAATTTCTAAGACCTAGGTTTCCAATAATGGAATCAATTTTCTTCTAGAAGTTGTATTAAGTTGGCTATAGTGCATGCAAATGAACAATAGAAGAAAAAATAATGTTCCATTATTATCAGAAACAAACAATTGGATTAAAGCTCCTTCGTGAGGACCCTAACTAAAAACTTCAGTACAGCTTCAGTACCCACTTAGAGCATAGCTTTACAGGGTCTTTAAATACAACAGAAAATATAATCAGAAGCTTTTCCTGAAAAATCAGAGCTAAACCATTAGAATTCTTCTCAGGTTAACCTGAGATATAATACCATTGTGGTATTACATTTATTCAAATATTGCCCTTAACTATTTCTTGTTTCCTATGTATTATTTTTATTTTTAATTTTTGGTATTGGGAATTTAACCCAGAGGTGCTTTATCACTATGTCACATCCCAGCCCTTTATATTTCTTATTCAGACAGGACCTTGCTAAGTTGCTGAGGCTGGCCTTGAACTTGCAATCCCCCTGTCTCAGGCTCCTGAGCCACTGGGATTACAGGTGTGCACCACTAGACCTGAAGTTAACTATATTCAGAAGACAATATGCTTCCAAACTCCCAGAGTGATCTCAAAGACAGTTACCCAACTTCTAGGCTTATTGTTTAGCAATATCAAGAAAGCTTTAGTACAGTATTTCTCAAATTCTTGTCTGTAGATCATCTACCACAAAATCTACAGATGTTAATGGAAATGATTGATTCTTGGGTCCTTCCCTCAGACCTACAGAGTTAGCATATCTGGTGGAATATCTTACTGAACTTTAACTCTGGAAATAGCACTATGGATTAGATGCAATTTATGGCTTCCAGATTACTGAAATTGAAACAAGAGGCACATAATTAAAAAGTGATAATTCTAAACCAGAAGGTATGCTGGTATCACGAAGGATAAAAAAGGGAGTGAAATTTTACTTGGTGGGTTGAAAAAAGGCTTTGCCACAGGAAGACCATGGAAGGGTTTGTTCATCAGAGGCAGAAGAAAAGTTAGCAGAGTATTAGCACATGGAAGAGGTTTAGTTGTGCTGGGAAAATTGTGGTTCATTGAGGTGGTCCAAAACCCTGTTCTAGAGGAAGGTAAAGAATCAATAAGAAGAAATAGTTACATTTTGGGAAGATTTCTAAGGTTCTCCAAAATTGGTATGCAAAGCTGAAAATATGCTAAACCATGATGAAAATATTTAGATTGTTCTAGGAATTATGGGTAAGATAGATCAAATTAGCAATAAGAGGCATTTGCAGACCCGGTGTATAGACGTGAGGGTCTGATCCAAGGCATAGACTGTGGAAACAAGAGCATAATTAGAAATGACATTATGAAGCAAGAAACAGCAGTGCTTGATGGCTCTGTTATGGCCTAACACTCGTGCATGAAATTATCTACTTTTCTACATTCATAGTTCAAGAACCATCATTCTATTAAAAAATGGAATTTCATCCTCTGTTGTGAATTTTGTCTGTGGAAAACATAGTGTCTTTCCCTGATGCAATGATTCATTTCAACCCTATAATTTTACTGATGTCTTCTCAATGTAATTTTACTGATGTCTTCTCAATGTGTAGCGTATATGGAAATATCTCACTATTACATTGTTGATAATACGAAAACAGATTTAGGAAAAGTGTGCTCTACTGGTAATTATTTTGTGTCCTGTAGCTTCACTAAGCTTCTTGACTAGGCTTTTGGGAAGATAAATGTGCAACACTAATGGCCTATTGCCTAGTAACAGGAGTTTTGAAGTGCAGAGTAAAATTATCCAGGAGCAATATGTATAAATGATAGGGAAAGTGAGATAATGAAAACATAGTATGAGACCCTCCTTGACACTATGTATCAGTTGAGAATGTGCAAATTAAGTATTAAATATTTGGAACTCAAATCTTTCAAAGAGAGCTTATTTTCCAGTTAGAATAAGTAAAAGATAACGTAGTCAAATATTATTAAAGAGACACTACATTAAAATGATAGTGGTTTTGATACTAAGAATTACATAGATGTATAATTCTTTAGACACTCGAGATTAGGGGGTCAGCAAACTGGCTTGCAGGTCAAATTTGGCCTATTGCTTGTTTTTTTATAAATAAAGTTTTATTGGAAAAGTCACCTTCATATAAAGGAGTGTCTTTGCCTTCACATTAAACAGCAGGACTGAGTAGTTGCAATAGGGACATTATAGACTTCAAGGCCTAAAATGTTTACTATCTGACCTTTTCCTGTTTGCTTCTCTAGAAATATAAAGTTTGCTAAATCCTGTTATAGAAATAATAATAATAATAATAATAATAATAATAATAATAATAAGGCAGTGTTGGAAGTCTTTCTATAATTTCAGTACTCTTGAAACTCCATTTTTGCTTCTTTTCTACTCCTAGAGGGAATTAGAAATTACTTCCTTTCCTATATCTTTCCTACCTGCAACTATTGAGGTTGGGTCACTCAAGTTTGGTAAATTAGCTCTCCAAACTTAATTCCTTCCCTCACTCTTACCCTGTGCTCTGAGCTCCAGCCACAGTGGTGCCCTTGCTGTTCTTCAAAAATGCCCTGTCAGACCCACTGCAGGACTTCCCAGCAGCCTGGAGTGTTCTTCCCATCCCTCTCTGCATGCATGGTTCCTTCCATCCTCAGCCTCAACGTTCTCTGAGGGCAGCTGGGAGAGGACCTTCCTGACCACCCTATTCATGGTATTGTTTCCTGTTCTATGAATTGTTCACTTATTTACTGCTTTTTGTTTCATGAATCACTCTCTGAAATGATTTAGTCTACTTTTTTTAAATTTATTTATTGTCTGTTTCCTTCACTCCATTGTCAACTCTGACACCTAGGGCAGCATCTGGCACATAAGTGACCTCAGTATTTGTCAATGGAGACTGTTGAAATGCTGTCTTGAGGTAGAAAGCAGACACTGTAAACCAGAGGTGGCAACACAGCCTGATCCTCATGAAAATTAATGTGTGAAAAGTGTCATAATTCCTCAGACATTTAAGGCCTACTTTTACTTACAAAATACTCCAGGGAACTTTAACAAACTCCCCACTGAACATGACTGTTCATATAGTTTTTAGTAATTTTCAATATTCTATTTCATGAGTAAATTACTCTATGCCTTCCTCAGCTCTAGGTATTAAACTGTTTAGTGCTTGGGTTTTTCTAGTACCCAATTTTAGACATACCACTTTCCAGCTCTAACATTAACCTGAGAGTAAAAGTGGAGTTACATACATCAGCCTCCTCAATTCTGACTTCATGTATTGGTCTCACTATTTATAAATGCAAGAAATATACATGTCGGAAGTCCCAGTTGCTATAGTTTAGATGTTGTTTGTCATCCCCCAAAGATTCCTGTGTTGGATGCTTAGTTCCCAGGGTGGTGGTATTGGGAAACAGCGGTGCCTTTATTTGGTGGGGCCCAGTGGGAAGTCCTGTGCTCAATTAGGGGGTAAGTCCTTGGAAAGGATTGTGGGATCCTAGTCTGTCTGTCTGTCTCTCTCTCTCTCTCTTTCTCTGAGTTCCTGTCTGTGATGTGACCTATTCCTCTCACATGTGCTCCCTTGGTTGCTGCTCTTAGCCATCTGCAATGAGTTCTTTACCAAAATCAAGTCAATGCCAGGTGTCTCCAAAACTGAGTGAGTAAGCCTATTTTCTTTATAAAGTCAGGCTGTCTTAGGTATTTTGTTATAGTAACAAAAACTGACTTATACACTAGGAGAACGTAAACTACCTGCTTTCTAATCAGTCCATTTTTAAATCATACTGAATTTCAAAGTACCCTCTCCAGAAAAGAAAGCTCAATTACATGTGCTGCTTTAATTGTCAGATAAATTCCATCTATAATGACATATTGTTCTCATTAGTTAAGTAAATGAGGTTGCAGAATCTAGGTGGGAAACTC
This sequence comes from Glaucomys volans, assembly GCA_020662805.1. NCBI lineage: Eukaryota > Metazoa > Chordata > Mammalia > Rodentia > Sciuridae > Glaucomys > Glaucomys volans. The sequence goes on from JAJEJO010050575.1 coordinate 1,142,937, forward strand.
TTAGTGGGAAAGAAATAGCTATTTGACTCCAGTGAAAGATATATGATTTGGCAAACCTCTAGTGCTTTCATAAAATTGAGGTAGTTTTGGATATTGTCAAAGTTAATAGCATAGTTGAACAGTTGTGTTTTAATAGACTCAAAAAAAGCATGTAGTTTATAGAATTTAAAAATGTTTAATGTTCCAGTCACCTAGTTCAGAACAAAACAGTGTCTTGTATGTGATAGTGTTTACTTATGAGATGTGGGGCTCTGTGTGCTTAAATACATCACCAGAGTCACTCTTTAATTAGCAGGATGCTGGAACACGCTTTAGTCAATTACTCCTGCAGTGCTTTCCTCTCTGGGGAGGGGACAAGACTTTTTCTCCTCATGAACTAATTTATACCTAATTTATGATGAGAATTGATATCACACATTATTTCATTTCAAGCTGAATTGAGATTTATTTTGCTTTGCCATTAACTAGATTGACAATGCCACCTACATCATTCACTTCAGTGTCTTTGTCTGCTAGTTCCAATTCCTGACACCATATTAGTTCGGTGCTGAGTTGTGTTGGCTTGTGTGGTGTTAACTAGATATTTCTATTGAGATGCCTCTCAATATTACAAAATCTCATGCTCACTGAAGAAACTGTCACACCAAAGTTCTTATGTTGAATCATTACTGGTGTGACTATGTGTGGAAGCATAGTCTTCAGAAAGAAGTTAATTAAGGTTAAATGGTCTCATGAGACTGGGACACCAATACGGTAGGGATAAAATCCCTATCAGAAGAGGGAGAGCACCACAATCCTCTCTCTACATGCACAAAAAGACGTGACTTTGTGATAACACAGTGAGTGAGAAGACAGCCATCCACAAGTCAGGAAGAGCCCTCACTAGAAACCAACCTGCTGGAATTTAATTTTGAAGAAGCTTTTTAATTAACATGTTAATTATATATATTAAGGGTTTCAGTGTGATATTTCCACATGTGCATATAGTGTACACTGATCAAATCCAGTCTCTCCTTATCTAACCCTCCTTCCTTTTCCAAACTTCTAATAATTGTTATTCTACATTCAGAAAACAAAACATAAAACAAAACCAAAACCATTTTCATATATGAGAGAGAACATGTGGTACTTGCCTTTCTGTGTCTGGCTTGCTTCATTTAACATAGTGTTCTCCAGTTCCATCCATTTTGCTGCTAATGATGGGATTTCACCTTTTTTTTTTTTTTTTTTTAAATACTGGGGATTGAACTCAGGGGCACTTGACTACCGAGTCATGTCCCCAGTCCTATTTCGTATTTTATTTAGAGACAGGATCTACTGAGTTGCTTGGTGCCTCACAGTTGCTGAGGCTGGCTTTGAACTCACAATCCTCCTTCCTCATCCTCCTGAACCGCTGGGATTACAGGCGTGTGCCACCGGATTTCATCCTTCCTTATGACTGAATAATATTCCATTGTAAATTATACTTCATTTTCTTTAATCATTTGTCCATTGATGGGCACCTAGTTTGCTTCCTATCTTGACTATTAAGAATTCTTCCACAATAAACATGGGTGTGTAGGTATGTCTTTGGTATGCTGATTTCATTTCTTTGTATAAATAACCAGAAAGGAGATAGTTGGATTACACAGTACATATATTTTTGAGGAACTTCTATAATGACTGTACTAATTTATATTTTAACCAACAGTGTATTAGAGTTCCTTTTTGTCTCTATCGTTGTCAGTACTTGTTTTGTTATTATTTCTATTAATTGCTATTCTAACAAGGGCAAGATAGTATGTCCTTATAGTTTTGATCTTGCTGATGGCTAGTGATATTGAGCCTTTTTCACATATTAGTCATTTATATTTGTTCTTTTTCCCCATTTTGTATTTCATCTTTGGAGAACATTTAGATCATTTGCCTATTTATTAATTGGATTGCTTTTTTCTTTCCCAGTTCCTATGTGTTCTGGATATTAATTCTTTGTCAGGGGAGTAGTCGGCCAAGATTTTCTCCCATTCTGTAGGTTGTCTTTCCTCTGTAAGAAGCTTTTCAGTTTGTTATAATTTAAATGGTCTATTTGTGCTTTTATTTTCTGTGTTTTTGGGGTCATATCCAAAAAAATCATGGCCTACACCAATGTCTTGAAGTGTCTGCCCTGTGTTTTCTTCTAGTGGTTCCCGAGTGGCAGGCCTTAAATTGAGGTCTATGACCATTCTGTTGATTTGTGTAGAGGATGAGAGGGGTGAATCTTCTGCAGGTGGATATGCAACTTTCCCAGTGAGTCTTTTATTAAAGAGTCTGTCTTTCTCCAGTGTGTGTTTTTGGCACCTTTGTTAAGAATCAGTTGGCTGTAGACATGTGGGTTTATTTCAGAGATCTCTCTTCTGTTCCATTGGTCTGTGGGTCTGTTCTTAGGCCACTGCCATGCTGTTTTGGTTAGTATGGCTCTGTAGTATGTCTTGAAATCAGGTATTTCAGTACCTCCAGCTTGTTATTTATTTATTTATTTATTTATTTATTTATTTATTTACTTTTAGTTTTTTTTTTGAACCAGGGATTGAACCCAGGGGCACTCCACCACTGAGCCACATCCCCAGCCCTATTTTGTATTTTATTTAGAGACAGGGTCTCACTGAGTTGCTTAGGGCCTCACTAAGTTGCTGAGGCTGGCTTTGAACTCATGATCCTCCTGACTCAGCCTCCCGAGTTGCTTGGATTACAGGCGTGCGCCACCACACCCAGCCTACTTTTAGTTTTAATGGATATTTTATAGGCAAAATGACAGACATCTTAGAAAAGAAAGATAGTATAGCTCTGAGCTACTTTTCCTTTCTGGAGGTTTTGTGGTTTCAATTTTATACTCAGGCTTCTGTGTGTCTCTGTTCTTTTTTCCCAATTATAAATGGAATGGTTCAAGTGACACCTTCTTTAATTACAAAGAGTTATTTAATCTTTGCAAATTTTCAATTTCCGTACTTATGGATAGAGTAGTGTAAAATATACATAGCCAAGTTGACATAGATCATTACTCTGATTGTTCACTGAAGAGTGCTGAGGTTGGGGAAGGAATGATTTTGTATCCATTGTGTTGTCAACTATTCTTTTTTTTAATTTTTTAATTTTTTAAAATTTATTTATTTTGATTCATTGTACACAAATGAAGTACAGCTGTTGTTTCTCTGGTTGTACACAAAGTAGAGTCACACCATCTGTGCATTCATACATGTACACAGGGCAATGATGTCTGTCACACATTCTGTTATTATTCTTATCCACCCACCCCAACCCCACCCCTCCATTCCCTCTTTGCTATCTATCCTTCCTCCATTCTGGCCTCCCTTCCACCCCGAATTATGCATCGTCATTCACTTATCAGAGAGATCATTCGACCTTTGGATTTTGGGGATTGGCTAATCTCACTTAGCATGACAGTCTCCAACATCATCCATTTACCTACAAGTGCCATAATTTTATTCTTCTTTATGGCTGACTAATATTCCATTCTGTATATATACCACAGTTTCTTTATCCATTCATCTATTGAAGGGCATCTAGGTTGGTTCCACAATATAGCTATTGTGAATTGAGCAGCTATGAACATTGATGTGGCTGCATCACTGTAGTAATCTGATTTTAAGTCCTTTGGGTATAGGCCAAGGAGTAGGATGGCTGGCTTAAATGGTGGATCCATTCCAAGTTTTCTAAGGAATCTCCACACTGCTTTCCAGAGTGGCTGCACCAACTTACAATCCCACCAGCAATGTATGAGTGTACCCTTTTCCCCACATCCTCGCCAATACCTGTTGTTGCCTGTATTCTTCATAAAAGACATTCTAATTGGGGTAAGATGAAATCTTAAGGTGGTTTTGATCTGCATTTCTCTTATAACTAGAGATGTTGAACATTTTTTCATAAATCTGTTGATTACTTGTAGATCTTCCTCTGTAAAGTGTCTGTTCATTTCCTTGGTCCATTTATTGATTGGGTTATTAGTGTTCTTGGTGTAAAGATTTTTGAGTCACTTTGTAGATTCTGGAGATTAGTGCTCTATCTGAAGTATGTGTGGCAAAGATTTTCTCCCACTCTGAAGGCTCTCTCTTCACATTGCTGATTGTTTCCTTTGCTGAGAAAAAGCTTTTTAGTTTGA
>JAJEJO010050575.1:1158888-1191340 GCA_020662805.1 Glaucomys volans
CAGATGGATTCACAGCCGAGTTCTACAAGACCTTCAAAGAAGAGCTCATTCCAATACTCCTCAAAGTATTTCATGAAATAGAGGAGGAGGGAACCCTTCCAAACTCATTCTATGAAGCTAATATCACCCTGATACCAAAACCAGAGAAGGACACATCATGGAAAGAAAATTTCAGACCCATATCTCTAATGAACATAGATGCAAAAATTCTTAACAAAATTTTAGCAAATTGCATACAAAAGCATATTAAAAAGAGAGTGCACCATGATCAAGTGGGTTTCATCCCAGGGATGCAAGGTTGGTTCAACATCCGGAAATCAATAAATGTAATTCACCACATCAACAGACTTAAAGTCAAGAACCACATGATTATTTCAATAGATGCAGAGAAAGCATTTGATAAAATACAGCACCCCTTCATGCTCAAAACACTAGAAAAAATAGGGATAGTGGGGACATTCCTTAACATTGTAAAGGCTATTTATGCTAAGCCCACAGCTAACATCATTCTAAATGGAGAAAAATGGAAAGCATTCCCCCTGAGAACTGGAACAAGGCAGGGATGCCCTCTTTCGCCACTATTATTCAACATTGTTCTTGAAACTCTAGCCAGAGCAATTAGACAGACCAAAGAAATTAGAGGAATATGAATAGGTAAAGAAGAGTTCAAACTATCCCTATTTGCAGATGACATGATTCTCTATTTAGAAGATCCTAAGAATTCCACAAGAAAACTTCTGGAACTCATTAATGAATTCAGTAAAGTAGCAGGATATAAAATTAATGCTCATAAATCTAATGCATTTTTATTTGTAAGTGATGCATCCTCTGAGAGAGAAATTAGGAAAACTACCCCATTCACACTAACCTCAAAAAAAATAAAATACTTGGGAATCAATCTAACAAAAGATGTGAAAGACCTCTACACTGAGAACTACAGAACGCTAAAGAAAGAAGTTAAAGAGCATCTGAGAAGATGGAAAGATCTCCCATGTTCTTGGATAGGCAGAATTAATATTGTCAAAATGGCCATACTTCCAAAAATGCGATACAAATTCAATGCAATTCCAATTAAAATCCCTATGACGGACCTCATAGAAATAGAGCAAGCAATCATGAAATTCATTTGGAGGAGTAAGAGACCCAGAATTGCTAAAGCAATCCTTAGCAAGAAGAGCGAAGCAGGGGGCATCACAATACCAGACCTCCAACTATACTACAGAGCAATAGTAACAAAAACAGCATGGTATTGGTACCAAAATAGACAGGTAGATCAATGGTACAGAGTAGAGGACACAGAGATAAACCTGCATAAATACAGGTATCTCATACTTGACAAAGGAGGCAAAAACATGCAATGGAGAAAAGACAGCCTCTTCAACAAATGGTGCTGGGCAAACTGGAAATCCATATGCAGCAAAATGAAACTAAACCCTTATCTCTCACCCTGTACAAAACTCAACTCAAAGTGGATCAAAGACCTAGAAATCAGACCAGAGACTCTGCACCTAATAGAAGAGAAAATAGGTCCAAATCTTCATCATGTTGGCCTAGGACCAGATTTCCTTAACATGACTCCCAAAGCACAAGAAATAAAAGCACGAATCAATGATTGGGATAGAGTCAAACTAAAAAGCTTTTTCTCAGCAAAGGAAACAATCAGCAATGTGAAGAGAGAGTCTTCAGAGTGGGAGAAAATCTTTGCCACACACACTTCGGACAGAGCACTAATCTCCAAAATCTACCAAGTACTCAAAAATCTTTACACCAAGAACACTAATAACCCAATCAATAAATGGGCCAAGGAAATGAACAGACACTTTACAGAGGAAGATCTACAAGTAATCAACAGATTTATGAAAAAATGTTCAACATCCCTCGTTATAAGAGAAATGCAAATCAAAACCACCTTAAGATTTCATCTTACCCCAATTAGAATGTCTATTATTAAGAACACAGGCAACAACAGGTGTTGGTGAGGATATGGGGAAAAGGGTACACTCATACATTGCTGGTGGGAGTGCAAGTTGGTGCAGCCACTCTGGAAAGCAGTGTGCAGATTCCTTAGAAAACTTGGAATGGATCCACCATTTGACCCTGCTATCCCACTCCTTGGCCTATACCCAAAGGACTTAAAATCAGATTACTACAGTGATGCAGCCACATCAATGTTCATAGCTGCTCAATTCACAATAGCTAGATTGTGGAACCAACCTAGATGCCCTTCAGTAGATGAATGGCTAAAGAAACTGTTGTATATATACACAATGGAATATTTCTCAGCCATAAAGAAGAATAAAATTATGGCATTTGTAGGTAAATGGATGATGTTGGAGACTGTTATGCTAAGTGAGATCAGCCAATCCCAAAAATCCAAAAGCCAGATGGTCTCACTGATAAATGAATGATGATGCATAATGTGGGGGGGAAGGGTGGCAAGAATGGAGGAAGGATAGATAGCATAGAGGGAAGGGAGGGGTGGGGGCGGGGTGGGGGGTAAAAATAATAACAGAATGTGTGACAGATACCATTGCCCTGTGTACATGCATGAACGCACAGATGGTGTGACTCTACTTTGTGTACAACCATTGAAACAATAGCTGTACTCCATTTGTGTTCAATGAATCAATAAGTAAATAAAAAAAATAAAAATAAAATAAAATAAAATATGAAGTATCTCATTTTAAAAAGAAAACCATGTTGTAAGAAATACAATTTCACCTCTAAGGTCTGATGTCCCTTTCACAGAATACCCTCCCCCTCTTTTGTTTTATAGTCTCACCATTTAATGTTTTCAAATTTGAGTTGATAAAAGTGGTATTTTTGAGAAACTTGAAGGAGAGCAATGATTTTGCTTTTTAATAGTGAAACAGCCAATATGGTAACTGTGGAGTCTGCTTTGGCTCTTCCTCACCACCATCTGCTCCTCACAAAGCCCAAGGAAATGCTGTGTCCAAGGGGGCCAGTCCCGGGAGGCAGTCGGGAGGCTTAGGCACAGCTGTGCCGGGGAACCCTGTGTGCGCTATCTCTCCCATTCCATGAGGAAAACTTGTGAATAATAGAGAAAAATACGTAACTCCAATGATGAGAAGATTACATAAAAGAAGATTGATATCCAATATTGACTTTCGTCACAGGAAGCCTATCTTATAACTCAGTTCAACCTCTCAGAAAATCAAGTGCATTTTAACTAACATTTTCCTCTCAACATCTCCTTCCCAAGTCTATTAAATCATGAAGGTATCACTGGTACAATGTGCTTTGCTAATAAGAACATCTTTTTTTGTTTTTGTTTAAATTCAGGATGGCCATTGATATACTCTTTCCACTTCGTTTATTTCCAGAATTCACCTAGAGTTTTCCTTATAAAAATACATCTCACCTCCTCTCTAGACCTTGAATTCTGCTAGTGGTGCCTCTTTGAGAACAAGCAGTAGGTTCAGGTCTCCTAGATACTGGATTACCATCCTGATTCCATAGAAGTGTCACAGTAACGGTCCCATAATTGCATTTTATGACCACTAATGTCCCCATCTAGACAGGAACACTTGACCTATTATTTCTAATCTCCTTACTAACTTCCTAGAGCTACAAACTGTCTAAAAGTGAGTGAATTTAAGTCATTGCTGAATGTTTTCTTTCCCCTGCTAATAAGAAAGGGCTCTGGAATGAAAATTGTGCACATATGTATCTTTCTATACGTCGATCAATCTATCAATCAACCATCTATCAATTATCTATGTATCTGTCTTCCTTACTTCGTTACAGAGGGTATGTGAGACTGTAGCCTTAAAATTTATTGAAGTTCCTTTAGTCATTGAGAAAAGTTAACTCATCTGTTATCATGCAAGTAATGTTTTGTTCCCCATTTGGTCACAGGAAAATACAGAACTACTAGGAGGGGGACAAAATACCCCATTTCTGTGTTCAATTCTCACCTTTGTCATAGTTCCCCAGTTGGTAGAGTGGATGAAGGGAAACATTAGGGGCTTCCCTTCACTCTTGTGGCATCCAATTACCGAGTTCAGCAACCCTGCAAGGCCTGCTTGAAATCCTGTGTCTTAATACCATGCTCTTTATCACAGAGGAGACAATGACCTTTAAAATGTATATCTCTCTAATTATCTGCTGACAGTCTCTCCTGGCCAGCTACCCAGTTTATAGAAGTAAAACCTGACGATCCAAAAAAAAAACCCTCAAAGTTCAATTTCCCCGGGACTTTGTCCAATAGCTAACAAAAGTTGCTTTGACATTCTTAAGTCTTAGAGGTTTATGTCTTGTGCCAGGAGATGATTTGAGATTTATTGAAATCAAATAGGACTTTATTGGAAGACATAGAAATGACATATCTCTGGTATGTCCTGAGAGCAGTATCATTCTAGTTAAATTGACATCAAGATAAAAATCTTCTGGCAATTCACAGATCAAGATTATACCATTCTTTTGACTGATATGATACAAAGGTTTTTAAAGGAGGCTTTTTGGCTAATTAGATCAGTATGCTCAGTCACAGAAACCATAATAACCAAAATGAATTCTCTGTAGGACATTTTTAATTGGCACTTTTATGGCAAATGTTAGTATATATTTCATTGTGTTTCTGTGGTTAATGTAATAAAAGCATATAGCACTCTTAGTTTAAAAGTTACTTCAAGAGATGATTTGATTTTGAAAACTCACATGTATTTGCAAAGAGTACACTATAATGAATTTTGAAATCTTCTGGTACAGTTTTATTGTTAACTGTTTCATTTACATTATTTTTAGAGTATGAATCCAATTATAGACTATAAAGTAATTAATATACACACTTTTGAAGTATATGTGACTTTAATATATAAGACGATTAAATGTGTACCTAAATATGACATAATTTTGGAATTTTAAAGCATACTTCTATCAGAAATTCTTTATGCAAACAGAAGTTTAGTAAGCTTTAGGAAAATGTGTCAATTTCACAATTTTCATGCTCAAGAAAAAAAGTAATTCATGTTCCTTTCAACAGCTTATGGGAGATTTACCAAATTTGACTTTAGAGCATGAGAGGAGGAGGCTTCAACAAATTCCTAAGGATGATAACATGCAGAACTATAGACCTGAGGGTCGTGAGATAAATTTAGCAGCCAGTTAGGAAAATCCCAATCTCTTTATATTTCTTAAACCAGTGAAGGGAACTAACAATGGGGTCCCAACACTGGCTGATACACTATCTGAGGACAGGGTCTTTCTCTGAATAAGAGAAATACTCAGAATTGGTCAGAGCTGGCTACATGGAAATCAAAACGCAGGGACTTGGCAGGAATATGGACCAGAGGTGAAGTCTCAGGAAGGAACCACTTCTGGAGAGAAAAAGCAGCTTAGGGGGAATGTCTTTTGGAGGTTTTGTGCAAAAGTAAAGGAGGCCTCAGATGCTAGAAGGCTATTGAGGAAGCATATTACATCCCAGAATTGGACTTTGTTCCCTTCAAAAGTGCTGTCATGGAAATGAGGTTTTATTGAGATCCAGCTTAAATGAAGAAAAATTCACCCTGATTTCATGTTAAAGTTTATCAAATTTGACAAACACACAGGCATGTCACCACCTTCACAATTAAGACGTAGAATTTTTCCATCATCCTGAAAGTTCCCTTGTGTCCTGGGTGGTCATTTCCCTTCCTGCGTCTCCAACTCCCTGGGTCTCTGGTTCTTGCAGTTTTACCTCTCCCAAAAAACCATATAAATCAATCATAATGGTAGTTTTATAGATGTGGACTTTCCACTCACCACAATGCTTTTAGCTTTGTCCATGCCATAGTATGTCTGTACATTTCTTAAAATTACAGAATAGTAATCCATTGTATAGTTGTAAAATCACTTGTCTATCTCTTCATCATCCTATGGTTATTTGAGTTGCTTCGGTTTTTGTGATTATGAACAAAACATTGTTAAGGACTAACAAAGTTTTTGCTGTGGACATTTTTAATCTTTCTAGGAATGATACCTATGTAGGAGTGATGGCTAATTTTATGTGTCAATGTGGCTGAATCACAGGGTGCCCAATAATAGGTCAAATAGTAATGCTGGGTGTTTCAGCGAGGGTGCTTTGGGTGAGATTGACATGAAAATTAGTAGATGTGTGAAGGAGATTGCTTTCTCTAATAGGAGTGTGACTCATCTGATCAGTTGAAGGTATGAATAGGAAAAAAAGTTGGATCTTCTCTTGAGTAAGGGGAATCCTCCTGTTTGACAGCCTTTGAATAGCGACATTGCTTCTTTTTTTTTTTTTTTCTCTCCACCTTTGGACTCAAACTGAAACATGGGCTCTTCCTAAGTGTCCAGCCTGTCAGTTCTCAGACTGGAATGACACTGTTGGCTTCCTGATTCTCAGGCTCTCAACTGCAGACTGGAGCTAGGTCATTGGCTCTCCTGGGTCTCAAGCCTGCTGATTAACCCCGTCAATCCTGGAACTTGTGCACTTCTATAATCCTGTGAGCCAATTCTTTATAAAAAGCGAATTCTCTCATATTCTCTCTCTCTCTCTCTCTTTCTCTCCCTCTCTCTTCTATTCACATATACCTAACTATTCCATTGGTCCCATTTCTCCAGAGAACTCTGATTAATGCAAAAAGTGAATTTTGTACTTTTTAAGAAGCTGCTGGTTTTCTGCAGGGACTATACCTTTCATACTTGGTATTTGTCAGTTTTTTCATTAATGGGGCGTGTCGCTGTCTCATATTGTTTAAATTTGCATTTACCTAATGACTAATAAAATGCTACTAATAATACATCTGTCCATGTATATATTTATAATTCATATAATCATATATTGTTTGAGTTTTATGCTCAAATATTTTGCCAAATTTTTTGGGGGGGAGGAGTCTTACTTTCATATTTAGTTGGAAAAGTTCTTTAAATAATTTGAATTTCAGTTCTTTACCATATGTGTTTTGTATATAGTTTCTCCAAACATTTGGCTGGTGTTTCTAATTACTTAAGACTATATTTTGAAGACTGGAAGTTTGTTTTTCATTTTGATGAAAAGCAATTATCAATTTTGATGAAAAACATTATTACTTTGATGAGAAACAGTTATCAACTTTTTTTATGATTCATATTTTCTTTTTGCCTTACCTAAGATACTAGTGCCTAACTCAAGATCAAAGTTTTCCCCCCATATATTCTTCTAGAATTGGCTTTACATTTGGGTCTATGATCCCCTTTGGGTGTTTTATATTTATTTTTTAATTTTTAAATTTTTTTGCATGGAGCAAAATATAGTTCAAGCTCCACTTTTTGCAGATGAAGGTCCAATTATTTCATCACTATTTATTAAAATTAATATGTTTTCCATTTTGAATATATTTTAGATGCTATAACAACTCTGGGTACTACATTTCCTGGGGGAAGGGTTGTTGCTGCTTGCTTGATAATTTGATTATTTGTTTAATGATACGGTTGAGCTAATTCTTCAGAGTCCTATTTTTCTGGCAGTGTGCCCCAATTTTTTAAAATCTTCTGTTTAACGCATTTATGGAGTGCCAAGGAGATGTTAAAGTCCTTCAATGTATTTATTAAATAAAGCAAGATAGAATGAAAATCTGTTTTTATTGTGTAATTTTAAAGTTTTAGGCTATGGAAATTCCAATTTCTCTTGAAATTCTTCATCTTTTCCTTGGTTTAATATTGATCATATTTTATTGAACATATCAGTCAAGGTTATTTTAAAGTCGGTGTGTATTAGCTGTCATAACATGTGGGTCATTTTTATTTTCCATTAGTTTTTTGATTATGGATCAGATGGGTGTAAGTTTTCACATCCCTACTGATTTTAGATTGAATACTGGACATCATTCATTAAAAACAGTGGAGAGTCCAAATGACATTATCTTCCAGCAGAGACGATTCACCCTTCTCTGCTAGTCCATTATGGTTTGAAGTTTATTTGAAGAAGGGTTAGACTTAATCTGTCTTCTTCCCCTTTTCCTTGTGTCTCTAATATTGGCAACTCCAATCCTGTACACCCACCAGAGTATATACTGGTTTCTCTGTGTCCAAGGATAAGACCTCTGTGGCCAACCTTTTCCTCAGTCTCTCTCTGTACGTATGAGAAAGACTTGCAGGAAGAAATGAGTTGAAGATTATTGATGCAAATTCGTGACTCCTTCAAACCTTTTAACTTCTACCACTGTGCTTCAGACCTCCTCACTGAAATTGGGAACAAGGTAGAGAGGATGGAGAAGGAAGCAGTTCTTTTAAATGTAGTTTCAGGTTTTGTATAAAATTTGTAGTTTTATTTTATACATTCAAAATTGAAAAGGAACCAGAAAGCAAAGTTTAAAATTGAATACAAACAAATAAATGAACCCAACAATGTATCAGTTTGATAATCTGATCAGAGAGAACAGAATCGACTAAACTTTGGGCAAAATAATTTGACTGTATATCCTTAGAGGGATGTATTCCAAGGAAAAAACTCTTCCGACAAACATTAAATTTTATTGAGTGTGTTTATAGCTGGTGATAATAGATTGTACATCTAAACCATATAATTAAAACAAAGCACATAGGTAAATAGATTGCTGTTATAAGAAAATGAGGTATTTAGTGAAAGGGAGCCACAAATATTTATGTAGATAACAATATGAATTATCATAAGTGTTCTCATGAACATATACAGGTGCACATACACACAGCCCACAACCTTGCTCTTTGAACTACAGTGGTGGAAATGCATTGATTAACCAGTGGCAATGATCATGCATCCTACTCAAATTCTGGTTTCTAAGTAACAGTTTTAGCCAAAAGGATTTAGGGCTCCTTGGATCCTAATTTCAGATCCAGGGCAGGAAAGTACAGGGTGAGCATGGAACATGCTGCAGTGCCCATCAGCAAATGAATATATTAACTAGAAAAGTGAGCTCAGAAACAGATTTATATGTCTCCTTATATATAAACATCCTTGATATGACAGACCAGAATGTGCAAAATCAACACTACAACTTTTAGATTTTAGCCACTGTCTATATGATTATAAGCAAGGAAGCATTCCTTAAAGGTACAAAATTAATATCCAGAAAGAAAAACTTGATAAATTGGACATTACTAAAATTAAATATTTAGCCACAACAAAAGTACCTTAAAAATAAGTCATGGACAGGTGAAAAAACCTTACAATAAAATTTAAATAAATGACTTTAAACGAAGATGAGAATCACCAAATAACACAATAGAAAAATGGGAGGACACCCACCTCAGAAGAGGAAGCTCAAATGGCCAATACTATGGCAAGATAAGTTCACTAATAATTACATTAGTGCACACTTATTGAAATATTGAAAAATATTTTACCTGCCTATGTCAGATTGGTGAAACTCCAAAGTTTGCCAGTACAAATATGGTCAGAATGAAAATGTTCATGTAATATTTGATAATGTGAAAATTGCTCGACACTTCTACTATATTTCCATGTATATACCAGAATTAACTATGAGGTTGTTAAATATAGAATTAATTTTTAAATTTAAAACATTGAAAACTAATACAAATATTCCAGGAGGGGAATAGATAATTGTGTTATCCCCATATAATGGAGCAGTATAATTCTTAATGTGAATGAGTAAGCTCTATAGATTCTACTATGTTTTTACTACATTTATGCTTAAAATAACAAGTATAGATAGTTATTTATTTTTTTGCTAAGTGTAAGTTTTTAAAAAAATATTTGCCTACATTCTTTAAAGAACATCCTCTGGCATTGGAGAGAAATAAGACTTGAAAGAGAAACAAAGGAAACCTTTGCCTGTCCTTTGGAGGAAAAATTATAAAATATTAATAGCTCTTGGTTTTAGAGTACCTTAATTTGTTATATTATTTTATATATTTTGAAGGTAAAATTATAAGAAATGACAGCCTCTGAAATATATGTAGCCACTTAATTAGTTTTGATCAAGTTTATGGTAGAATAATTAACAACTAAGTCTAGAAGACTAAATTTCCATAGCATTCTAGAAAATCTCCTGACACTGCCTCTCAGTGAAACTCTACCCTTTGGCATGAAAAATATGGCTTACCCCCAAAGAAATGGCAAGTTTACAATCCCTAACTGTGCAAGACTCTGGGAAAGAACGCTGTTCTAAGCATCCAGAGAAATGCTTCCTAACAATGATGATGGTCACACCTCAGTTTTGAAGCACATATAGCAGTTTACACATAAGGATACCACAGTATATTCACTGAATGCATTTTGAGAATTTTAAAACTTAATAAGCATGTTCTGGTTTAGGTGCAGCAGAGTCATGACTCATTTCTTGTATCTTATCCTCTTAGAAATCCAGTTCTTTTCCCTGTAGCCTTCTTACATTCTGACTCTAACTGAACACCCCTTAGAGGAGGAGGATATGGCTTGGGAGAGTTCCTTTTGCTACCTTGGAAATGGGTGTATTTAAAACTGAGAGAGGAAGAGAGCTTTTCCTACCTCCAACCTCCTTCTTCTTCAACTCCTAGCAGGTGGATGGGAAGAGCTGACGTATTCTTACAGGTGTGGGTACCGTTTCTAGATGTCTGCTGAAGCCCTCTCATCAGGTGAGAAGCGCCATGTTTGGTTAGAATTCCTTCTGCTGAGCTTCAGCTTCCACTTATCACCAGAGGATATTCTAAGTGTCCCCTTTGCCTTGGTTGGAGAATGAGGATGGAAGACCTGGATCTGCTGGGGAGATGCTAGAGGAAGGCACATTGCTGGGGAAGGCAACAGCGAAGGCTAGTGGCCACAGCATTGTGTGCAACCTATGCTGGAAACAGGAGGAACCTTCCTTCAGGGCTCCATGGCCAGAGCCTCAGAGGGCAAGAGGCATCTGTCTGAATGCAGTTATGCTTCACAGGGCAGAATAAAGACCACCAGCCCTCTGAGCTGTCATAATTCCCTTGCATTCAGGTTCCAATACAGAGAATGAGGTAGATGGGAGCAACTAAAGACATAGTCTAAATGTTTTTCCCTGAGAGGGCTTTGAATTTGGATTTGAATGAATATTTACCTGAAAAGGATCCTTGTAACTTGGAAGAGACCAAATTACTATAGTTGACAACTTTTTCTTTTTGTACCAAAAATCTCTTCTATTCTTCTCCTGCTGCCTTCATGGGCTTGGAAGTCCCAGAACAAGAAGAAATATAGAATATAGAGTTACAGTTTTTACACGTGGATTTTTGAGCTTTAAAATCTGATTCCAGTGTAGAAGATAATTCATTCTTACAAGAGATCTTCTATTTTTTTTCTGAAGAAAAAAAATTTTAAAATGACTCATTCATATAAAGTGTTCTGAGCACCACATTGAGGCTGCTTCAGATTGGCAATGTTTCTAGTATATCCTTTAAAAACCATGTGAGGGGCACAGTAAATGTAATCTGGAATATTTCTTCCTCCATATCCTATGTGGTCTTTAATATGTGCAACATTTTACTTTTTTGGGGGGGGGGGGGGGGAGGTACTGGGTGCTCTTTCACTGAGCTACATTCCTGTCCTTTTTATTTACTTATTTTGAGACATGGTCTCACCAAGTTTCCCAGGCTGACCTCAAACTTGTGATCCCCTTGCATTCGCCTCCTGAGTAGCTGCAATTACAGGCATGCATCACCACACCTGACCATCTTAAGTATACACAAAAGCTATTTTTTTGTTATAATCAAACCTATAAATATCAAGGTACCTGTCTAAATTTTAATTTTTAGCTTCCTTTGCTAATAATTCTGATACTGTTTGTGTTATGTGTAATCTTTCTTACATTGTCTTATTTTAAAAAATTGTTAGAAATTGAATCTAAATCATCTGTTTTATGAATGAAGCATTCAAAGCACTCTTTAAAGCTGCAAGAAGTTACAGAAGTGGCAGGCAGTCCAAGGGTGAAGGCTATAATTACTGAGGGACAAAGTAGACACATGCTCCTGTCTCCACCCTGTGTCTGCCTCTTGACACCCAAATGCATGTTTGTGGTTGTACTGGTGCCGCTTTTATTCAGACAAATATTGACATACAATATTGACACTTAAATCTATTAACATTTCCATTCCCCGCTGACTCATTCACTGGGAGCAAGTTCATATGCCAATCCATAGTAGGCATTTAATAAATATTTGTTGGATGGATAAATGAACATATGGGCTGATTTGCATGAGACCTTAAAAATGAAGTGTGGCACATTTTTGTGATAAAATAAATCATTGTGTAATGAGTTCCTTTTCTTCCTTCCTGATGTCCTGGTATCAGTTTTTCACTTGATACAACATGTAAAAATGGAAATTGTGAAGAAGGAGGAAGGAAAGAAGGGATATATATTTTACTTATGGAACATGGGAATCTAAGTGGAAAAACGTATGATTTATTAAGAGTAGTCCTATGTGGTATTGATCTGAGGATATCACTTTTTCTAGTTCAGAATCAGTCACTGTCAATTGATTTCAACCAGTCTGAATTTCTTCCTTTCCTTTCATTCCCTTCTTGAAACAGGGTCTTGCTATGTTGCTGAGGCTGGCCTCAAATTCCTGGGCTCCAGGGACCCTCCCGCCTCATCCTCCCAAGGATCTGAGACTACATGTACATATCGTGTGCTCTGCTCAGTCTGAATTTCCATAGAGAAGAAATCACCAGCAGGAGATGAGGGGAATCCTTTTCTTCTTCAGAATTTCAGTGTGGAAAAGGTAGACTGTGTGGTGCTTTGGAACCTGAGAAGTGGGGTGAGGGGCTGGGCAGTAGGAGTAGGGTGGTATGATAAAATTCACCCTTGGATCGGTACTGATTTAAGATGTTGAGAAGCTACCGACAAAAGATTGTAACGAGCTGGGCACCGTGGTGCACACCAGTAATCTCAGTGACTCCGGAGGCTGAGGCAGGAGGATCACAAGTTCAAGGCCAGTGTCAATAATCTAGTGAGACCCTGTCTCAAGATCAAAAGGGTTGGGGATGTGGCTCAGTGGTAGAGCACAGCTGGGTTCAATTCCCATCGTGGGGGAATAAAGGAAGAGGAAGGATACTCAGTAAAATTTTCCTTTAGAAAGTTAAAAGTGGCAATTTAAAAATTATATTTTAAAATCTGTTGATTGCGACTCAAAAGCTATTCCCCAGTCTTCCTGCTTCCCCAGTTCTCAAAGACATTGCCCCCATTACAAAAGCTGAAAATGCCAGCTACTTGTTTTGCATTCCACCTTGCACCCAGGCAGGTATGTATATTTAAAAGACAAAAAAGAAAGTCATAAAATATTTGTCTGTGAAAGTTATCTCTCTCAAGTATGACTTACACACCAAACAAAACAAACCAAAGGAACATTCTCCTGTCATTGGGTATGAAATCTGGAGCTATAGCATCCATCTTGTGACAATGAGGCAATAAACTTAAGGAAAATTCTATGAAGCGAGGATAACAAAATAAATATTGCTTTCATTGCGTTATGGGGGAAAGAACTAAAAATAATTAAAATGCCTTGCTTCTGGAATTATTTTAATGGGAGATAACAAGTGGGTTTACTGCTAAAATTTTTTATCCTGTTTCTCTATGATCTTTAGATTAGGTAAGTTCTATTGACCTAAAGTTCCCTGACTCTATCCTTTGTTATCTCCAATGAACTTTGAGTGCGCCAGTGAATTTTTAAAATTCTGGTTGCTATATTTTCAGTTCCATTTTTGTTTTTTATAACATCTACATCATTGCTGAGGTTTTCTATTTTTCAGTTTGTTTAGAGAGAATTAGTAATTGCTCATTACAACATTTTTATGGTGGCTGCCTTACAGTCTGTCAGATAATTGCAATATTAGATTCATCTGAGTGCTGATGTTCCTCAGTTGTCTCATTCATCTTGCTTCCTGGTATGATGAGTACTCTTTTTAATTGTATCTTAGGCATTTTAGAGTTACGAGACTGTGACTCCTATTTAATCAACACCTTTTAGTAGGCGGTCCTCTTGTGCTGGCTGTGTGCATAGGGCTTCCCACTGGGCCCTGCCGATACCACCCTGACCAAAGCAGCCACCTCGCCCCATTGGCATCTTCACAGTGAAAGTGAAGCATTGATTTGTATTGGTTGGTTGTTGGTGGGAGCAATGGTTGTTGGTTGTTGGTCAGGTCCCATGAGACTCCATTGCCACTCACCAGTGAGGGTGAAGGCTGGCATGCACTGCTTTGTCGCTACAGAGTGACCTCAGACGCTCAGCTGTCACTGCCCCTGTGACATTGGGTTAGGGATGGTCTGGAGGTAGCTATCCAGCCTTGAGTCACTTCATTAAATTGCACTGCTGTTGGCTGGTGGTGGAGACTCCGTTCCCCACAAGACCTCTCTGACTCCAAAGAGGAAGGAAAGTGGAGTGTTCTGCAGCCTTGACCTGCATGGTCTTGGGCATGTGCCGATATTGGGTGGCGGTGGAGACCTCCCTGGGCCCTGCTGAAGTGAGTGGTGGGGAAGCCTGGTGGAAACTAGCTATGCTGTGTCCCTCCTCATCAGGACTTGTTGCTGCAGGGTGGGTATGCAGGTGTGGCTTGTCACCGGGCCACCACCCTGATGGGGAATTGGACCACCACCTGCTTCCACCAGGCAAAGAAACCAAGATCAGCTCCCTGTTTGAATCCTCTGAAACCTCTGGGCGAAATTCAAGGGTTTCCTGTTGGTGTTTGGTTAGGGTAGGATTTTGCCAAAAGGACTTTCAGGTTTAAGATACCCTTTTTCCAGTCCTTTGGCAAAAAGAATTATGTTTTTCTTGGAGTTTCTTTCTTTCCTGCCTCTGGGCAATTTTGAGGCTCCTGCATCACCTCACGCTGGCTGGAATATCTGGGATGATCAGGAAACTCAGAAATCACCACCACGATGCTCCTAAAGGCCCCTGAGGCCTCTTTCTTTCCACCTCTCAGAGCCTCCCTGTGCTTATTTCTTGGGTTATCTCCAGGGATTTTTTAGTGGCAAGGGTTATTCTGTCTTGGTGCAAGAAGACACCCTGGCTCTATTGTTAAAGCCTATATTAGTTAGCTCTTCTAGTACTCAAAACTCAACCATCCCATGCGACGCAGTTCTAATGTGCACTAGTTATGAAGCAAAGGTATGTGAGCTCCATGTGCATTACATTTTCAGCAGTTAAAATATGACTCCATTGAATCTGTGATTGAGAATCAAATCATTGAAAGAGTTAATAGTACAGGAAGCTTGACACCCTTGAGAGTACAAAGGCTCTATTTTCCGTTTTTTCTAGATGGAGTAGATTTTATTCTTTAATCTTAAGGCCTTTTGGAGTGTGTGTGTGCGTGTGTATGTACATGTGTGTCTCCATGTGTATTTGCATATACAGAGGCACACATCTGCACAGTCCTTCTTCCCTTGTTTAGGGCCACACTTACCCCTTGACACGTGTACATCAGAAGCACTTTTTGACTTGTCAGGATGCTGACCTTCCCCTAAATCTGTATCACCGCTGCTAACTTTGTGTAGGCTGTTAATATTATTACTAACAGATTCACGACTAAGACATGGGATTCTTTCCTCCAATCACTATAAATGGGCTTTATTAAAATGACTTTGTTGCCAGAGGACTTGTTACTAGGGCTATCACCATAGTAACAAAATAATGACACTATCTGTGATGAGGAGCCCGACTCCATTGTTGATGTTTGCTGATAGCGTTCAAAACCCATGACTCCCTCTGGTCCCAGGTCTGGGCAAGGAAGAGCATGCACTCCTTCCTTGGTGTGGGCAGGAAGTTCAAACATGCAAGGCTCTGCCCCCTATGGGAGCCCTCATGATAGCCCATCTCTAACCCCCCAAAGCCAAAGTCGGTCACCCCTCCTTGCTCTCTCAAGACATTATCAGGCCTGCTTTGCCTTTTTTTACCCAGAAAGTCTCATTTTTGTGTACCTGATGGGTACATGTATGGCTCATTTATACCTGATGGGTGCATGTACAGCTTTGTCAGTCTTGACATTTGAGTCAGAGTTTGAGTGGGGATACCTGATGGGTACATGTACGGCTTTGTCAGTCTTGACATTTGAGTCAGAGTTTGAGTGGGGTTCCATCCCTCTTCTGCAGCTTCACCACAACAATATCCAAATCTTTTTGGTACAGCTATCACAATGATGGGGTTTTAGGGAATCATTGAATTTTCCCATCAGTTCCTAACCATGTCATAGCTATTTTTCTTCAGAGGGAAAAGAGCAAGAGTTTTGGAGGATCTTACTGCAAGATGGGTTTGCTGGAAACCAGATTAGCAGATCCATGGGGGCAAAGTTGCAACCATATAGTTCATTGTGTGTCCTTAACATTTAAGATAGTAGCTGGCACAGGATAGATAATAGCAGACATTGTTAAAAGGATGAAAGAATGAGTGAATGAATGAAGCTATACCATGCTCTTCCAGAGACTCCAATTTTAAGAGAGAAGAAAATCCCCCAGGCAGTAACCTGGTTTGGATGAACCCAGAGACAAGCTCTAGAGCTCTAAAGATGATCGAAAACCAGCATGGATAAGACAGATGCACAACTTTTGAGAGTTTTAAACTTTCTAGTGAAGGCATCATGAATTGCTTGACTAATCAGAGACCTCTCTGAGAGTGCATTAATCAGAGTTAAAAATGGTTAAGAACTGTCAAAAATGTGTCAAAGAGTATAAGATGACATCCTTAATAGGAAGAAGTGGGAGTCAACATTACGAGAATGTGCATATTTAAACAATCTTAAGTGATGTGTGAGGAAATGGATCAGGTGTTTAAACACAGGGCTGTGTAATGAATTAATGATGGACAGAAAGATGCCAACTGAAACTCTCTGTTTTATAGTTCTTGTTTGAGTCTTTCTCAGACTTTGAGTAATTTGCCAATTCTTAAAAGATTATTCATGTTCCTAATTTATCCCAGGAATAGGTAAATGTAAATTGGTCGGGATCTTTGCTCTGTAAGGCTCATAGATTAGCAGAAAATAGACAGATAATTACAGTGTGGTTAAGTGCTGTAAGAGTTGTTTGCATAAGGATTATTGGAGTCTATGAGATAACTCATAGAGGGTCTCAAAGATTTCTCCAAGGATGAACAGAGAGACTTCTGGAATTCCCCAAGCTAGATCTTTCTTTGATTTCCACTTAGTTACATCACCTTTCCTAGCTACCCACCCCCGCTTAACTCATCACTGTACCAAAGTAGGACCACGGAACTGAGTTCTGGCCAATTCAATGAGGGCAGGAAACATAGGACTCCAAGGTCTGACACTAAGGATTGGAAAACTACAGCCTGGAGACCAAATCTGGCCCATGCAAATAAAGTTTTATTGGAATGTGACCACATCCATTTGCTTACATGTTGGTTTTGGCTACCTTAGTGCTACGGTGGTAGAGGGGCTGTAATAGACCACATGGTCTGCAAAGCCCCACATTTTTACCACTTGGCCCTTCATAGAGGAAAGTTTGTGGAATCTGCCTGAGAAGATGGTAGAACCAGAAAAAAGAGGGATCTGAATAGTGATCCAGAAGAGCAGCTTGACTGAGAACAGATGTTTTCTCCTGTTAGACTTGGCAAAAAAGAAAAACTTTTGGTGTGCCATGTGATTGTTATAGTCACTTTAAATAGCAGCTAACATTGCTTGTTTTAATAAAAGAAAGTAATTTAATTAAGGTACAAGGAAGGAAAGAGCCTTCCAGGTAGAAGATCGGCATGATCAATATCATACAGGCCTTTGAAACTCTAATGTGAATGGAACCCCATAAGCAAAGTGGTATCACCAAGCTTAAGTGGAGCAATGGGGGCTGGCAGCAGCTGAGTCTGGAGAGAGAGAAAGAGGCCAGGGCTACTGCAGAACCAGCCAAACACGGCATTGAACATGTCTGGACTAGCACAGCATTCCAGGGTCAATGTTGGAGACCAGCAGCCATAAAGCTAAAGTACCTGTGCTTCTGTAACGGCGGATTTGCACACTTAAGAGTTTGAATCATGAACTGATTATTGACAGGAATTATTTTATTGGACAACAAATGTTAGAAAACAATGTTCAGAATAACACAAGAGAAAGTCAAGTGCTCTTCTTTTAGGTATAAATCATCAAGTTTTTGCATTCAACTTTGGTTTTGCAGGTGAAAAGGAATCAATTTCTAAGTTTCTGCAATTCAGCTTCTCATTTATAGTCCTCCAGCAACTAGGAGATATGTCAATACTTTTGGAGAAAGTTGATAGATATTTGGATCCAAGGATTGAATCATTAGTCAAATTTAGTTTTAGTAGCCCAAGCAATCAGTAAAGATTTTTGAGTATCCAGTAGACACATTTAAATATTATTTTAAGTGAATAAGGAACTAAAATATTGAGTCAGATCTGCATTCTGTTTAAATTTCCAAACCACTTGGAAGTACCCATGAAATCCAAAGAAAACAATGTCAGACAGTATAGCTTAAGGATGTATATTTTTTAATATGAATTTTTGAATATTCTTGTAGTTTGGAGAAGGAAACATTCAAGATATCCTAATTTGGTTACTGTCTTAGTTTCCTATTGCTGTTGTAACAAATCAACACAAATTTGGTGGTTTAAAACACAAATTATTCCAGTACTGTAGGTAAGAGGTCTGACTTAGGCAAAAGTCAAGGTGTCACTAGGACTGTGTTCCTTTATGGAGACTCTGAGGGGAAGCTTTTTCCTCACTTTTCTCTATTTCTAGTTGCCATTTTGGCTTATGGCCCCTTTTGCCATCTTTGGCAATGTCAGGTATAGTCCTTCTCCTATCACTCTAATCAACTTTTCTAGCTCCCTCTTTACTTTAAGGACCCTTGTGAATATACAGGGATCATCTAGATAATCCAGGATAATCTTGGTATTTTATGGTCAGTTGATTAACAAGCTTAATTCCTTCCGTAGCTTTAAATCCACTTTTCCATGCAAATCAGATGTAGGCATCTTTGAGGGGGTGGATTGTTTTGTTCACTGCAGGTAGAAAAGAGATTATTATTCTTAAATCACTTGAAACTATGTCTGTGAACCCCATATAACTGTAAAAACCAGAACAGAAAATTCTAGCATTCTTTTGGTATGGGTTAGACAATGAAATTTCCACTTCATGCTTTTCTGCTTCCTTTTTAGAATACTGTTTATCCTCCTAATAAGAGGAAAGTGAAACGTGCTATTTCCTTAGATTTGTTGGCTTTTGGTTTCTCTTTGGAGAGAACCTAATATTGCAAAAGTGAAGGATTTAGATTATTTTAATAACAGGGTCAGTAGGCATGAATATAAACCCTTTTGTATTTAGAAGACATAAAGCTTTATTGCATGGGGGTCATATCCTTTTTGAAGCAGAAGAATTTGGTCACATAAGGAGATGAAAAAGTAATAGGATAAAATTTTTATATTAGGGGACGATTAATGCCCTTCTTTAAATAGTAGATAAAAAGATTAATTTTATTCTCTTAGTAGAAAGTAAGATAAATTTTGAAGAAGCCTCCACATTTTGTGTAGTTTTCTTTCTGGAACATTATACAGTTTGGGAACCTGTGCTGTATTGGATTATTTAGCCATGGCTTTGATAACTCTTTGGCTAGGAAAGACTTCAATAATTAAATAGATAATTGTTCTAATGTGGGCCTAATCTTTATGTCTACTTTGGCTCCTACTTAATGACAATAGGTAAGAGCTGGTAAGTCATACTACTTGTTCAATGGATATTATGTTAGGAAAAATATATTTTCTTTCTGTTTAACAAAATATTTCTAATTAATTCTCTGGAAATTGTGCTGCTTTTATAGTCTGCTTGGTGATGGAATGCCTATAGCATTAAATTTGACATTGGTTTTCACCTTATGTAGTTCATCTGCATTGCTCTGGCCCATGATGTATTGCTTTATTTTGAGTTGTTGTTTTTCATAGAGTCCACTTTTGTATTCTTAAAGGACAATATTATTTGAAACAATTGAAGCAGATATCATTGCAGTCTGGAAAACTGCTTTGATCCTTCAATTCCTGCATAACTAATTCCGTGGCAGGTAGCTTAGCAATCCAGAGCAGGCCCAGAAACCACGCCTCTGCAACCTCTCCAGATCTGAAACAGCCCCTGCACATGCTAATTACTTGCAAATGCAACTGTCTAGGTTACGTACAAAATGAACGTAATAAGTTTTTATTTCCCTTGGTGATACACCAACAGCTACATTCGGCTTCTAATAGCCTGCAATTCAGTAATAATAGCTTGGTTCGGTTTAGTTTATTGAAGACATAAAAATACTTGGCAGCCAGAGGCTAGAATGCGTGGTTCAAGAGAATAAGATTCCAGCAGGGACCACAGGACCTGTACGTGGAACATGGGTATACACAGCATTTAGCAACTGTGATTTATTCATTTAGTGAAAAGCAGCATCCCATCAACATGATTTATATAATTACCAAGGAGGGAATTCAGTCTCTAGATATATAGGAAGGTGCCTCTGAATTTTGTTGCACACATTCCACCTTTTTAATAACATTTCTTTTTGGCAGAAAATATCTCAGCTTCTTTCTTTTCTCAGGAGAAAACTCTTCATTTTTATCCTTTAGAAAAAAAAAAAAAAGAGAAATAGAAAAACACCGACTCACTAACTGGCTCAGGAACTTGGGCATTACAGCTGTCTGCTGTGGAAATGAAGAATTTCCTGAATTCAGTTCAAATTATCTTAAAAGAAACAGCTACTAGGGAATAATTTTTAAAAATTATTTTCTAGAAGTAACAATTTAAAACTTCATGTTGAACAATATTTATTAAACATGAGATTCCATCATTAGGCATTAGGAAGTTTAGATAATGTTGTCAAGCAAATTATATTTTTATTCCTTCATATCCTCCATATCAATTTTTATCCTCCATATCAATGGAGTAAAATAACTCAGATTCTATAAGCAGAAGACCAGGCCCCATTATCACTATATTCCAACTAAATTGTAGACACACTTGACTATATGAACTTTAGAAATCTGTTGGAGTCTCTCAGCTTAGTTTTCTCCATCTACCAAATAAATGACTATGTTAACATTTGCGTCATCTGTTACGTCACAGGTGCATTGTAAAGGATCAAATGGGTTAATGCATGTGAGAGTAGTAGGTATGATGCAGAGAACTTTGTGACCCTTTATTATATGAAACGTATCCCAGTAGCTACCAGTGAAATGCATTCTTCTATTGGTAATGGTGGAATTGCACAATTCCATATGCTTGTTTTGCCATTCTTCTTCCCTTCTGATGATACAGGTTGTAACAAGAGATAACCTGGAGATTCAAGTTCATAGCTATCAGAGAGAGAGAGTGTTGGGTTGGCATAAAGAATCCTGGCTCAAGATGGAGGTCCTTTAGTGTAAGATACTGGGTAATACAGTGGAATTCTTTAAATCTCACTGATGTCATCTGTAAAATATAAGAATAAAACCCACTGACATTATGTTACAGGTTGCCTTCATCAAAAGATTCAATGCATATAGAAACTTTGGAGACTTAAATATTAGCATTACTCTTACACTTGGACATTGCAACCTTTAGCACTGACAAAGTTATGTAGAAAACAATTATTTCTTGACAAAAATCTAATGCTATACTGCTAAAGGAAATAACCCTGTTTTTTTCTGTGTGAAATAGTTTTTAATTTGATCGTAGTAAATAAAATTCATAATGCTTTTATAAATCATTAGAACCATGACTATTTCACATAGTGACCTTTTCCTTTGAAAATGATGTCTTCGTTGTGAATACTTTAGAGTTTACAAACTGACAATTAAGTCATCATTTTTATGAAAGTCCCAATAAGATGTTTTAATAACACTGGTGTTTATTTAAGAAAGTCCACATGTGAAATTTGTATTGTCAAAATAAATTAGTTGGGGTAGGGGGCAATGGGAAAATGACTTTACTAATTATCCATTGCTTCTTAATAACTTTTAAGGATGTTTACAAATAGATGCATTATCTGATGAAATATGAAATTAATACACTGATACATAATTAAGATAAAAGGAAAAGAAGTGGATTTTTGTGAGTTCTTATTTTAGTAAGATTAAGAGTTTTTACATCATATGAAATGAAAATCTACATAGATATATTGAAAGCTTGAATACTGGAAGTTTATCATTTTAACCATCTTTACAGTTTAGTGCCATTTACATGATTTTGTAATGATTATCATTCTTCATCTCTAGCATTGTTTTATCATTCCAGGCTAAAACTCTGTACCCATTAATTATATTTTTAATAATACTATCATATTGATCTATTTTCTATTACCATAAAACTCACCATGGGTATTCATGGACGTGCTTCTCAAATAATAATATATTACACTTTTTAAGAAACATTTTGAAGGAGGAGGGGCTTTCCCAAGTAATATATTTATAATGTTAATTAGTAAGTTGAATACGTACACTTGCACATTAGGATTCTGGATTAGTCAGCTTTCTATCACTATGAGAAAATACCTGAAATAATCAGCCTATAAGGAGGAAGGGTTCATTTTGGCTCATGATTTCAGGCGTTTTAATCCATGATTGGTTGGTCCCATTGCTTTTGGGCCTGTGGTGAGGTGGCACATCATGGCAGGGAGCATGTGATGGAGTGAGCTGCTCATCTCATGACAGTAGAGGAGCAAAGGGAGAAAAGAGGACCATAGTCCCAAGACCAGCTTCCAGGGTTCACCCCCAGTGTCCTAACTGCCACCTACTAGGCCACAACCCAGACCCTGAAAACTGTATCTCAGAGTGGTACACACATTCTTAAAAGTTCATCCACTTGTATGTTTAAAACAACTACCTCTTATATATGTAATTAGATCTTAATAAAGTTGGTTAAAAATGATGATACTAATGAATCATAGCTCATTGGATGAAACAGAAAACCATGAAGCCATTCTGATTCAAATCAAGACATCAGCAGTTAGTGAGGAGTAGAAATCTTATATAGTTTGAAAGTACTTCCACACAAAATACTTACTAATTACAAAGGGGATACTTTTGCCATGGAAAAGCCTAACCAACGCCACCTTAATCAACTGGTCAGCCAGGTATGGGGGTGCATACCTGTGATCCCAACTACTCCAAAGGCAGAGGCAGGAGGATGCAATTTGGCAAGACCTTATCTCAAAAATTAAAATGAAAAAATAAAAATGGTGGGGGATGTAGCTCAGGGGAAGAGTGCTCCTGGGTTTAATACCCAGAAAAAAAACAACCAACTGACTAATGCAAACATCAAAATAATGGAATAAACCAAAATCCTGATGAGGTGCTATGAGAGGAAAACATCATTTCTGTTATATTCCTGACAAAGCTATATTATCAGTGGTGAATCATGAGGAATCAATCATAACAAATCTAAGTTAAATAACAGTCCACAAAATAACAAGCCTATGATTTTCTAAATGGTCATTAAAAAATCTACTGATTGAGAAACTTTGTGATTGATGGACTTCATGTAAAGAGACATTGTAGAAGATGTAACACACAGTCTGAACTCTACCCTTCTGTGACAAAGGACATTATTGGGGTAACTGGTGACATATGAGTGGTTTCAGAGGATGAGAGGTTAGTATGGGATTGATGTTAACTTCCTGCTTTCTACTAGTTGTGCTGTGGTTGGAAAGAAGGCGATTGTTGTTTGCAGGAACTACAAGCTCTTTGGGCAGCTGATTTGGCATTAGCTTGACAACTCACTTTCAATTAGTTAAAGAAAAATGTTCTTTGTACTGTACTGGGCAATTTTCTATAGATTTGAGATTATTTCAAAATAAAAACGAAAATGTCAAGAATAAAAAGCTCCCTTACTTTTCTTTCTTTTAATGTTATGGAAAATACGTGATGTGGTGAGTCAAATGATTTGAAATGCCTTTTATTTTTCTTTAAATCATTTGTTCTCATGAAAAATTAAATACCTTTTCTCCCTTCCTAAGAATTTACATTTTGTCTTGACTTTCCTTATGCTTTCTACCTGAGGGCACTAATAGTTTCCATGATTCTTGGTCAGAAACATACAACAATTTCAGCTATGTATGAAAATTAACCAATACCTTTGTGTGTAAATTAACCCAAACCTACAAAATTAGAGTATCTTTCAAGTGTTGTAGGAAAGAGCATTGTTCACTTCTAATCAGTAATAGAGAACTGCCTTTCATACTAATAGCCAAAACTTAGAGTTGTAAGATGATATATATTATTAGTTCTTCAGGTTAGTACCTAAATATGCAAGCACTTGTTGAAGCTTTTGAAGTTTGCCTAACAAGAAAAAAGCCAACTACATATGAGGACGTATAGATATATGTGTATGTGGTTTAAGTTTTCCAATATAAGCTCTATAATTTATATTTAATAATAGTATTTTTGCAACAGTTTAGAGTGACATGCCAAAAAATAATAGACTTGAATATTTAGAACACTTTTAGAAAACTGCAGATAATATAGAGTCAGCTTAAATTCCCTCTTAGTTTCCCTTATTTATATATTACTGGGGCATACTTGTTATAGTTGATGAATCAACATGATATATCAGCTAAAGTCCATAGCTTATATTAGAAGTCTTTGTATTGTATACTGTGGGTTTTGGCAAATGTATAAGTTCATGTATCCACAACTTTAGTATCAGATAGAACTTTTCCACTGCCTTAAAAATCCCATCTTCATCTATGTGTCCATCTTTGCTCTCCCTCAACCCGTGGCAATCACGATCCCCCTAGTTTTGCCTTTTAAGTATTTGTATGCTTATAATCATATGTCATGTGGCCTTTTAAGATTGGCATCTTTGTCTTAATAATGTCCTTTTAAAATTCTTCCATGCCTTTTTTGTGGCTTGGGAATTCATTTTTTAAAAATCACTGAATAACATTTCATTGTATGGATCTATTGCATATTGCTTTCCTGTTTATCTTTTGGAGGACATCTTGGTTGCTTCCAGTAATTGGTAATTACAGAAAAAAAGAGTATTGACTGCTCCAGGTGGGCAGACCCAGCTGGGAGGAGCCCAGAGGACCAGTCGCTTGACCTCCGCAGGCCTGAGCACCACATTATCAAGCACCTCTCAGGCAACAGACTACGGAAAAATAGGAGGTTTGAACAGTGCAGTATAATTTTATTGCTGACCTTTTTAAAAATACTATTACTATTATTCTTATTATACCTACTATATTCCCCCTTTTTTTCTTTTATTAATATTCTTATCACTCTATCATTCTCTTATTTATCTGTTTCCTTGGAGACTCTCTTTTCTCATGCTGACAACCTATTTCTTTTAATCCCACTTTCACTATTCCTATGACATAGTACCTCCATAGACTCACTTCCTATCTCATTAACATTGTATTCTACACTCCTCCTCATCCTCTTTTTCCACTATTTGAAATTGTGTTCCATATTGCAAACCTATTGGTTTTGCTGTAGATAATAAAGTGAACCCATCTCTGTATATTATGACAACAGTTAATATCTAAGTTGGGTATATATGGATTAAGGATGTATATTGTTTATATGGTGTGTTGCTAATATTAATATCTTCAAGGTGACGTATTGAAAATCTGCAGGGACACAATAAATTTTTAAAGGGAAACTGCAATACCTCTGATTTGCACTGCTAGAGGGGAAGATACGTGAGCAACATGAGAAAACAAGGGAAAAAAGTGTCCCAAACTAACCAGATGCTATATCAATAGAATCCAATGACAACATGGTAGAAGGAATGTCAGAAAGGGAGTTCAGAATGTACATAATTAAAATTATCCGAGAAGCGAATGATGTGATGAGAGAACAAATGCAGGCAATGAATAAACAGCTAATAGAGCAATTGCAGAAAGCAAAAAATCATTTCAATAAAGAGATAGAAATTCTGAAAAAAAACCAAACAGAAATCCTTGAAATGAAGGAAACAATAAACCAAATTAAAAACTCAATAGACAGCATAACTAACAGGCTAGATCACCTGGAAGACAGAACCTCAGAAAATGAAGACAAAATATTTAATCTTGAAAAAAAAGTTGACCAAGCAGACAAGATGGTAAAGAATCATGAACAGAACCTCCAAGAAATATGGGACATCATGAAAAGACCAAATTTAAGAATTATTGGGATTGAGGAAGGCACAGAGATACAAACCAAAGGAATGAATAATCTGTTCAATGAATAATATCAGAAAATTTCCCAAATCTGATGAATGAGATGGAAAATCAAATACAAG
This sequence comes from Glaucomys volans, assembly GCA_020662805.1. Lineage (NCBI taxonomy): Eukaryota > Metazoa > Chordata > Mammalia > Rodentia > Sciuridae > Glaucomys > Glaucomys volans. The sequence goes on from JAJEJO010050575.1 coordinate 1,185,023, forward strand.
AGGCTTACAGGTCACCAAATGCACAAAATTACAACAGATCCACACTGAGGCACATTATAATAAAAATACCTAACATACAAAATAAAGGTAGAATTTTAAAGGCTGCGAGAGAAAAGCATCAGATTACATACAGGGGGAAACCGATATGGATATCAGCAGATTTCTCAGTCCAGACTCTAAAAGCAAGAAGGGCCTGGAACAACATATTTCAAGCTCTGAAAGAAAACGATGCCAACCAAGAGTGTTACACCCAACAAACTTACCTTTATATTTGATGATGAAATAAAATCCTTCCATGATAAACAAAAGCTAAAAGAATCTGCAAATAGAACACCTGCACTACAAAACATTCTCAGCAAAATATTCCAAGAGGAAATGAAAAAGAACAATGTAATCCAGCAAAGGGTGGAATTACCCTAAAGGAATAGCCAATTAAAGGAGAAATCAAGTAAAGTTAAAAGCCAAAAATAAGTCAAAATGACCGGGAATGCAAGTCATATCTCAATAATAACCCTGAATGTAAATGGCCTAAAATCAGCAATCAAAAGACATAGACTGGCAGATTGGATTAAAAAGAAAGACTCAACAATATGCTGCCTTCAAGAGACTTATCTCATAGAAAAGGACACCCACAGATTGAAGGTGAAAGGATAGGAAAAAACATACCACACACATGGACTCGGTAAAAAAGCAGTGGTTTCCATTCTCATTTCTGATAAAGCAGACTTGAAGCCAAAGTTAGTCAGAAGGGCTAAAGAAGGTCATTTCATACTGCTTAAGGGAAGCATAAATCAGAAAGACACAATGATCATAAATATTTATGCCCCAAACAATACTGCATCCATGTATGTTAAACAAATACTTCTCAATTCCACGAACCAAATAGACCACAATACAATAATACTGGGTGACTTTAATACAGCTCTCTCACTATTGGACAGATCTTCCAAACAAAAACTGAATAAAGAAACCATAGATCTCAATAACACAATCAATAATTTAGACTTAACAGACATATATAGAGTATTCCATCCAGCAACAAGTGAATATGCTTTCTTCTCAGCAGTACATGGATCCTTCTCTAAAATAGACCATATGTTATGCCACAAAACAGCCCTTAGTAAATGCAAAAAGATAGAGATAATACCTTGCATTTTGTCAGATCATAATGGAATGAAATTAGAAATCAATAATAAAATAAAAAACAAACTATTCCAACACCTGGAGATTAAATAATACACTATTGAATGATGTATGGATAACAGAAGACATCAGGGGGGAAATAAAAAACTCATAGAGGTGAACGAGAACAATGATACAACATATCAAAATCTCTGGGACACTATGAAAGCAGTACTAAGAGGAAAATTCATTGCACGGAGTCCATTCAACAAAAGAATGAAAAGTGAACAAATAAACAACCTCCCATTACAGTTCAAAGTCCTAGAAAAAGAAGAAGAGATTAGCACCAAAAATATTCGAAGACAGTAAATAATTAAAATCAGAACTTAAATCAATGAAATTAAAACAAAAGAAACTATTCAAAAAATTGACAAAACAAAAAGTTGGTTCCTTCAAGAAATAAGCAAAATTGATAAATCCTTAGCCACACTAACAAAGGGAAGGAGAGAGAAAACTCAAATTACTAAAATTCGAGATGAAAAAGGAACTATCATGATGGACACTATTGAAATACCAAACACAATTAGAAACTATTTTGAAAATCAATACTCCAACAAAATAGATAATCTTGAAGACATTGATAGGTTTCTAGAGACATATGACCCACCCAAACTGAATCTGGAGGACATACACAATTTAAATAGACCAATTTCAAGCAATGAAATAGAAGTCATCAAGAGCCTACCTATCAAGAAAAGTCCAGGACCAGATGGATTCTCAGCCTAGTTCTACAAGACCTTAAAGAAGAGTTCATTCCAATATTCCTCAAAGTATTCCATGAGATAGAAGAGGAGGGAACACTTCTAGACTCATTCTATGAAGCTAATATCACCCTGATACCAAAACCAGACAAAGACACATCAAGGAAAGAAAATTTCAGACCAATATCCTTAATGAACATAGATGCAAAAATCCTTAACAAAATTTTAGCAAATCGCATACAAAAACATATTAAAAAGATAGTGCACCATGATCAAGTGGGTTTCATCCCAGGGATGCAAGGTTTGCTCAACATCTGGAAATCTATAAATGTAATTCACCACATCAACAGGCTTAAAGTTAAGAAACACATGATTATTTCAATAGATGCAGAAAAAGCATTTGATAAAATACAGCACCCGATCATGCTCAAAACACTAGAAAAAATAGGAGTAGTAAGGACATACCTCAACATTGTAAAGTCTACCTATTCTAAGTCCACAGCCAACATCATTCTAAATGGAGAAAAACTGAAAGCATTTCCTCTAAAAACTGGAATAAGGCAGGGATGCCCTCTTTTGCCACTTCTATTCAACATCGTCCTTGAAATTCTAGCCAGAGCAATTAGACAGACTAAAGAAATAAAAGGGATTGGAATAGGAAAAGAAGAACTTAAGCTATCCCTATTTGCAGATGATATGATTCTATATTTAGAGGAACTGAAAAATTCCACCAGAAAACTTCTAGAACTCATGAATGAATTCAGTAAAGTAGCAGGATATAAAATCAACACTCATAAGTCTAATGAATTCTTATTCATAAGTGATGAATCCTCTGAAAGAGAAATTACGAAAACTATACCATTCACAATAGCCTAAAAAAAAAAAATACATGGGAGTCAATTTAACAAAAGAGGTGAAAGACCTCTACAATGAGAACTACAGAACACTAAAGAAAGAAATGAAAGAAAACCTTAGAAGATGGAAAGGTCTCCCATGTTCTTGGATAGGCAGAATTAATATTATCAAAATGGCCATACTACCAAAAGTGCTATACAAATTCAATGCAATTCCAATTAAAATCCCAATGACGGACCTCAGAGAAATAGAGCAAGCAATCATGAAATTCATTTGGAGGAACAAGAGAACTAGAATAGCTAAAGCAATCCTTAGCAGGAAGAGTGAAGCAGGTGGTATCACAATACCAGAACTTCAACTATACTTCAAAGCAAAAATAACAAAAACAGCATGGTATTGGCACCAAAATAGGCAGGTAGACCAATGGTACAGAATAGAGAACACAGAGACAAACCCACATAAATACAGTTATCTCACACTTGACAAAGGAGCGAAAAACATACAATGGAGAAAAGATAGCCTGTTCAACAGATGGTGCTGGGAAAACTGGAAATCCACATGTAGAAAATTGAAACTAAACCCGTATCTCTCACCTTGCACAAAACTCAATTCAAAATGGATGAAGGACCTAGGAATTAGACCAGAGACCCAGCACCTAATAGAAGAAAAAGTAGGTCCAAATCTTCATCATATCAGCCAAGGACCAGACTTCCTTAACATGAATCCCAAAGCACAAGAAATAAAAGCAAGAATCAATAATTGGGATAGATTCAAACTAAAAAGCTTTTTCTCAGCAAAGGAAACAATCAGCAATGTGAAGAGAGAGCCTACAGGGTGGGAGAAAATCTTTGCCACACACATGTCAGGTAGAGCACTAATCTCCAGAATCTATAAAGAACTCAAAAAACTCTACACCAAGAATACAAATAACCCAATCAATAAATGGGCTAAGGAAATGAGCAGACACTTCACAGAAGAGGATCTACAAGCAATCAACAGATACAGGAAAAAAGGTTCGACATTTCTAGTAATAAGAGAAATGCAAATCAAAACTACCTTAAGATATCATCTCACCCCAATTAGAATGTCTATTATCAAGACTACAAGCAATAATTGGTGTTGGTGAGGATGTGAGGAAAAAAGTACACTCATACATTGCTGGTGGGGTTGCAAATTAGTGCAGTCATTCTGGAAAGTGGTGTGGAGATTCCTCAAAAAACTTGGAATGGATTCACCATTTGAACCAGCTATCCCATTCCTTGGCCTATACCCAAAGGATTTAAAATCAGCATACTACAGTGATACAGCCACATCAATGTTTATAGCAGCCCAATTCACTACAGCTAGATTGTGGAACCAACCTAGATGCCCTTTGATATGGATAAAGAAACTGTGGTATATATACAGAATGGAATATTATTCAGCCATAAAGAATAATAAAATTATGGCATTTTCAGGTAAATGGATGGAATTGGAGAAGATCATGTTAAGTGAAATAAGCCAATCCCCAAAAACCAAAGGCCGAATGATTTCTCTTACAAGTGGTTGATGACACATAGTGGGGGTGGAGGGAGGCATGGGAAGAATGGAGAAGGGATGGATTGTATAGAGGAAACTGAGGGGAGGGGAGGGGGCGGGGAAGGAAAGATAATAGAATGAGACAAACATCATTACCCTATATATATGTATGAATATGCAAATTGTATGATTCTACTTTGTGTACAACCAGAAAATGATAGTTGTACTCCATTTGTGTACAATGAAAAAAAAAAACAGTTTTGAGCATTCATGAGCAGGTTTTTGTGCAGACATAAGTTTTCAATGCATTTGGATAAATATCTAAAAACATAATTGCTAGATCGTATGTTAAGGTAGTTTAGTTTTATACAAACTGCTATACTGCCTTCTGAAATAGAGCATTTTGTATTCATGCCCACAATGAGTGAGAGTTGTTTTCATTCTACATCGAAGCTGGAATTTGATAATGCCAAGGTTATGGGGGTGTAGTGGTATCTCATTTAGTTTTAATTTGCATTTCCCTAGTGATTGAGGGTGAGCATCTTTGTCATCTGTACAATTTTCCATATGTATATCTTTGGTGAGGCGTCTATTCAGATATGTATTTTAAAATTGAGGATTTTTTTTCTTGCTTTTTAGTTCTTTATAAATTTTGACTATCAATCCTTTATCAGATATGTGTTTTCTTATAATCTCACAGATTCTTGACAGAATTTTTTCATTTGAATAAATTTCAAATTCTTAATCTTTCATTTTATGGGTCACATTTTTTATGTTGTCTTTAAAAAATCATCACCAAACCTAAGACCATCTAGATTTTCTTCTTTGTTATAGCCTAGGGGTTTGAAGGTTTACATTTTATGTTTAGGTCTACTGTCCATTTTGACAATGTTTGTGAAGTGGTAAGGTCTCTGTGCTCAGGCATACACTGAGTATTCTGGCACCAATTGTTGAAGAGCCCCTCCCTCCTCTATGTAACTGCCTTTGCTCCGTGTCAAACATCTGCTAACTATACTGTGAGTCTATCTCTGGGTTCTCTATTCGATTTGATTGATTGATTTCTCTGTTCTTTCACCAACATCCTATTGTCTTTTAAAAATTTATTTATTTTAATTTATTTTTTTAATTTTAGGTCATTGTACACAAATGGAGTACAACTATCATTTTTCTGATTGCACACAAAGTAGAATCATACAATTTGCATATTTATACATATACATATGGTATAGATGTTTGTCTCATTCTATTATCTTTCCTTCCCCACCCCTCCCCACCCCTCATTTTCTTCTATACAATCCATCCCTTCTCCATTCTTCCCATGCCTCCCCCCACACCTGCTATGTGTCATCAACCACTTATAAGAGAGATCATTTGGCCTTTGGTTTTTTGGATTGGCTTATTTCACTTAACATGATCTTCTCCAATTCCATCCATTTACCTACAAATGTCATAATTTTATTATTCTTTATGGCTGAATAATATTCCATTGTGTATATATACCATGGTTTCTTTATTCATTCCTCTATTGAAGGACATCTAGGTTGGTTCCACAATCTAGGTATAGTGAATTGGGCTGCTATAAACATTGATGTGGCTGCATCACTGTAGTGTGCAGATTTTAAGTCCTTTCGGTACAGGCCAAGGAGAGGGATAGCTGGGTCAAATGGTGGTTCCATTCCAAGTTTTCGAAAGAATCTCCATACTGCTTTCCAGAGTGGCTGCACTAATGTGCAACCCCACCAGCAATGTATGAGTGCACCTTTTTTCCCCACATCCTCGCAAACACCTATTGTTGCTTGTATTCTTGATAATAGACATTCCAATTGGGGTTAGATGATATCTTAGGGTAGTTTTGATTTGCATTTCTCTTATTACTAGAGATGTTGAACATTTTTTCATATATCTGTTGATTGCTTGTAGATCCTCTTCTGTGAAGTGTCTGCTCATTTCCTTAACCCATTTATTGATTGGGTTATTTGTATTCTTGGGGTAAAGTTTTTTGAGTTCTTTCTATGTTCTGGAGATTAGTGCTCTATCTGTCATGTGTGTGGCAAAGATTTTC